>CAJNOI010000066.1:336862-468559 GCA_905250115.1 Adineta steineri | reverse complement strand
GAGATATCGATGAAGAATTGATGGGTAATTGTGAAGGGTGTGAAGAACAGTTCTCAATTCCTCTAGGATTTGAGCTGTTTTAGCTGATGTTACTGGGAATCGTAGGAATTCCCATATCTCAGTCCTTGGACACCCCTCGCCTGATCATATCTGATCCGAGGAAACCAGACAAGGATCGTACAAAAAATCGTGGTCTCTGATGTCTTGCACTAAATCGTACTAAAAATTTTTTGTAAGATTCTGTTACACAGTAGAAAGTCACCAAAATATTTCATTAAAACTAACATCTTCTTAAACTTTCACTTAAAATTTGTACTGAAAAATACAGTGCGCATTAGATCTTTCAAGAAAAATGTCGTATGAGTTGATAGAAGATTTCAGAGACCACGATTTTTTATCAGATTCTTGTAAAATTTCGTTCATATTGCAAGATCTTGTAAGATTTTGCAAGATCTGACGTCAGATTTTTTCACCTGAATGGATTTGGATGGAGAAGATCCACCGACACCCACATCCACAATGTTCAAAATGTGTATGTTGCGAAGAGTCTAATCAATTTAAAGAATGAGTCATATTTCCTACGCCACCTCGTTAGTATCTCCGCTTTACATCCTTGAGAATTTGGCAGAGATCCTGCAAGGATTCCTTGTGCTTTTGGTTCCAGGAAGTGACCAAAGCATGCAGGTATTTTCTGCGATTACAACTGACCCTCATTCCAGCATTCTATCTCCTGAAAAACATGTTCTTTGTTTGTGTTGTTACACTTTTTTCCCGGAAAAAAACTTGTCTATCATCATAATTATATTCTCCTTGTTGGAAGAATTTTTTTCACTCATTTCTGCATTCTCCTTTCAGAAAAAAAACTCATTTATTTTCATCCTCAGACTCTTTCCCGGAAAAAACTTGTCCAGCATCATAATTATATTCTCCTTGTTGGAAGAATTTTTTTCACTCATTTCTGCATTCTCCTTCCAGAAAAAAACTTATTTATTCTCATCCTCAGACTCTTTCCCAGAAAAGAAACTTGTCCATCGTCATTCCTGCATTTTCATTGGCAGACGTATTTTCATTGCTCTCAACCCTATACTTTCCTTCCTGAAAAAAAAAATATTTCTTTTTTACTTTAGTCTTTTACGCAAAAAAAAACTTGTCTGTCATCGTTTTTATATTCTCAGTATTGGAAGGTATATTCTTTACTACTATTGTTACATTTTCTTTTTCAGAAAAAAATTATTGCCACTCCCTGCGAAGAGAAGGAAATGATTCCATAACTCACTAGTAAGTATGGTGTTATTTTTTTGTCTTTCGGTGGATAGATGTGAAGATCGAAGATGAATGCGAGTATTTATCGATTATGTGGAGTTTTCAATGAGTCATGATAGTAAGGATGGGTAAAACAATCTAATGTTCATATGTTTTAGCGTCAATATAAAGGAAATAATCTACTTCACCATATTCAGTACCTTGCAGAGTTTAGAATTTACCGTAAGAATGAGTGTGAAGACAGTAATCACATGACTACATCCCGTAATGTAATGGTGAAAGGAAATCATTTCATAATCATAATAAATAACTACAACTGAAATTTTAAGACTGATATTAATTTCAAATTCTAATAATCGCACTAAAACTTTACAAATGTGATCAGCAGAAAAGTCGAAAAGTTAGACAACCAAATACTTCGATGGTTAAAATCTTCGTTGAGTGGAACGGTAACAGAAACGTTGAACAGATAAATACTTGAATACTTCGTTAAATACGTGAAAAGTGAAATATTCGAACAGTTCAATCAGTGAACGATTGAATGGCATGTAGACGCTCTTAGCTCTATACTATACGCAAAGTATTCTTTCAACTTTCTCTCGCGCACGTTATCTGTTGTCACTATTAAATCTTCATTATACCTCGCATTAACTAACGACTTATTCTTCAAAACCTCGTCAACATGATATTTATTTAGCAAAATTAAGAACTAGCTTAATTGAAAATGTAATAGAACTTTACCACACTAACTCTATCAACTATGATTAATTTTTGGGCAACGGATAAAACACAGCTTAAAGTATGCAAAAAGTTGCATAGTATTCGAGACAATTCTCTTATGCTACCCGATCTAGTTAAGACTAAAACACAACACTGTACTAAATCCACATGAAAACAATAATTGTTGTATGCTAATGAAAACACATGGAGTAATAATCCAAAATATTATAATAAATTGCAACATCAAGTCTAGATGCAACTAATGAGACTTATAGATATGATCTTCAGATAACCGTTGAAATATCGTAAGTACTACCAGAAGACAGCTCGACAAAAGTTAGAGCTGCCATCTTCAAATAGCGTTCAAAGAGTTATAAATATTATGCTCTCGTAGTCCTCAGCAAGTGACAGGTATGCTGTTCAGTTACTTCTCAAAGCATTAAATGTATTTATTCTAACGAAAGCTTTCAATATTCTAGTAGCATTGCTAGAAGAAGGAAAGCAAATGATTGAATTACTACAAAGTATGTACTCTCTTTTTGAAAGTTACATTTATCTGCAGCATATGTTTAACTCATTTCCTACGACACATACAGATATGTCGTGAGAAGTATAGCGAATATCACCGTATACTCTCCAAAAGGTTGCTAGAACCATCCTTAAATATACCCGGAAAACTAGAAGGAGCATTCAGAAGTTGTTTATTGATGCTAGTTCATTACTGTCGGGGATGATGAAATTCACCTAGAACGCTCGAATTTTTCTGTCATTTAGCTGAAAACTATTTAAAATTAGCTTCTCATTAATTAATTAATTAGTTTTGATTGAGTGGTAGCTGAAAGAACTAGTCCAGAAAGAGAACACCTAAACAGTCAACGTCAGACACAAACTCGGTATCTGACCTTTTTTTAAAATTATCCATATATAAAAGATAGCTAAAATATGCACTGCTGGAACCCAGTTTGGCTGACGCCAATTTTGGGTCACTCCTTACGACCTATCGAAGTTACTCAAAAACTACATATTCACATTCATAAAACCATCTCGTACGCAAACAGAACAGATCTTATCAATCAATTATTGTGATCATTATATATTGGCAAGGCATAGCATTTAATTGACGAGAAGATCGTTTGCCGTTCAATGAACTTCTATTTCTATCGTTTATTGGGTCATCAGCATCTTCTTATCAATTATTATCACGATAGCAACCGAAGTTAAGTCAGATAGCGTAGGACAATAAAGCATTCTTTTTTCTATCAGTACAGAAGAAAAAGAAAGTTTCTTTGAGCCCACTGAAACGAAACTCGTAACGCTTGTCTTTGGAGGTCATCATCTCGTTCTCGTAAATATCGTATTTCTTAACTATCAGTAAAATACTTATATAGACGATTTGGTCTAATGAACTTCGGACTACTAATCTATTAACCCTTCAAAAAAGATTTGTCTCGCAAAAAATTCATTTTTTATGTGTAATAAGCGACGGCAGAAGATTAAAAACCGGATCATGAATTCGAGTGCCCCAATCATGATTATACTTCGGTCAAATTGTATAGTGAACGAAACCCCGTCGTTCTTATATCTTGTGTAACCAATCCGATAAGTGCGGATACACAACAAAACACGCAGTTTGTACTTGCTAGTTTCTTCTCTACGAGAAAGAGAATACGATAGAAATGACACTACTTTTGGGTTGCACTAAGTGTTACCGCACTGATCCTCATATTATATTGTGTAGTCACAACATTTGCCCGCCGTCCTTACGAGCGAGCCATTTTTGTCAGTGCCCAACCCTTCCACCACCAAAAGTAATAATGATTTAAGTGGGGTAATATAGTGATCCCTAAACTAAATACTCTGAATTCTGATTATAGGCGTTACTGAGGGTGTTAATGCTTACGTCACCTCTCAACTTCTACTTCTTAGACGTCGTTTTTTTAAACTTGTCTAAGTAGGCATTTAAGAAGTGTCGTTTCAAAGATCTGACCAAAACGAGTTTATATTTTAGTCGTTTGCGTCGATATAATGGCTTGCTTTGAAGACTGTGCGGAAATGATAGAATGGCAGTATGATGCAGGTCGAGATCCATGGTCGGGCAACCCAGGGGATAGTGAATGGGTCTCATATGATGATATCACTAACGAGATGATTGAGGAAGCTTTTCAAGATAAGAAAGATATGATCTCAATCAACGCTTATTACATTAAATGTACAGCCAATCAAATTATACAAGTTAACAAAGCAGACAAGAGTCGACAACGACCGGTCCGTCGTCGGCAAATAGGCGTGGATACACCACCAAGCAAACGTCAAACACGGTTTAGCGAAGTAGAAAAACCAGCAGCAAAATCTATTAGCAACTCGAGTGTATGCATGTCACCATTTGTGAATGAGTGGATTCGGAAAAATCCCAACTATAAATTTAGGGAGGACACTATAGAAAAGCTTGCAGTAGGACTTCTTCGGGAAGGAGAATTATTAGGAATGTTCGACCATGCAAACTTTCTTGCTAATCGTCTTAGAAAGAACAAAGGTGCTTCTCACGACGAAATAGCGAAATATTGTGTCCGTCTTTACACAAAAGAATCGTGGTTGTATAAACATGTGAACCGTGTTTTACGAGAAGGCGATATGAGCAAAGTCGACAGCCTTGGTCCATTTTGCTGCTTCGTTCGTAGCTATCTGTATTCACCCCAGAATAAGCGCTTAGGAGAGATTGTTGTCTACCGAGTTATGGAATTATCAGCAGAAGATATTGAGATGTATAAAAAATCAATTGGTGAAGTCAAATCGTGGCTCGCTTTTTCGTCAACAAGCCGAAACAAGAAAGCTATCAAGTCTTTTAAAGGAAATACTTTATTTGTAATCGAGTTTGAAGGCGATCTTTCCCAACGATATCCTGGCAGAGATATTTCTGATTTATCAAAGTATCCAGCGGAAGAAGAAGTGCTACTTTATCCTGGCGCCGATTTTCGCGTCGAGAACGTTGAAGAAAATGTGGGATCAGAAAATCGAACTGTTATTCATTTATCACTTACGTAAATATTTATAAATATGCGACTTGATTACGCTCTATGAAGATACAAACGGTTTTGAAATGTAGCATTATTGTCATGTATTCATGTAGTGTTTTTGTTGAGAAATCTTTTTATTTTAGATGTGTATAAAACCACTGTATATAGCTTGGATATGATCCATCTATGACGACATGCATCTTAACAGTCTCCTATTCGTCGTGCAATATCGATGAATTAGCAGATACCCGTATACATTGCACAGTCAGCAACTGGATGCGATTGAGATCTGATAACGAGCTGAATCGGCTTCAAGAGAATATCTTACAACCTTAAAAGTCGTAATCAGCCGCTCACTTTAATTAACAGCTTTTTTCATTGTGCACACAGATTCCATCCATACCATTAACCAATCTTTTCTTTCCTTCACACTCACACCCTTACACACAACATCAGTCAAACCCTTACCTATCCCACACCCATTTTTTAGTCTCCTTTGATCTATGTCCTAAGAAAATTGCGGTGGTTAAATACGAATTCTTTCAGATTTGTCATCTTTTAGTCTTTAACGTATAAGCTTCGATGAACATTTCGTAGTTGTGCTTTATTCATTTGAAATCGAAATAATTAATAGTTTCATTTTTGAACAACGATGTCAGAAACGACAAACTTACAGTTATTTCGAAAGAATATCAAATCTTTAATGGATGCGATTGGTTCGGCCGCTATTCATCAAGAAGAATTTCAACTTGTTATGAAACGTTTAACGAACATCGCCAAGATTCTGAATACCCAAGAATCATCGATCGATGATGACGCTATGAAGCGTGTACTTCCAAATCTGGAAATAACGATAAAAGCACTTCGTATATGCTTAGAAGAAGATCACAAATTTGAAATATCTTCAACAAACAAAAGTCAAAAGTTAAAGTACGATCAAAGACACATTCAGACTGTACTTTTCGATGCACTTGAAAGGTTGTTATCACACGAGGCTGATCTAATAAAAGATCCAGAACCGAGAGCAAAACTTCTCTCCGAAGGATATTTCGAACAACAAATGCTCCGACGAAAAATATTCGAGAAAGAGCTAAAATTGCGTGAAGAAGCAGCTAAAGTAGATGCAAGCAAAACCTGTAAGGAACTCCTTTTTCAGTTACATCAAGAGCATGGATATATCATCACATCATATCTGGAACAATGTCTTATATTACACGGTACCGTTCCAGTCGCTGGCCTGGATGCAGCAGTTGTTGGCAATGTCGTTGCTCGGTTTTACGGGGTAACGCCTGCTCAGCAAGGTGCATTTGAACAGAACTGGAGATCATTTCAGATGCCTCTGGAACATTGTTCCATTCAGGTGCGAGCCGATCAATCAACATCGTTTGAGAGGAAAGCAGCACGCCAGATGCTAATGGATGATAAATTAGATCTGTTTTTCAATTTCAAGCACAAGCACAGTCAAGGAGGAACTTGGGTGCGTCGTCTTCTCAACGCACCTTACATGCCTACGATGGTTAAACGAGATCGATTTCAGCTAGAGGACAAAGGCGATTCGTTCGAAATTAGTGACGTCCTTCGCAAACATCGATGGATAGTTATTCTAGGCGATCCCGGTAGTGGAAAAACAACCTTTGTACGATGGCTTATGCTTCAATATGCACAGGCTTTTCGTGATGGGCAGGATGAACTCATCTTTGGATTCACTCGAATGCCGATTCTGATTCGAATTGGAGAATTTGCGGAGGCTTTGGCTGAAAATAATTCACTGACGTTGTTCGATTACATCGGGCATCATAAATGGTTCGGAAAACCAGTTCTTCCTCCGAATATGATAAACAGTTCAACTGCAGGGCAAATCTCAAGAGCTTTACAGGACTATGTAAAGAAAGGTCAAGCTCTGATTATTCTCGATGGCCTCGATGAGATTCCCGCATCAGAACAACGAAGTGCTCTGGTCAACCTTGTCGAGAAGTTCGTTGATGAACATGTTAAGACTCCGTTGTTCGGATCAGCACTCGATAATCTGCATGCTATGCATCTAAATGATAATCCCAGTCAGTCCGGTGGAAATCAATTACTAATCACTAGTCGTATCGTCGGCTATCATGCTGCCCCAGTGACTGGTCACTTTTCGCATTTCATTATAAAACACATGGACCAGGATTCTATGAAAGCCTTTGTTGACTTCTGGTTTCATGCTGTGCATATGAAGATTATTGATTTGTTAAAGTTGATCGATAGTCAGATTCCAGCCGGCGAGTATACGTGGATAAGGCATGCACGTATGCTAAAAACTGAACTGGATAATAATGACAACGTAGGCCTTCTGGAGTTAGCATCCAATGCCCTCTTAATAACGGTTATATGTGGCATCGCTTTCGGATCTAAAGAAATGTCACTGCCAAAACAAAGGATTCTTCTATATTCTGAAACGGTGAATTCAATGCTTTTAGCTTGGAATAATAAGGGATCGAGTATCAATGAAGGGAAACTCGTCTCTATACTGGGTGATATTGCTGAGCATATTCATCAGAATTCGTCCTCTGGTTTAATTGAAGAAGAAGATCTAAAGAAGATATGTGCGTTATCGATTCGATCTTACGAAAATATGCAGAATCCTACAGCTGACGATCTGAAAAGATTTGACAACGAAGCTCTTCAGTTTGCACAAATCATTCGTGATGATGTTGGTATTTTAGCTGCTCGCGGCGAATCAATGTATGGATTTTTACATCTCACCTTTCAAGAATACTTCGCCAGTCTCAATCTTACGAATAAGCAGAAGCTGAAGCATAAATCTAATTCAGCAGGATTAACTGATGTGCAGTTGATAGCACAATCGCTTCATCAGCATATCTATGATCCACGATTTCGTGTTATTCTATCACTTGCCTTTGGTAAACTGAGTTTAAATCAGAAAAAAGGCTACTTTGACAGCATATGTTCTGCATTCCTGAGTGAGTCTCGAGCGGCAAATTTCTTCGTACCATTAGCACCGCTATTATTAATATCATGTGGAAATGATCTTAGTCAGCCACTATCTTCAGACGTACTTTTTGATGTACTTGATCTGTTGCTAGTAGCGGCTGGTCGCGATAACTGGTATTCGACTTCTCCAAATCTTTTCACACAATTATTGAAATCAGTGGACAAACTACCAGATGCTAGTGTTACTGATTTCATTCACCGTTTTCTATCTCAACATTTATCTCAAAAGTCTGAAACCGTCCGGGCATTGTGTCGTTTAATCCGGTGCAAAATAGAGAATGATCGTAACTTTGGCTGGATCGATTTCTCAGTGTTTGAGTTGCTATTGCAGCTATCGTCCAAACGGGACAAAAATGATAACTTTGAAATCGACACTCTTCTCAGTAAGATTGCTTTCGAGAATCATGATTTCTTGTCTAGTCCAAAAGGTAGCCTGCAATTTTTTCTGAGACAGAAAGAATTTGAACTAAGCACTATTCATCCAAGTATTCTGGCTATACTGATTGCGGTCTATGGTGGACTGAAACGTCATGACAAAACTGTTATATTCGATCCAAGACATATCTACCGAAATTCGTCACTGCTCACTCCATTACTAATCGATTATTTTATTGATACAAAAACTTCACAAATCGAGAAACTATGCAGATTAGAAACGCAATGTCATGACATATTGTCTTCATCTTTTCTATCTGAAGAAACATCAAATACGGCTGATACTTTAATGGCAATCTTGTGTATTTCTGGCGTTGAAAAACTGTGGACTTATCATCATCTACTACAGAGTAAGATCTTCGCGTTCACACTGTCTAGACTTAAACATGTCGCATTTATTATACACCAGTGCTTCACCAAGTGCAAAATTGAAGACGCAACAAAAAAGATTATATGTGAATGTATGAAAATCTATGGTCTCTTGGACTATGCCGGTGATAGTGAAATACATTCAGGAGACTTCCTTCGAATGACTGAAGCCACTGTAAAGGGTTTTGCTCGTCTTAGCTCTGATCCTACATTTAGTCTACCAAAATCACTAAAAAGTGAAGAGTGCTTACAACGCCTTCTCTCTCGTGATATGACACTGCCTTCGAAACAACAATCATGCTCTCACCTGCCTCAGTTTGTCAGTTTGTTCTGGATTTTGGAAGATGACGAAGAGACCGATACTCAATATCGAATGGCTGTTGCATCTGATACTATACCAGCGATTCTTATGTATCACAATGACAAAGATCCTATGTATGCGCTGTCGTTCGTACCTAAACACCTGCGTGCTTTGTTCACGCGATTATTACAGCAGCAAGGGATTATAATAAACGACAACCAACTCTTTCCCAACACTCTATCGTTTCGACATATTTTAATTGAATGTCTAATGACATTATCGAGCTCTACATGCAAACGACTGTCTCTTTTATATGCACTATGTGGCTTACTTCCATTGTTACGCGTTTATAAACTGGAAAATCTTGCTGTCAGTCTTTTATGGACGCTTTCCACTTCAGATGCTGATTGGCTGGTAGACTTCGATTATACACGACAACGGCCAATGGATGCTGACACTCATCAGTATACCGATGATGTAATTGAACTAAGGAATCCACCTGATGATTTCCCCCAATCAACACTAGAACAAATAATCAAACGTAGTCAAGAAGAAGAGCAAACGCGTCTCCAAGATGCTCTTGCATTAGTTAAGCAGTCACCCCATGATGAAAAAGGTAACGTGAACTTATACTCTGCTTCTGTTTCTTTGGTTTACATTTGTTGGTATGCTCGTGAAGTCGATCCAATATCACTTCTTCGGGAGGCAATCGAGGCAGCATTGTGTATTCAACTACCACTTCTTCGGTTCGATGCACTGTGTGCTATTGCTTGTCATCCGCGAGTTCACCCAGATCTATTGCAGTTTAAGAACAGACGAACTTTACGTGATGAACTCGAGCAACAGTTGGTCAAAATACAGGCAAATTTGACACCATTGTTGCACACTACAATTATTGTGCGCTGTTTCCCAATACTGAGGAAAGTTCCTAATATGGATAGTTTCGTACAGGATCTACTTACGAAGTTAAACTCTCAAAATTCTCGAATAAGTTATTCTGATCGGCAAGCTATTTACGCAGCGTTATCGAAAATATCTTATGAGAGCCAACATGTCCATTCGCATCTACACAAGTTTATGGAAGAGAGCGATCTAAGAGAAGGTGGAGCGTCACAGTCATTTCTATCACTTCAATCTAATTCGTTTCTAAATTACTTCATGCAAAGCTCAAAGCATGAACTATCTTTGTCGGAAATATCACTATTGAGTGCTATGTATTTAGCACAGTTGACTAATGATTGCCACCAAATCGCTACTTGGAGCGCTCTAACATTCACTCAAAGCTCGCCGAATTTGTTTCTGCACGAAAAGCAAAAGATTCTGAATGTCACAGACAAAACCATTCTCACATACGCTCAAGCTTTTACTACTGAACGTCTTTGTCACTTTTACGCTTCACAAGAGGACGAAAGAAAGGCTTTGGTTAATCTAAGCACATCTCTACATTCGGTCATGTCAGTTGAAAACAATGCGTTGCCTGTCATTGCACAATGGCTGAACTTCGAGAACCACCCATTTTTTAAATTCTTGTCTTGGCATGCAGCATTATTACATCTTCAGTTAAATCTATGGAGTTCAAAGGCTACCATGATCGTTTCCAAACTCTTGTGTAATGACCATGATCGATTCCGACAACGAGCTGACTCATTAATAGAAGCATTCGGTGATGATCAAATTCGAACGAGTACGCAGCTAGGTTTAGACGCAGTTTTAGTACTTTTGGGCCGGTATTCATGGAGTTGTCATAATTCTTCGTACTGTGAAATAATCTTGTTGAGAAGGCTTTTTAAAGTATCAATCGACCAAGTCAATCACTTACAAACCATTCTGCAACTCGAGCGATATCGTGTCGCCATAGTGAATAATCGAGCGCAACAAGATATGATTATCGGCCATCAACAACTGGGAAATGCATGGACGTTAGTAATGAACAGTGGTTATATCGATGTGTCGTTGTGTGTGTCTCTCGAAAGACTATCGCCTCAGTTATTTCCTTACGTAGCTGACTTATTGAAATCTGACTTTTCCGAATTACCACCAATCGGTACTAGCAATGGAAAAATCTCAAAGGAAGATCATCAAACATTTGTAGTTAATGTTCTCATCGCTCTTGGCATCAGTCTAATTAGCAAAAATATAGATGGTACCATTTTAGTTGAGGCGATCGCTGATGTAATAAAGAAAACAGTATCGAACGAAATCCAGCAAGCAGCCGTCTATGCGCTTAGTTTCTCGCGAATGAGGAAAAAAACCCTCTTAGACGTGATACAAACTGCTACAAAGTCTGAAAATAATGCTGGAGCTGAATATTCAGAGGAAGTATTATGCACTGCCATTCGAGGCTATTTCCACTACATTTCGGAATTTGAAGAGAGTTTTGATGATGACGAAAATAGAAATATTTTCCTCGAATTGCTCGAACATTCGTCACCAAACATTGTCCAAGCGACACGTCTTGCCTTGGCACGCGCTGTTGATGATACTGATCATTTGCTAACATTGATGAAATCTGATGATGTTGAATGCTACCGTGCTCTCATTGCAGCTACGGCGGACATATTCAATACTGAAAAGTCGAAGAAGTTGGTTGAAACATCAGCCTCTTTTATTGTACAACATCCGGATTTACTTCCATTATTTGTCTCCGATCTGTACCAGAATATTCATCATTTTTCTGATCAAATCGTCCATGAGAGCTCTGCCTTGTATAAATATGAATACCAACGTCCTCTCTATGTCCCCATGGCTGCTGCACTAGTCGAACACATACCTGCAGCCTTTTGTGCCTATGTCAATGAGTGCGGTTATGGTGAAAAGCTCAAACGTGCTCTTTACTACACAAGCAAACAACAGCGTTTTTTTCGAAGAGCGGCGTGTCTCACTATCCTATCTGCGTTTGGTGAATTGACAACTGACTTATGTGAAATGCTCCTTCAAGGTCTTCTGGACGAACAATATGTGCAAAACACTTGCTATCGCTGTTTAGGGCGCATCCAGTCGGTGAAAGATCAACAAGTTATCGGCAAACTATTCATGTATCTAAAGTCTGTTTCCATGAATACACGCTATGTGGTGTCGAAATTGTTGATTCGTCTTACTCAGTTAGCTATTATTCCATTAGCGAAGACACAAGAAGCGTTAACCGAAGTAATTGCTGATCCGACATCTAGTGAAGAACTGTGGTTGATCGAAGAACAAGAAGAAAAATATGCGAAGAATATCTATAATAATGTGGGCCGGCTAAAAGATGCCGTATATAATTTACTTGTTAAACACTTGATCAGTGATGCTGACAATAACGTGCCCTCAAAAACGCCGATGACTGTCGATGCAGACCTAACTGAAGAGGATATTGACTTCATCAATTCGGAAAAAGCGGTACGATTGGCTGCTTGTTTGTTTGAAAAAGAATTAGAAGAGGAGCACAGCGGGAATACATTGGACGATAATGATTCTGAAACCTCGAATGAACTGCACACAACAGATGAATGGAAGTTAAGTATCAACAAAGAGGATGATGATGATCAGCTTTTAAACTATGATGATTATCAGCTTTTAAACTATGATGATGTTGTCGGAAGATATATACGCGATGGCGAAAACTCAGAGACCGAAAAGCCCCAAAGACCAACTAGGCACGATGATGTACAAAAAGTCAATCAGACACAGATGACAAGCGAAACCGATCTTGAAATGGCACGCTCCGGAGCAATTACAAACAGTAGCTCAGTAGCAACCCAAAATAGAATCATCACACACTCTAGCGCATGTTGTATTGTTTTGTAACAAGAGAAAGATGTTTGTATGAATCACTATTTTTGTTGTTCTGATTTTATATTTCAATGCGGGTGTGGATGAGTGTGTGTGTAGGTGGTGGTGGGAGTGAAGATGGGGATGAGTGGTGTTGATAAAGAAAAGGTCACTAACCAAAGTCATACCCACACTCACACATAAACATTAGCACATTCTCACTCACATCTTCGAGATATTTAGGAAGAACAAAACAACATAGTTGTTTTTAATAGCAAAAATTGAATCTTTAGGTAGCGAGATAAGAACATATAGTCAAATAAAAATAAAATGTTATCTTTTCTAATGATAAGACATATAAAGTCAAATAAAAAAAGAATATCATCATTTTGTTCGAGTAACATGCATCAATTCTACATGATGTTGGTCTTGTTTACTCTTCTATTTTTTCAAACTATTACTTTATCCTCATCAATTGTATATTATGCTATCGCACCATGTTCAGGATATTCAGGGTATAGAAACCAAAATATATATGTATATTCTTTTTTCATATTTCTCTTATATATATATATCTAATAGACCTCCATATTATGGAGATATCAACACTTATGATCCTCAATCAACAACATTTGAATTCTATGGAAATTTTTCATTTTCTGTTGTTTCGGATAATACAACAGATGTTTTTTGTTTTGAACCAGGTCCTGTTGCTGTTATGAATAATACATATTCAACAATATTTATGCCTTTACAATGTCACGCTGAAATATCACGTTTGCTTCTGTTAAAATATGATTTACAAAAGAAAACTTATGCGCAAAGCTCCTGGTATTTAAAAACTGGAACATTTTATTATCTTTATTATGATTCACATCGTCAACGTCTTTTTGGTTTACGTGATGTGTATACACCTACATATATCATGGAAGAATATAATACAACGACATTAGAAGTTATACAAGAATATACACGACAAAATGGAACACAATATGGTTTTGCTTGTCAAGGTTGTTCTGTATTTAATCCAGATGAGAACTGGATTGTAGAAATTCGAATAGTATCTGCTGGTCAACATTACGATGCATATTATATGAAAATGGATTTGAATCTTGTTGGAAAAAAACAAGATATCGTTACTGAATTTCAGAAATTACCAGAATTCGTTGAACCGTATACCATGACTTATGATATAAAGACAAAACTTGTACTTGTAACATGGAAACATGGAACGATTTTTACAGATACTATGATGATCTATATAAATCCTTATACCGGTAAACTTCATAATGAAGCATCTCTTTTGAAAACACCATTTGGATGGTTTGTTCAATCTGTTCAAGCACTCTTTGATGAATCAACTCGTCAAATATTATTTTTGATTCAACAAAGTGATCTACAACAAATCCAAATAAGTGTTTGGGCGATCACTGTAGAATTTGATACAATGAAAATAATAGAAAAAAAACAAGTGAATGCATTAGCGGGTCTTCAAGCATGGACATTTTTTAAAACAGAAAAAAAATCAAATTCATAGTTTTAGACTCGAGAGTCTCTAGAACAATACGCGCGCAGCTAAACAGAGACTAGAAAAAATTTGTTTTTTTTATTATATCAATATTTACATTAATCATTAATAAAAAAAAACTTATTATATACATTATTTCTGTTGGATGGAATAGAAGGAACTAGTCATTATTTACTTGTTTGTTGTGCTGTTTCACACAGATGATAGATATAAGCATAGATTGCAATTAGTGTAAAATCATGGAAAACGGTACCCGCTAATCATCATTCATATTTTGTTAAAAGTAAGATGAGTGAGAATATATATTTTTTATCAAATGATCTGTGACAATTGCTGAACTTTCTCTAAATTGATAGAAATGTTATTTTTCTCGAGTTGTTTCCTGGCCGATATTGAAACAAAAATTCTTCCATATTCTCACTAACTTTTGTACACGTTGAGAGCAATTCAGATGGCAATCAATTTTCTTTTTTTCTTCAAGGTTGATTGTTTCTTTTCTCATTCAAACTCATGTTGTTATTATTTTCATCACACCTTTCTGAATATGTAATTATACAAGTAAAAAATATATATTCTTCACTTTTACCTTTTCTACTGAAAAAAATTCAGTTTATTAGACATCGATATGAATATAACAGAACAGAATAATGACAATCAAGAACATCTGTTAGTATCTTCCTCTATTATTGACAATGATAATGTTGTCAAACTTCGACGTACTTCATCTATACTCACATTGGTAGAACCAGCTCTGTTATTAATAGCAACAGAAGAAGATGATAATGATGATGGTGAGACAGTAGCCGTATCGAAATTATCTTCTGTGTCTGGTATTTTATACGGTATTTTAGGATCTTTTTTCTACGTTACACCTACATTCATTATTAAAGAATTACAAATTGATTTACTCGATGCAGTTATCATACGTATTATAGTACAGATTCTTCTATGTATAATCTTCGTTATCTATCATGACTATACAGTGTGGATAGGATCATTAAAAGAAAAATGGTTACAATTTATTTTATGTATTCTAAGTTGTTCTCTATTTCTTGGATATTTTATTGGTCTTCGTTATCTTCCTTTTCCTGACTTCACAACACTCGTTTTTACACGTTTAATGTGGACAGTTGTCTTTGGTATACTTCTATATAAAGAAAAATCGACAATAATGATTCTTTTATCTGTTTGTTTTACATTTATCGGTGTTGTTTTCGTAGCACAACCAACATTTATTTTTAGACAAAACAGAGTAGTAGAGATTACTCCAAATATAACAAGAGTAATATTAAATGAAACGAATATACACAATATGTATTATTTTAATGATCGAACAATTGGTACTTCTCTTGCGCTAATGACAGGCCTTGTATTTGCATTTAGCACTCTAATTCTCAAACAATTGATTACGTTAAAAATTAAATCAAGTGCTTTAATTCTGCAACAATCTTTTGCCATTCTCGTATGTCTGATATTTAATCAATTGTATAAATATTTTCTTCTAAATGATGTAACATTCTTTACGTTAACAATCTTTCAATGGAAATATTGGATAGCTGGACTAATTAGTCTAATACAAATATTTGGAGTAATCTGTGGAATTCGTGCTTTAAGTCGTGAACCACCTTCTATTACTACAATTGTTGCAGCATCAGATATTATCTTTGCTGTTCTTCTACAGAATTTATTTACAAAGAATAAATCTAATTTATGGGTTTTACTTGGAAGTGCATTGATTTTATTAAGTGTTATATTTATTGGTGTACACAAGTTTATGCAAGAACAAAAGGCTAAGAAGAAACGAATGAGAATGGCCATGATATCAAAAACTGAGACATAATCTTTAAAAGCTTTTTTATCATGTACTACTGCTTCATTTTTGTCCTCCTTTATCTTTTTTTTGCATGCTCTCTTTTCTTCGAGAAATAATATTATTTTTAGTCATATATTTGATAGCTTTGTTTCGATTCATTTTCTGTAAATGAAGATTAATATACTGTTTATTATAAATATGTATTTTATAATCATATATTTATAATGAGTAATTATTGGTCAAACTATGCTATGAAAAATATGAGATAAACATCAAAAAATAAATTAATATGATATATTATATTGTCACCTGTGTAGTAAAACTTTTGCAATAAATATGTATTGATAATTTTTTTATTTTTTCGTTTCTTAAACATGTGTCATTTTTTAACGCATTACCAGACTGTTATAATTACATTGAGAGAAAGAAAACTAATCAATATAGTTATTGGTTGAAAATATGAACTTTACAGATATTAATGAAACATACATTCGTTATTTATTCATCAAAAAATCACAATGAAATCTGAAATACTTTTAGGTACCGAAGTATATATCATTTATGAATGTTAGTTGTGAGTATCAACTAGGAACCACATCTATTTAGATCTACACCCTCTTCACATTGATCAGTATTGTATATGCATAAATTTCCCCGTCATCGTTATACGCGATGACATTTTTTTCTAATGGTAGAAATAATTGCAACTTTAAATTTGTTAAATTTTCAAAAAAACTAAATATATTTTTCTATTTTTGATTAGATTTTCAAGTTATGAATTATGCATTGATTTACTCGGTTGAAGAAATTAATATTATTAACTATTAGTTCGGTCTTTTTTGTTCTTCGGTTATTCTGTATAAGACTTACAAAATAATCTCTATTTACAGAAAAAAATCAACCAAAGGCATTTGAATTATTTCTCGAACTCTTGTATTATTCTGATGATATCGATCTTCTTCATGATTAAAGTCCAATTTATCGTTTTTTATATAAATTATTATCAAAATATTATTTCGATATTATATATGAATAATATCTACCTATCATTATTAGAAAAATTAGTCTTTTCTACGATAGCAAAATATTGAAACACATAAGTTTGTTCTTTTCTTACATTTCATCATGAAGTCAGTTCATTTATTTACCGATACTTTCATTATCTAATGTTTGTTCATTTGAAATATTATTGAAGAACAGATCGAAATACTCAAAAAAATGTATTTTCTCTCAAAAGTACTTATTGCGCATAGAAAAATAAAGAACGTGATTAAAAGTGAGTTCTGACAAAGCAGATTATTTAACAGAGTCAAATGAAAAAAGATATCAGACTAATCATGACTTATTCATTGACGTCTATCATTTATTGACGATGATAGTTGATATCTTGTTTTCACTGAAAACACGTCCGATGATTAATGCAGATTTTCTATAAAGTCAAACAAAGCGATCATTCCGAATTTAAATTTCACTCTATGTTTCCAAAGAAAATGAAGTTCATCTAAAAATGTCAATTAAAATGATAAATTTGATTCATAAATCAAATCTGAAATCAATTTTTTATCTTATTTGCGACTAAACCTTCTCTAGAACATTATTTTTTCTCTTTGTGTTATGTTAGAAGAAATGAATGAAAGAGAAAGAGAGATATAACTAGAGAGAAAATTCATAATGAATATCATTTTGTTTTCATCAAAGATAAAGAAGATTATCTTATCAGTTGACTGATTTATCAAAGAAATCTTGAACTTAAATGATGTGGAATATTCACGTATTCATTAACATCCTACTATTTATTCTCAGCAATGAAATATATGGTAAATACTTTTATTTATCACATATCAAAGATCAATCAGTGCACAAACGGTCTTATTCGTTAGACTGACAGCATCTGTCATAATCTCAATGACTTTTATAAGTTAACGCTTTTCACGAGTATTGAGTAGTGTTATAGATGTCTAGAGGCTGTGGGTGAGTGAGATTCATTTCAATGAATTTTCAAAAGGACATGGCTTAATAATTTCATTTCTATTACATTTCTTCTCTAATATTCTTTCTATTATTTTCTCGTTTTTTAGCACTTCCATTCAATCAACCATGGTTTTGTCCAGCAGCCATTTGGAATTCTGATGGAATTACTTTCGCTGATCAATCGATAGTTGGTTCGGATCCTTACGCCATTTTTGTGAACACAAACAACACAATCTATGTCGCTAATCGAGAAAATAGCACAATTCTGATATGGCATGAAGAGAGTGTCAATCCAATAAAGATCATTTCTGGTAGTTTTATAGATCCATCTTCTCTCTTTGTGACATCAAACGGTGATATTTATATTGATGATGGTTTTAAGAATGGTCGAGTAGAGAGATGGATAGTAGAAACAAATACCTTTGTCACAGTGATGAATGTCAGTTCACGATGTGATGGTTTGTTTGTCGATATCAATGATACTCTTTACTGCTCAATGTATTTGGAAGATCAAGTAATGAAAAGATCATTGAATGATCCTCTAATGACTTCAAATTGTGTTGCCGCTGGAACAGGTATTGAAGGATCAGCATCAAATGAACTTGATGGTCCTGGTGGAATTTTTGTTGATGTAAACTTTGATTTATATGTAGCAGATTGTGGAAATGATCGGATTCAGTTGTTTCAGCTGGGAGAATCAAATGGTATCACAGTGGCTGGAAGTGAATCACTAAAACCAACAACCGAACTTTACTATCCCACTGCAATTACATTAGATGCTGAGAAATATTTATTCATTGTAGATAATAACAATCATCGCATTGTCGGTTCAAGCTTGAATGGATTTCAATGTTTAGTTGGATGTTATGGAATGGGTTCACAATCCAATCAATTGAATAGTCCACTTAGTTTTAGTTTTGATCGTTCTGGGAACATGTTTATTACTGATACATCAAATTCTCGAATTCAAAAATTTGAATATTTGGAAGAATCATGTGGTAAGTTTAGAATGATTGAATACAGTCTCTTACATCGTTTTAATCAATACTTATTCAGAGAAAATTACTGTACTGTTGTTATAAAACTAAACGCTTGTGTATTCATAACTCTCTTCATACGTTGACTTTTAATACTCATGAGAAGAAAAAATTTCTTGCATTCAATTCAATACTGCAGAATACAATAAAAGTTTCACAAATAGCTTTGAAATTTACAAAAACTATTCGTGCAAAGGAGTGAGATTTGAATCGAAGTCAGTGAGGTAGAAAAGGTTCCGTCTTTACCTATATGCTCAAGACACACTTTATCGAAAAACATATAACTAAAGAATTAATTGTCTGCTAGAATATTTTAATCTGTTAAGGCTGAATGTTAATAACCATCAATTAAATTTCATTGATTTTTTTCATTCAGTGGATAACTCATTACTAATAAAATCAATGTATTCATCATCATTGACACCAAATAGTTCAATTTATTTTCAAGAATGTTCAGAATTAGGTTCCTATTATGAAGCGATACAAATGAATGTCACTATCACTGGATATTATGCTTTTTTAATCAACAGCGAGATGAAGACCATGGGCGCTTATATCTACACGAATAACTTCAATCCATTCGATGTATCCAAAAATGTGCTGAGCCATAGTGGAGACTCTGATAATCAAGGTCAATTTAAAATCACAGCTGCTCTTCAAGCCAACATGATATATGTTGTCGTTATAACAACATCTTCTCGGAATTTAACAGAAAATGTTTCGATTCAAGTATCTGGCCCAAATTGTATCGATTTCAATCGTATTTGTGAGTATCTATATAGTATTTTAATGGATAATCAAGTGCACATATTCATCATCGGTAGAAAATAAAGATAAACTCAATCTATAAAATGATACATAATTAGTTCTGTTCAATAGAGACTAAGGTTCATATAACTTCCAGTCGCTTTTGGTAAATGTATCCGAGAGAGAGAAAATAATATTTCAAATTGTTTACACTTGTTTCCTTATTATACAAAATTGAATCGATCTTCTTTTTCATTAGTGAATACTTCATCAGTTGTTCAAACAATTTATATATCAAAATTGACAACGAACAGTTCAACGTATTTCCCTCACTGTTCAGGGTTAAGTTCTTACTATGAAGCGATACAAGTGAATGTTCGTAGAAGTGGTCTTTACACTTTCTTCAGCAAAAGCGATATGGACACATACGGTTCGATTTACAATGAATATTTCAATCCATCCAATCCATTTGAAAATCGACTCTTAGACAATGATGATAGCTGCGATCAAGATCAGTTTAGATTCACAATTGCTCTTGAGAGTAGTATTACATATATATTGGTTGTGTCCGCATTTTTCTCCAAGGTGACAGGTGAATTCTCAATCTTTGTATCTGGCCCAGGGAATGTTGATCTCAAGAATATTAGTAAGTGTTTGCATTACAACTGTTAAGTGAATATATGCCAACGATAACATGAGTAAATCGTTTTGTAAGATAACATTTGTGTTATAAAGAGAAAGCTTCACACAAACAGCTACATCATATCCATTAAATAACAGAATATTGTAAATAGGATCAGATTAATCGATCGCTATTATGATGTGAATAGTACACAAATCGGTATGAATCCCTACAGGTGCTCATGAAATGGAAAAAAACTTTGCTTTTTGTTAAATTTACTTTGTGTAGATCTAAAAATATCTTTACATACTTAAATTTTTGAATAAATTAAAGAGTAGCAGAATTAGCCTGTAAATACACAATTTTTCTTGTCTAAAACGTTGGGACAATAAAGAACTTATTCCAAACTCATTCTTAACATACATTATCGAGATTTCGAGTACAGAAAAATGTTTATAGATTCTATTCTCACTCTCTATTTACGACTTAATTATTTCATTGAGAGTAATATTATGCAAAGTTATCTCTTCAGAAAACTAGGCCCAGCTTCGACATGCCTTTCGATACTCACGATGTATAAGAGACGACTTATGATGCTCAATTTTCTTTCTTACATCCAGACGATTCCTCTTTCTTTCAGTCAACCAAGATCTGTCACGAATCTCGATTGTTATATTTGTTTTCATCATGTAGGTTCGCCATCAGCCATGCGAAAACCATATCTGTCAACTGTACAATCGAATTATTCATCAGAGTTGACTATGAATAGTCAAACATATTCTCGAGATTGTCGAGAATCAAATTATTACTATCAAACTATACGAGTGAATATAGTGGAAAATGCATACTATGCTCTGAGTAGTGATAGCACTATGGATACATATGGTTATATTTACAAAGATGATTTTAATCCATTGAATCCTTTCGAGAATTTACTCTCACAAAATTATCGAAGTTGTAGTTATGAAGATTTCAATTTTATCGTTTATCTTCACAGTGACACTAAGTACATATTAGTGGTGACAACATCGTCTCCCAATAAGACAGGAAAATTTTCCATTTTAACATCTGGCCCAAATAATATCACTCTTGATCCTTACAGTAAGTATTTTGTATTATTTGTAAATCATTAACAGAGAATTGTCCAAAAATAGTATTACATCGGAATTCCTCCTTTTGAAATCGAATAGCTTTCTTACAATCAGATAAAAATAAGAATGTAGAAATCTAATCTCAACACGACATACCATGTATAGACAAATAACTTTAATAGACTATTATTCCTTACAAATTTACGCCGACGTGGCTTTGTTAAGTAAAGAAAGATTAATCTCATCCCTTTCTCTCTTTAGCTCAAAGTCTGACCAATTGTTTCATTGGTCAAAAATGTCAGTTCTACAAAAAAAGTATTGGTGTTACTCTCGATGATATTTTACGTGACCAGACTCGACCGAATATAACAATGACTGATCAAACAATATTAGTGAAAATCAACGCCGCTTTAACGATGATTATGTTTATTGGAGGTTTGATCAGTAGTATGTTGTCTCTACTAACATTTCAAAGTAAAGAGTTACGACAGGTTGGGTGTGGCATCTATCTCTTGGCATCATCAATTACTTCTTTTCTAACGATCAGCATGTTTACAGTAAAGTTTTGGTTTGTTGTTCTCACTCAAATGAATCTATCGATTCATGTTTCTGTTGTGCGAGGAGGTTGTGTGTTGATCGAACCTCTTCTTAAGCTCTGTCTATATGCAGATGCATGGCTCAATGCTTGTGTAGCCATTGAAAGAGCGGTTCTCGTTTTCAGAGGAGTTAACTTCAATAAACAGAAAAGTCAATGCATTGCTCGATGGACAGTTCTTATTTTACCATTCTGTATCATGGGTTCAATCATTCACGAACCTATATATCGTGAATTGCATGAGGTAAAGGCAGAAACGAACACAGCGGAGATCGGTAGATGGTGTGTAACTCGTTATTCTCCTTCTGTTCAACAATACAATACAATCATTCTGTTCTTTCATCTTGTTGCCCCATGTATTATCAATCTTTGTTCTGCTTTATTCATCATATTTGGATCAGCCCGACAACGATCAACAGCTCAGAGAAGACAAACTCTAAGGGAACATGTTTACAATCAATTTAATGAACACAAACAATTATTGATTAGTCCGATCATCCTTCTGATTCTGTCCTTACCCCGTCTGATAATGTCAATGTTATCTGAATGTGTTAATCCATCTAATCATCGATTACTATTCATTTTTGGTTATTTCATTTCATTTACTCCATCAATGCTTATCTTTATTGTTTTTGTTCTTCCTTCGAAATTGTACAGAAAAACATTTCAAGAATCACTCAAACGATGGCAACGACAAACGCCATCCATAATCAATATTTCTTCATTATTCTCGAATTTCTCTAATTTGTTGGAATAGTATTGGCAAAAGACAAAACTATTTCTGATATGTTGACAAATGAAGAATACTTGGAGTGAAGATGAAAATTTATTCTTTATGTCCATCCACCTTCGCATGCACATATCTTCGTTTATCAGCCTTGATTTTGAACTATAGATGGAAGTATTAAGACGAAATTTCATAAATTTCGAAAGTGTTGTTTTTGAAAAAAGTTCTTGTATCAAGTTTCAGCTTCTTGTTTAATAAAATTTTATGTCAATGTAGTTTTCATTTCTAAAAATATCATTTCTAAATCGAAAGTGATCAGAAAATATGTCGAACTAACGACAAAATAGAATGCAAACCTGCTTAATATTTCAGAATTACTGTATGAGATAGTTTTCAGGGTGTGGGTGTGGATATGAATGTAAGATAATACCCACACCCATCATAAGATCAGTTCACTTATTTACCAATACCTTCATTGTCTAATATTTGTTTATTTGAAATATTATTGAAATTATTTTAAGGTTGACATGATATTATAATTGATTTGAATATCACAACTGTGATTATGTTTGAATACAATTATTGCTACTAATTGATAAGATCTGCCCATTTTCAGAGTGTTATCATTACGAATATTGACATTAGAGTTAATTCATACATTTTTTTCTGAGGTCTCTTAGAAAAATATATCGTATCGCGCTGAACAATTCTGCATTTTATATGTCTGATAAGTTTTCATTCTAAAACAGATCAAAATACTCAAAAAAAAGTACTTTTTTTCTAAAATACTTATTGCGCATAGAGAAATAAAGAACGTGATTAAAAATGGATCCTGACAAAGCAGATTATTTAACAGAGTCAAACAGAAAAAGACATCAGACTAATCATGACTTATTCATTAACGTCTATCATTTATTGACGATGATAGTTGATATCTTGTTTTCACTGAAAACACGTCCGATGATTAATGCAGATTTTTATCAATTCTTCTTTCTCTTTATCACGTTCTTCTTTATTTAAATCAAAGTTTTTTTCTATACAATCAAAAAAGAAAATGATTATTTCAAATTTAAATTTCATTTTGCGCTTTTGAAGAGAATAAAACTCATCGGAAAATGTCAAATAAAATGATGAATTTGATTCATAAATCAAATCTGAAATCGATTTTTTTATCTTGTGTACGACGAAACCTTCTCTAGAACATTATTTTTTCTCTTTGTTATGTTGGAAGAAATAAATGAGAGAAAAAGAGAGAGAGATATAACTAGAGAGAAAAGCTACAACGAGTGTCATTTTGTTTTCATCGAAGACAAAGAAGAAGAAAAAGATTATTTTATTACTTAACTAATTTATCAAAAAAATCTTGTTGAATGATGTGGAATATGTACGTATTTATCATTATTCTGGTGTTCATTCTCAACAATAAAACATCAGGTAAATACTTTTATTTATCACATACTCAAGATCAGATATTGCACAAATGACATTATTCGCTAGAGTTTTAGTTGAACAAAGGGAAATTAAGATTATAGAATTAGACAACAAATTTCTGTCATATATTCAAAAGTGATGGTTCTCATCTCTTCTAGACTCTAATCTAGCTCATTTAAAGAATGCGTCTCTCTACAGCAATTCATTTTATTGTTAAACTGCGTTGAAATTATAAAATATTGCTATAACTACTATTGATAAAATATAAGTTATGTGTGTGTCATATCGGTAAAATTTTTGAATCGTTCATGTAAAAACACAAATAGGTAAAGCGACTGTTTCTATACATTGTTTATTATTTCATCGTAAAAGCCATGGTGAAGCTTTTAAGTTTCTATCTAAAATTATTTTCAAAGTATATTATCGAACAAAATATAAAATCATCAGTCTCGACGACGCTCATAAATTTACCATTTCCACGAGTATTGGATAGTGTTATGGGTGTTTTTCGAACGTGGAGGGGTGAATGTAAGATTTAGAGAGCACAAAAGTTGAGTGAGAATATAAATGGTGATGAAATTTAGTAGGCTGTTATGACCGATGACAATGGCGGTATTGAGTGAATGCAGATCGTTGACAAAGATGATGATATTTAATTGAAATGATTTAACATCAATATATTCACAATGTTTTTCATACAAAACAGAAAACTGATTTTGAATTTCAAAGGCATTTTGTTTAGATCTCAATCAATTTCAATTGAGTTATTTTCATTTCAAACAATTCTTTTTTCTTCCTTCAAATTTATTTTCGTCTGACAAATAAAAAAATTGTTCGATTATTTTTTTGTCTTCAATGATAATCATATCTTTTCAAAGATCAAACATAATTATTTTTCTTTTACAACAAAAAATTCAATAAATAAAATTGATCTTCTTCGATGAAGTCAGCCCTCTCTTAGTTCATATTTACAAATTATTTGAAAATTAATCTCAAAGAATTTTGGCAAGAAAAAACATAATTAATAATTTCATCTCGTTTACAGTTCTTCTCTAATATTCTTTCTATTTCTCTCGTTTTAGCCCTTTCATTAAATCAGCCAAAGTTTCCTCCATCACCTATTTGGGATTCTAATGGAATCACTTTCGCTGATCAATCGATAGTTGGTTCGAATCCTTACGCCATTTTTGTAAACACAAACAACACAATCTATGTTGCTAATCGAGAAAATAGCACAATTGTAATATGGCATAAAGAAAGTGTCAATCCAACAAAGATCATTACCGGTAATTTTATAGAACCCAGGTCTCTCTTCGTGGCATCAAATGGTGATATTTATATTGGTGATAGTTTTAAAAATGGTCGAATACAGAGATGGATCATAGAAACAAATACCTTTGTCACAGTGATGAATGTCAGTTCACGATGTGATGGTTTGTTTGTCGATATCAATAATACTCTTTACTGTTCGATGTATTTGGAAGATCAAGTAGTGAAAATATCATTGAATGATCCCCTAATGACTTCAAATAGTATTGCTGCTGGTACAGGTATTAAAGGATCAGCCTCAAATGAACTCGATAGTCCTGGTGGAATTTTTGTCGATGTAAACTTAGATTTATATGTAACAGATTGTGAAAATAATCGGGTGCAATTGTTTCAGTTAGGAGAATCCAATGGCATCACAGTGGCTGGAAGTGAATCACTAAATCCAACAATTACACTTAACTGTCCGAAGGGAATCATATTAGATTCTGAGAAATATTTATTCATTGTGGATCTAGGCAATAGTCGCATTGTTGGATCAAGCATGCATGGTTTTCGATGTTTAGTTGGATGTTATGGAGAGGGATCACAATCCAATCAATTGGATTATCCATTTAGTTTTAGTTTCGATCATTCTGGAAACATGTTTGTTACTGATCGATGGAATGATCGAATTCAAAAGTTTTTATTGATGAATGATTCTTTTGGTAAGTTGAAGAAAAGAAGAGTGAGATGAGATGTGAATGGATAAACAATAGGAATAAATGAATACATTTTAATAGGGAAAACGAAAGAAAAGAAAAATGGTTGCGAGAAGTTTTGTTCGAAAATGAAAGACTAATTAGATTAACATTTAAAAGAATGAGTATATGGAAATTATATGTTTAGATCAGACAGAGCCATGTGTCGATCCTATAAGATAAACAATGTTCATCTTTTTGTTGTGAGTATTTTTGAAAAACCTTTATTCGTCTCGTTTTTTTAGCTCTATCATTCAATCAACCAAGGTTTTCTCCAACACCCATTTGGAATTCCAATGGAATTACTTTTGCTAATCGATCGATTGTTGGTTCGAATCCTTACGCCATTTTTGTAAACACAAACAACAC
This sequence comes from Adineta steineri, assembly GCA_905250115.1. Classification (NCBI taxonomy): domain Eukaryota; kingdom Metazoa; phylum Rotifera; class Eurotatoria; order Adinetida; family Adinetidae; genus Adineta; species Adineta steineri. Next base: position 441,779 of record CAJNOI010000066.1, on the reverse strand, counting down.
AATCTATGTTGCTAATCGAGAAAATAGCACAATTATAATATGGCATAAACAAAGTGTCAATCCAACAAAGATCATTCACGGTAATTTTACAGATCCTTTTTCTCTCTTCGTGACACCGAATGGTGATATTTATATTGATGATGGTGATCAGAATGGTCGAGTACAGAGATGGCGTGCAGAAACAGATGCCTTTGCCATGGTGATGAATGTCAGTTCACGATGTGATGGTTTGTTTGTCGATATCTATGATACTCTCTACTGTTCAATATTTCATGATGATCAAGTGGTGAAAAGATCATTAAGTGATCCTATGATGCTTTCAAATCGTGTTGCTGCTGGTACAGGTTTTGAAGGATCAGACTCAGATGAACTTGATGGTCCTGGTGGAATCTTTGTCGATGTAAACTTAGATTTATATGTAACAGATTGTGAAAATAATCGGGTGCAATTGTTTCAGTTAGGAGAATCCAATGGTATCACCGTGGCTGGAAGTGAATCACTAAATCCAACAATTACACTTGACTGTCCAAACGGAATTATATTAGATGCTGAAAAATATTTATTCATTGTGGATCTGAAAAATCATCGCATTGTTGGATCAGACTTGAATGGTTTTCGATGTTTAGCTGGATGTTACAGACTGGGATCTCAATCCAATCAGTTATATAACCCATTTAGTTTCAGTTTTGATCATTCTGGGAACATGTTTGTTACTGATCAATTAAATCATCGAATTCAAAAGTTTTTATTGATGAATGATTCTTTTGGTAAGTTGAAGAAAAGAAGAGTGAGATGAGATGTGAATAGATAAACAATAGGAGTAAATGAATACATTTCAACAGGAAAAATGAAAGAAAAGAAAAATGGTTGAGAAAGATTTTGGTTGAAAAAGATTTTGTTTGAGAATGAAAGACTAATTAGACTAATGTGTAAAAGAACGAGTATAAGGAAATAAAATGTTCAGATCAGACAGAGCTATGTCTCAGTTCTATAAGATAAGCAATCTTCATCTTTTTGTTATGATTATAGAAAGGAGAAAGAAAAAGTTCTGTCCCCGATGAAATGTTATAAAAACCTTTGATGCTTCATTTCATTTATATCAAAGAACATTTCATTAATAAAACAATATTGCTCGATATACTTCTAATATAAAATATTCTATGATTTGACTTTATATTTTAATCAGTATGTTTGATTCAAGGAGTCATAAAACAGATGAAATGTTGCAACTCTAACGACTAGATTTTCTTTTTGCAGGATGAACTTACTTATGATTCTTCTTTGAGAAAGATAAATTTCAATATCAGATATTATAAAATGAATCTTCTCACATAAAAATGATTGATTGATGAGTTGTTCTTTCGACAATGAGCATAATATTTAATTGGTGTGAGAAGTATTGGATAGTCGAAGGCAGTCTGTAAGTCTTATATATGTAATTGTCAATGATAGAGATATATGTTAATATTTTTATAATTTCCCAAAATGATATTGAAAATACAAAAAAAATTGTTTCATTTAGAGTGAACAAAGACGAAATATTGAGATCTATGATGAACCTGTGCAGTTGCTTAAGATAGAACATATTTGAGTGAGAATTTATAGGAGGAATATCTGTAGAGAGAAAAGAAGAATTATTAAGGATCATAAAAAATCTAATTTTCTGTCTCATTTTTCATTCAGTATCAACATGACGTATGATGGCACTATCTTTTTAATATCGTAATGAATTTTTTTTAAGACAGATCGAGTCATTTTCTTAATAACAGAAATAACTGAGAAAACAGAGACATTTGTCATTTTTCTCTGATTTGTTCTCTAAAATGACTTTAAATTTCTATCAGAAAAAACTTCAGAAATTTTGAATAAACATTTTAAAGAAAGATCTGTAACTATACATCTTCAAAGTTGTTTTTGAAAAATTCAGTTTATTAAGACAAAGAACATGTTCAACATTGGAAGAAAGAACTTTCATTTGTACAAAGTTCTTTGGAAAAGTTTTATTTTTCTTGTTTTTTAGCTCTATCATTCAATCAACCAAGGTTTTGTCCCACAGCCATTTGGAATTCCAACGGAATCACTTTCGCTGATCAATCGATAGTTGGCTCGGATCCTTACGCTATTTTTGTGAATACAAACAACACAATCTATGTCGCTAATGGAGAAGACAACACAATTGTAATATGGCATGAAGAGAGTGTCAATCCAACAAAGATCATTCATGGTAATTTTACAAATCCTTCTTCACTCTTCGTGACACCGAATGGTGATATTTATATTGATGATGGTGATCAGAATGGTCGAGTACAGAGATGGCGTGCAGAAACAGATGCCTTTGCCATGGTGATGAATGTCAGTTCACGATGTGATGGTTTGTTTGTCGATATCTATGATACTCTTTACTGTTCAATGTATTTGGAAGATCAAGTAGTGAAAAGATCATTGAATGATCCTATGATGCTTTCAAATCGTGTTGCTGCTGGTACAGGTTTTGAAGGATCAGACTCAGATGAACTTGATGGTCCTGGTGGAATCTTTGTCGATGTAAACTTAGATTTATATGTAGCAGATTGTTACAATGATCGGGTTCAGTTGTTTCAGTTAGGAGAATCCAATGGCATCACAGTGGCTGGAAGAAAATCACTAAATCCACCACTTGATTGTCCAAATGGAATTGTCTTAGATGTTAAGAAATATTTGTTCATTGTGGATACTGGCAATCATCGCATTGTAGGTTCAGGCGTGAATGGTTTTCGATGTTTAGTTGGATGTTATGGAGAGGGATCACAATCCACTCAATTGGATCATCCATTTAGTTTTAGTTTCGATCATTCTGGAAACATGTTTGTTACTGATCGATGGAATGATCGGATTCAAAAATTTGAATATTTGGAAGAATTGTGTGGTAAGTGTAGAAGAATCGAATAAAGTCTTTAACATCATTGCAGTTAATATTTATTAAGGGAAAATTAAGATTAAAAATAACGCTAGAAGATGAAGGTGGAAATGAAGCTCCTAAGGGATTTTGAATTGAATTATTGGTGAAATGAATTCAAATTTCGAGTTTTATCCTACTGTATTGCTATTATAAGACTAAAAGCTTGTTTATTCATAATCCTCTACAAAAGTCAGTCGATAATATTATCGTCATGCGAGTTGTATGATGCATATGTTCATTGAACTTTGTTCACAAATTTACTTTGATTGGGCATTACTTATATTGACTTACTTCTTCTGACTGTACAGAATAATGAACAGAATGATTTTATGAAACGCAAGACACTCATGAGAAGTAGAATTTTCATCGAAATTCATCAGATCTTTAACGAATTAAAAACATTTCAAAGTAAATATCGATGTAAAGAAGAATTTGTCATGTAGGATTTTTATATTTTAGTACAAAAAAGTTCCACAAATTGCTTTGAAATCAACAAAAAGTCGTTTTGCATAGTTGTTCAATGTGCTTTCAGCTTCTTCGATATAAAACATCTGTCAGAGACAGAAATGACCCTATGCTCGAGTGTTAATCACAACTCGTGATGCAATCTTAGAGATTCAGAATGTCACCTTTACTCTCAATATGAGAAAACAATCATATTATATGTGCAGTCATAGTTTTAGTTGACCACCGAAAATGAAATCAGGACTATCACAAAGGAGTGAGATTTAAATGTAGGTCAGTGTCTTCACAGAAAGATGTCAACAACGAGAAGAAGGAAAAAGTTCCATCCTTACCTGGTTATTCAAGTCACGCTTTATTAAAATAAAAAGTAATTAAAGAGCCGCTCTTGTAATATTTTAACAATGCATCGAATATCACTTCCAATCGACGTTTTCTTGATGATGTTGTGCCATACTTGTAGATCGACTAGAACTTTGTGAAATAGTTTCATCAGATAGTTTATTGTTATGGTTAGCGATATCGGCAAAAAACTAATGTTCTTCATTATATTTATAAAAGAAGAAAAATTTAAAGGTGATATGAGAATGAAAAAGTTTTAAATTTGTAAGTCCATGACTTACCAGACTTTCTTAGTCCAGAATAGTACTCATTTTTGTATACGAGGTTTTCTAACATTACTTTATTGTAATTATTACAACGTCTCTTGGAAAGAACATGCAGATGTTAAGGGCTAATATCGATACTTATTGTAAAGACACTGAATAGACATTTTATCTCATTTCACTATTGATAGCATTGGTCTAAAACAAACGATTCAATTCTCATTAGTAAACACAATAGAAAGCAACTTAAGAATATGCGCAATCATTTCTTTTCTTTATTCTGAATGTAAATACTCATTGATTTTTTTCATTCAATAGATAATTCAATAATTACAGAAACAATGTACTCAGCATCACTGACTTCGAATAGTTCAACGTATTTCCAAAATTGTTCAGAGTTCGATTCGCATTATGAAGCGATACAAATGAACGTTACTGTAACTGGATATTATACTTTTCGAATTAATACTGAGATGAAAACCACGTATGCTCATATATATATAAACAACTTCAATCCATTCGATGTGTCCAATAATGTGCTCATTCCTAATGGAAACTCTTATAATCGAAGTCAATTTAAACTTGGAGTCGCACTTCATGCCAACATAATATACGTTTTCGTTATAACAACACATTTTTCGAATATAACAGGAAACGCTGCAATTCAAGTATTCGGCCCAAGCTATATCGATTTCAATCGTATTTGTGAGTATCTATAGTATTTTAATGGATAATCAAATACACATATCCATCACCCCTAGAAAATATAGTTAAATGCAATCTACAAAATGGTATACAGATATTTCAGTTCGATAGAGAATAAGATTCGTATCCACAGTTTTCTGAGAGCATGAACTTCATATTATCGATATTTTGTACAAGATGTAACAAAACTAATATGTTCTCTTTGCAACTCGAGATATAAAAGATATCACAGAATATCCTATATTATCTCGAGAGTGAAAGTATCATGATTCTTATTTACATCAACATCCAAATCACTTTCATTTGCTTTCGATAAATGTATTTTAAAGTGAAAGCAATATTTCAAGTTCTTTCTACTTATTCCGATATGATACAAAATTGAATCGATTTTCTTTTTCGTTAGTGAATACTTCATCAGTTCTTCAAACGACTTATGTATCAGAATTGACAACGAATAGTGCAACGTATTTCTTTTGGTGTTCATCGTCAAATTCTTACTATGAAGCGATACAAATTAATGTTCTCACAAATGGCTTTTACACTTTCGTAAGCAGAAGCAATATGGACACACACGGCTCTATCTACAACGAATATTTCAATCCATCTAATCCAGATGAAAATCAACTCTCAGATGATGATGACAGTTGCAACGAGAAGCAATTTCAATTCACAGTTCATCTTGAGAGTAATATTACATATATATTGGTTGTGACAACGTTTCATGCTAATGAGACAGGCACATTCTCGATCTTTGTATCTGGTCCAGATATCGTTACTTTGAAGAATATTAGTAAGTGTTTGCATCACAACTATTATAAGAGAATCTTTCAGCGTTAGCACGAGAATTTAGTTGAGTTTGACATATCTACAAATAAAGATTTGTTTTGTAAGACAGCATTTGTACTATAAGGAGATAGCTTTACATAAAAAGCTACATTAAACTTATCAAATAACAGAGTATTATGAATAAGATCGGGACAATCTTTTTAAATACAGATCCATTCCAATTGATCGCTAATCATTATAACATATCGTATCACTTATGGTTCTTATAATAAAAAAAATACTGCAAACATATACATATAATATATTCTCTTTATAACTCGAGATATGAATGATATCACAGAGTATTCTATACTGTCTTGAGAGTGTAAGTATCGTTATTCTTATTTACATCAACAGCCAAATCACTTTTATTCGCTTTCAATAAATGTATCTAAGGGTGAAAGTACTATTTTAAGTTGTTTCTACTTATTTCCGTATTACACAAAATTGAATCGATTTTCATTTTCGTTAGCAAATACTTCATCAGTTCTTCAAACAACTTATATATCAGAATTGACAACGAACAGTTCAGCGTATTTTCCTCGATGTTCATGGTCAAACTCTTACTATGAAGCAATACAAGTGAATGTCCCTACAAATGGTTTTTATACTTTCTTATGCAGAAGCAATATGGACACACACGGCTCTATCTACAACGAATATTTCAATCCATCCAATCCAGATGAAAATCAACTCTCAGATGATGATGACAGCTGCAATGAGGATCAGTTTCAATTCACAACTCATCTTGAAAATAGTATTACATATATATTGGTTGTGACAACGGCTGATTCTAATGAAACAGGAGCATTTTCGATCTTTGTATCTGGTCCAGACATCGTTGTTTTGAAGAATATTAGTAAGTGTTTGCACTGCAACTGTTAAATGAATATCTGTCAACGTTAGCATAAGTATTTAGTTGAGTTTGGCATATCCACAAATAGAAAATTATTTTGTGAGATGACATTTGCACTATAAGATGAGAGCTTGACGCAAAAAGCTACACTAAACTCATCAAATAACAGAATATTATGAATAGGATCGAGACAATCTTCTTGAGTACGAATCTGTTTCAATCGATCGCTAATCTCATGTGACTTATATCATCGGGGCTTCGAGGACAGAAATATGTTGACAGATTCTACTTTTACTCTCCATTTACAGCTTAATTATTCCATTGAAAGCGGTATTATGAAAATTTATCTCTTCAACTTTCTCTGTCCCAGTCAATTAAGATCTATCATGAATCTTGGCTATTGATTTCATTTTCATCATATAGGTTCTCCATCAGTTATTCAAATATCATATTCATCAGCCGTACAATCAAATTATTTATTCCAGCTGACAACATACAGTCAAACATATTCTCGAAATTGTCGAGAATCGAATTATTACTATCAAACTATACAAATGCATGTAATGGAAACCGGATACTATGCTCTGAGTAGTGGTAGCAGTATGAACACATATGGTGATATTTACGAAGATGATTTTAATCCTCTGAATCCTTTCGAGAATTTACTCTTACAAAATTATCGAAGCTGTAGTTATAAAGATTTCAAGCTCATCACTTACCTTCACGCCGGCACTAAGTATATATTAGTAGTAACAACATATTCTCCCAATATGACAGGAAACTTCTCCATTCTAACATCTGGACCAAATAACATCACTCTTGATCCTCACAGTAAGTATTTTGTATTATTTGTAAATCATTAACAGAGAAGTACAATATCCTACTGAACTGCATTTTCACTCTTGAATACTAAAAGATCTGAGAATTTGAAATAGATCGTATAATTCAATAGAATTATTGTCAAAAAATAGGATCAAATTGGAACTCCTTCTTTATGTGAGTTCAATCAGTTGGGTAAAGTAAGTCAGCTTTTCTTCTTGCATCAACGATATATATAAGAAGATCTATTCTTTAGTGATTTCACACTATCTGAGATTTTCCTACCTTGCAGTCTGTGAAAATTTATCAAGTTCATATGTAGAAACATCGTCACAAAAATGAGTAATTTCATTATGAGATACTGAATAGAAAATAGAAATATACAAATCAAATCTCGACTGGACATCATGTATAGATAAATTACTTTCATAAACTATTATTGCTTATGAATTTGCGCCTATATGGCTTTATTAAGTTGAGAAATATTAACTTAATCTCTTGATACCCATCAATTTCTTTCTTTAGCTCCAATTCTGATCAATTGTTTCATCGGTCAAACATGTCAGTTTTACAAAAAGAGTATTGGTGTCACTCTCGATGATATTTTACGTGACGAAATTCGATCGAATATGACATTGACTGACCAAACAATATTAGTGAAAATCAATGTCGCTTTAACGATGATTATGTTTGTTGGAGGTTTGATTAATAGTATTTTATCCCTACTAACATTTCGAAATAAAGATCTACGACAAGTTGGATGTGGTATCTATCTCTTGACATCATCCATTACTTCTTTTCTTACGATCAGCATGTTTACAGTGAAGTTTTGGTTTGTTGTTCTCACTCAAATGAATCTATCAATTCGTCTTTCTGTTGTTCGAGGAGGTTGTGTATCGATCGAACCACTTCTCAAGCTTTGTCTATATGTAGATGCTTGGCTCAATGCTTGTGTAGCCATTGAAAGAGCGATTCTCGTTTTCAAAGGAATCACCTTCAATAAACAGAAAAGTCAATGCATTGCTCGATGGACAGTTCTCATTTTACCATTGTGTGTCATGGGTTCAATCATCCATGAACCTATACATCGAGAATTGCATGTGGTAAATACCGAGACAATCAAAGTTGATATCAATAGATGGTGTGTAACTGGTTATTCTCCTTCTGTTCAACAATACAATACAGTCATCTTATTTTTTCATCTTGTTGGTCCATGTATTATCAATCTTGGTTCTGCTTTATTCATCATATTTGGCTCAGCCCGACAAAGATCAACAGCTCAGAGGAGACAAACTCTAAGGGAACATGTTTACAATCAATTTAGTGAACACAAACAATTATTGATTAGCCCGATCATTCTTCTGATTCTGTCCTTACCTCGTCTGATAATGTCAATGCTATCAGAATGTGTCAATCCATCAAACCATCGATTATTATTTCTTTTTGGTTACTTCATTTCGTTTACTCCATCAATACTTATCTTTATTGTTTTTGTTCTTCCTTCGAAATTGTACAGAAAAACATTTCAAGAATCACTCAAACGATGGCGACGACAAACGCCATCCATAATCAATATTTCTTCATTATTCTCGAATTTCTCTAATTTGTTGCGATAGTATTGAAAAAAGATAATACTGTTTCTAATATGTTGACAAATAAAAAATACTTGAGGTGAAGATAAACATTTATTCTTTATGTTCAACCACTTTCGCATGCACACGTCCTTATTCTCAGCCTTGATTTTGAACTATCGATGGAAGTACTAAGACGAAATCTGACAAATTTCGAAAGTGTTGTTTTTGAAAAAAGTTCTCATATCAAGTTTCAGCTTCTTGTTTAATAAAATTTTATGTCAATGTAAATTTCATTTCTAAGGGTGGGTATGGATATAGATATGAATGTAAAAGAATACCCACATCCACATGCTTCTTTTACAATGAACATCATAAGCGTCTATCAAATGTGTAGTTCTTATACTCTCAAGTTTATCTTCCTTTCATTGTCTTGTGAAATTGTATACGCAATTTATTGACTGTCGAAAAAAATAAACTCTTACACAAAGGAAAGAAAGACAAATACACACTTGTTATTGCACCACTCTAGTGACAGAACGAATAGTGAATAATAAATGACTGTTAACATTGCTTTCATTCATTCTTTCACGTCAATATCGTTTGAATGTCTACTACTCGCCTCGAATGCTTGCCTACTGAACTATGGTTACTACTTTTTCGCTATTTCGATCTACTTGAAATCGTGTATTCCTTCTCATTTCTCAACAGAACCATCGATCGTTTGATTCGATCATCCCACACTTCTTTTCAGCTTCACATTCATAGTGATGCACATCTTACGCAACTGCTAGAGAGGCGCGTTCCTTCGTTTCACAATATTGTCTCACTACGTGTCGAAACCCGATTACGCAAGGATCAGGCAGAACAACTATTCCGTTTAATCTCTCAACAGTCTCGTTTATGTCATGCCCATTTTGAACATGTGAAAACAAACTTCATTTGTTCGTGTCTCATTCCCTTGGCTCATCAGTTGACCAGTCTATCTATTCATAAAAGTATGTCCGTTAAACTGCTTGAACAAATTTGTCGTATACCTCATCTTCATACGCTCGCAATCAACTTTGGTGGTAGTATTGACGGCCGTCTGACTTTTTGTCTACCGCCAAATATTATCCGATTGGTTCTGGGTGCTAATATTCACCGTTTACCGCTCGCCTCTCTTCTCGTCATTATTCCCCACATTCATTCTCTCACATTAACCATACGGTGTGGAACTTATTTAAATGTTTATGGTAGAGTACTACCACTATTAAGAAATCTAACGATATATTTGGAGAAAGCACACTTTTATGTGGTTCAACAACTTCGAGCGATTTGTCCTGTCACTTTGAGCAATATGACTTTGAAGGGAAATGGATTCTTGGAGATCACGCGAGGCATCGATTCATCTCTATGGCAAAACATTTTAACTGGTATTACGACAGTTCGAATTGATTTACGTATGGAATGTTATATAACATCGAATGTAGAACACGTTCTTGAAGACGAGGATATATGTCTACTTAGAATGACAATCGAACGCGAAGAACAGAACTTTTCTCAAATAGGCATATCACTTGTGTATCTAGATGCATGGGACGAACCCAACAACGTTTGTTTTCTTAAAACGAAAAATATAAGCTAGTACGATTTGAGGAAAAGAGTGAAATTATTGCGTCCTTCTAAAATATACATCCACACCCATCCTCAACTGTAGTGTCTACTAAATAAACATTCAAAGGAGAGTATTTAATGTGAGAAAAAAATTAAAGATAAAGAATAGTTTTGTATTGAATTTTTTACACTTTGCCCATGAATTAATCAAAATAAAATGAGTATACAAGGGATGGTCATATTGCCGACGCTTCAATCTATTTTATGTGTTCTTACTCATCGAAGGTAAGAGTGGTTTTAACCAAACCGGCCCTATTTCTATTATTCATAAACAAATTTTATCATATAAAGATAAGAACACAGCAATATCTGTTTTGTTGAAGATAATATTACTCATTTTTGGTTACTGTTGTGTCGTATATAATATAAAGTTTTTAAGGCAGTTTTGGAAGAAAACATGCATAACAATCAAATGCACGGTAAGTATTTTCAATACATCGGTTTAGATATACATGCATAGACTAAATGTAAAGATAGTAAAAACAACACTGTTAATGGATTGGTTGCATCCGATAGGGCGAACTAAATTCAAAAATTTGAACAAGTTTCGTAAGAGTTAGAGTCATCGACCCCTAAAATCCTTTTCGCATTTTCTGGATGTACGTGATTATGTACACTGACGCATCGATACATATCCTTAGACTATGAGAGTGGTCACCATGACATAGTGTTTGCCAGCTTCCACATTTGTTAATCATTTTATTAATTTTTGTAGCCATTTTGTGTCTGGTTTCATTATTCGCCATCATTGCCCCAGGAAAGTTGGCAGCTACTACTACAACCATCGAAGCGCTAGTACGATCAAGAAAAAAGATATTAATATCGCCAGCTCTACCCGTAACCACTGTACATCTATCAGGTAAGCTTTGAACTAATTGTTTTTAATACCTGTAAAGATTTTTGAAAACGAAGTAAGTTACTCAATGCTTAGTATAAACAAAACAAATGAAATAATAGTTATTCCTTCCGTGATGCTTTTAGAGTGATATCTGCGATTATGTTTTCAACAAGTCAAGAGAAATGATGTAGACAGCAGTCATCTTCAGTTAATGAAATAATCACAGAAATACTAATTATATCTTGACGATATCATGGCACCATAAATAGTCTCGGATGAGATCATATATTGACTTAAAAAGATCTTGAGGATGTATTGATGCATGTAGACAATTTCAAAGGATTTCTTATATTAGAACTTTTTGCACATAATCAGATGACCTGCAAGGTCCAAAAATATGTGTTTCCTTTTAGAATGGTCCGATACCGGAAATATGATTTATCGAAGAGCGCTGCATACATCATCCTTATTGACGGATGGAAAAGTTTTAGTTAGTGGCGGAGTGAATGGTGCTGATTATTATAATAACAGTACTGAGTTGTATGATCCATTGGCTGAAACTTGGACAGTTAGTGGCAGAATGAATTGTGTACGAGCTATGCATACAGCATCTGTTTTAATGAACGGAAAAGTTTTAGTTGCTGGAGGAGATGATAGTCGAAATACTTTAAATACTGCTGAATTGTATGAGCCAACAACAGGCATTTGGACAATGACTGGTACAATGAATTTTCGACGATTCGGTCATATGGTCTCCATATTACCAAATGGAAAAGTACTAGTTATTGCTGGATCTAATGGTACACGTTTTCTAAATAGTGCTGAGCTATATGACCCATCAACTGAAACTTGGACAACTACTGGTAAGATCGGCGTCGCACGATTTGATTTTACTGCATCCGTACTCACAAATGGAAAAGTATTAATTGCTGGTGGAGTAACTGATGAGAATGTTGGACAAGGTACTGAATTGTATGATCCATCAACAGGAAACTGGACAGCTGCAGGGAACATGAACACACAACGATTTGGTCACACAGCATCCATATTAACAAACGGGCAAGTATTAGTTGCTGGTGGATTTAGTGATAAGTTTATAAATATAGCTGAGTTGTACGATCCATCGACTGGAACTTGGACAATTACAGGTTCAATGCATAATGCAAGATCTTTTCACACAGCATCTGTATTAAATGATGGAAAAGTGTTAGTTGCCGGTGGATATAACTCAAGTGGTTTTTCAAATAGTTCAGAATTATATGATCCATCAACGAGAACTTGGTTGATTACTGATGGACTTCATCATTCGCGATTTCAGCATACTGCAACTGTTTTAACAAATGGAAAAATATTAGTTGCTGGTGGAAGTATTGGCAATGATTTTTTGAATAGCACGGAAATATATTAATCATTTTGAAATTGATGAACATAGTAGATAATTTTTTATATTGAGGGTGTGAGTGTGGGTGTTGATATCGTATTTTGCACACAAACACCCTCACCCACACCCCAAACTTCGAGATTTTGAATGTGTTTCCATAATAAAAAGATCAAGATTTTTATTACTATGTTGAATAGTTTGTTTTCTTTTTCATTTATTTCCAGATAGATATATGAATATAAACATATCGGTAATGAAATAGTTTTAACTTTTCAATTATTTTTTTTATTCAAAGATTTTGTTGAAAAGATCAATGAAATATTATGAAAATAGGAAGAAAACAACGTAAACTTCATACTGATTTAAAAACAAATGTAGAAAATAATTTTTTATTAAAAAAGCAAATAGAAGAAAATCTTATAGAATATGAACAACTCATCTGATTGATTAGAATGCTGAAATAATCTTGATATTAATCATGAAAATTTATTATATTATTATATAGACATTTCAAGTATATTTTTAAATCTCATTGACATTAATTCTACTTTAAGTGATTGCTTTTCTTTATAAAATCATGTTTTCTATATACGCAAATTCATCATACAGACCAAATCCACACAGATTACTTCTGTAATTTGTTAATTAGTTTGAAAATTTATTTAATTGCGAAGTTCGTAAAAATACCTTAAAAAGCTAGAAATCCGATAGTACTCAAATTATTGTCACCGTTTTCTTTTACAGAGATCGTCGTATATATACTAGTGGGTTTTTTTTATTTTTTCAAGTGCATTTTAAAATTTCTTTGAGATTAATTCTACTTTGAATTCATGTCTTCTATCTACACACATTCATCATGCAGAATAAATTTAGCTGGATTATTTTTCTAATTTTTCAATTAGTTTTAAATTTTATATCGTTGAGAAATTCCTGAAAAAATGTTAAAAATTCGATTATGTCCAAGTAACATTTACCGTTTTGTATTGCAGAGATCGATCTGTATACACAAGTCCTTTTTTTGTTTTTTTAACTATATTTGACAACCTTTTTAATCTACATCGACATACTAGGAATGATTCTGGTATATATAGTGTTATTATAAAAGTAAATCGAGTTAACAGAAAAGAAACCTTTTCAAATCTTAGTAGAATAATTGTAAGAATCTTGGTAAAATCTTTAGAAATCTACTAAAATCCTTCAAGCCCGTGACGAAACCTTTGAAAAGCTCGATATATAGTGAACATAACGGGACAAATTTTCGTTAATCGGTCTGCGATCGTATTCGATAGTTTTCCGCAGGATCTATAGGTCGGATTGAATCACATTGCGTAAATACAAAACTTTTCTATGAAAAAAAAACATTGTCATAACAGTAATGAAAGACTTATTATCAATTGTGACAGTAATTTCTGCTAAGATGCTTTACAAATCAGAAATGACAAAAAACAAAATTCATATTTTTTTTATATTAAATTTTAAATCTTTTAGAAAAAGAAGAAAAACACAAATAATAAAGTATCATGTCATCGTCATTAGTATCTGATGGAATTCTCAACTTTGCAACACAATTTTCGTTTTATAGTGGTTTTATTACATTTGGCTTTGGAGTTATTGGTAATACGTTAAATCTTCTCATTTTTATTCAATTGAAATTATTTCGAACTAGTGGATGTGCCTTCTATATAACCATCGAATCAATTTCCAACTTAATTTATTTCTGTTTTAATATTACTATAACTATTTTACCATTAATATATGGAAATGCTGCCATAGGAAATTCTAATGCTCTGTGTAAAATAAAATATATAGTGGGACAAACATGTGCACTCATTCCTTTTTCGATGATATGTTTTTCTGCTGTTGATCAGTTCTTTTCAACAAATCATCGTTTCCATTTAAGACAAATGTGCACATTGAAATTTGGTCGTTATTTTGCGTTTATATTCATTTGTTTTGTGATCATTCATAGCATTGCACTTGGCTCCTCTTACAATGTTCAACCAACATTAGGATGTGTCTTATCGAATTATGTAGCGGTTCAGTATTCAACATATTTCTTTTACCCAGTTTTAGGTGGTTTCCTACCTATTGTAACTGCATCATTATTTAGTATCTTAGCTTATCGTAATGTTCGTCATATAGTTCGACGACAATTACCAATTGTTCGTCGTAAACTAGATAAACAAATAACAGCAATGGTTCTCATGCGTGTAATTGCCTTCGTTTGTTTATTAGTACCTTATATTACTTATCGTATCTATGCCATTAATTTTCCTATACCACCAAGTATGCCTATGCCATTTGCAATTGGTCGATTGTTTCAAGCAATTTTTAGTTGTATCAACCTTATCAATTATTTTGTAAATAAATTTTCTATTGTAATTCATATTTGTAAGATTTTGCTTTCATTTAGATCAGTTTTTATATCTTCATAATATTCTCACCACGTTTTCGTCGTCAAATGAAACTTGTTCTAGTAAAAAAATGTTGGCAACGATGGAAATATTGGTGTTGCTCCATAAATAATCGAATTGAACCTTTTAATATCGAACCACGCAATTTAGAAGTGGAATCTGTTGAAAGTATCTAACTTTACATTGGATAGATTAATTCTCATATTTCTATTTTTCTTAAGAGTGTGTGTGTGAATATGAATACTGTATTCATCCAGCACCCATACCTACCCACACCCACACCCTAATTTTATATAAACAACTTTTAAAATCTTTTAAATAAAACAAAATTATTTAACTTACCAATTATTTTCTTTCACTATAATTTGGTGGAGGTGTATCAAAAATATTCATACTTTGTTCTAAAGTTAAAGAATCCGATTGATTATTATTTATTTTCTGTAAGAATTTCATCATAAAAATCTTCCGATGAAAATAATTCACTAAAAAAAATCATTATTTAAATGTGTTTCATTTTCAAATTGGTTAAGTTTTATCGAATTAATTGATTCATCAATTATGTTCAATAAGAAATGTATCTCATTAAAAAATGAAATATCTTTAAATATAATTTTATTAATATTAATTTCAAGAAAATTGTTAATATATTTTTCAACAACTGGATAATTCACATTGATATGAAAAATGATCTTTTGTAAATCCATCATAAAACCAATTAAGAAGGTAGATCACAATGAATTCATTCACATAACATTTCATCTTGAGTAAAACTTTATAAAAGATTTTCACATGATGCCGAATTTTAAGAGGAAATCGGTCAAAAACTGGTACCGAAACTTGCCAGATTATATAGGAATACAGGCGTTCCATTACTCAGATTTGTTCGTGTTGAATAGTATAAATCCGACGGGAATCAATTACTGGTACATATGTGATTCAGGGTAATAACTAGCATTCTGTAAACGAAATAGTATTCAGTGGTTGCATTGCGAACCCATTTCCCTGCGTTTTATTGAACAAAAGTAAAACTGAATGAATAGCATAGCAATTATCAAGTATAAGTAACTACCCATAGCTGCCATATATCGAGATAATAATTGCCTCAATGTTAAACAACTTAAGTGAGACAAAAATTGTAGCGTTTAAAATTAATTACACTTTTGCATAATGATAAAGGGGGAAAACCAATTTCTTAATTTCAAATTATTTTGAATTAGCAGAGATGACTTTGTTCCCCAATGGTGATAACGCCGTCGACGCTTGAAAAAGAAGTAAAAACAGTTGTTGAATTATCACTGATTATTAGAAATCCATCTTGATGAATTTTTAATCAAATAATTCATCTTAATATGATCTTTTATGAAAATTTTTTTTATGAGCATCGCTGATAAATTCTACATTGATCAGCATAAACAAAACATGATCGATTATGTATGAGTTATATTCATACAAAATATTTCGCTCCTTGTTATAGAATACTGATGTGCAGTTTAAAAGTTTTATATATTATTTCTTTACTAATTCTTGATAAATTAAAGTTAGTTACTTTTTTATTGAACTTTTACAAGAGATGTTGAAAAAAGTCAATATTTACAAAAAAAAGTTTTCTATTTTAACAATTCTTTTTCAAATTACATTCGTTGTATTTAGGAACATCTGTTTACCGTGTAGTGGTTTCAAGATATACTTTCTATAAAATTTGGAGATTTTGAATCTGTTTCCGTAATAAAAAGATCAAGATTTTTATTACTATCTTGAATAGTTTGTTTTCTTTTTCAGTTATTTTATATAGATATATGAATCAAGATAATAAATAACAAATAATATAACGAAAGCATAACTTCAGTACAAAGTTCATTTACTAATTGAATAATATCCTCGGAACATTCGGTATATTAGTTCTCAGATATTTGAAAAAGCCTCACCCACACCCTCCCTCAAAGAAAAAATACTTTCTATTCATTGAAACTTCTAAAATCAGACAATTTTCTAGGCATTAGAAAATAAACCTCTCTTGCAGATATTTTTTTCTTCAACAAAGTAATAGAAAGTAATATGGTCCCAATGTCCCGAGCTTTACAAAATAAACATCTCGTGCAAATCTTGTTTTCTTCAACAAGATAAAAAAAAGATTGAAGCCTTTCAAATTACATACTCAAGCAAATAATCTCATATCCTCAAAAACAGAAAAAACTTATTCAAATAAATTATTTTATCACAACATTCACGCTATGATGGAGAATTTCTATCTCAACTAAGTTCTAAACTGGCATGCGACATATACAAGTCTTTTTTTTCATTGTTTTAGCTACATTTGAAAATCTTTTTTATGTACATGTCCATACTAGAGATGATCGTAGATAATTTATTAGGAAGTTCTAGAAATAGTTCTGGTATATATATTGTGCCGTTACAAGATTAAATCGAGTTCAAAGAGAAGAAACCGTGTCAAATCTTGTTAAAATCTTTGAATATCTCGAGAGATAGTAAATAATAGTGCTGGAGAAATTTTCATTTAATCTATCTGCAATCGACACAAATCCGATAAATTTCGGACGATATTAGATCGGAACCTTACGTTATTAGATGTTTCCTCATGATTGGATATTTTCTGACTTTATCCGATCTGTAATCCGTTAGTTAAGAATCCGATGAAATTTCATTTGGTACCGGTAGATTTTTATTGAGAATCCGACGTCGAATCCGATAGTTTCCTGTAGGGTTTACAGGTTGGATTAAATGACTTGGGTAGATACAAAACAATTTTTGTGAAAAAAGAAACATCGTCATACTAGTAATTAAAGACTTCCATTAACAATCGTGACAGTAATTTCTGCTAAGATGCTTCATAAATAATAAACGACAAGAGCAGGTTAAATTTTTTTATATATTAACTTTTAGATTTTTCAGCAAAGGAAGAAAAACACAAACAATAAAGAATATTTCATTTTGAATAAAGTAACATGTCATCATCATCAGTATCTGCTGGAATTCTCAAACTTGCTACACAATACTCGACTTATAGTGGTTTTATTTTATTTAGTTTTGGAGTTATTGGTAATACGTTCAATCTTCTCGTTTTTACTCAATTGAAACTATTTAGAACTAATGGATGCGTCTTCTATATAACTGTTGAATCAATTTCCAACTTAGTTTATTTTTGTTTTTATATTACTATAACTATTTCAACATCAATATATGGAGATGTTGCCATAGGAGGTTCTAATGTTTGGTGTAAGCTAAGATATATAGTGGCACAAATATGTGCGCTCACTAATTTTTATATGATATGTTTTTCTGCCGTTGATCAGTTCTTTTCAACAAATCATCATTACAATTTGCGACAAATGTGCACATTGAAAGTAGGTCGATATCTTTCGTTTATGTTTGTTTGTTTTGCAATCATTCATGGCATTGTACTTGGCTCCTCTTACGTTATTCAACCAACATTAGGATGTGTCTTATCGAATTATGCATGGGTTCAGTATTCAACATATTTCTTATATCCAATTTTAGGTGGTTTTCTACCTATTATAATTGCATCATCATTTAGTATGTTAGCTTATCGTAATGTTCGTCATATAGTTCGACGACAACTACCAATTGTTCGTCGTAAACTAGACAAACAAATGACAGCAATGGTTCTTATGCGTGTAATTGCCTTCGTTTGTTTATTATTACCTTATATTACTTATCGTATCTATGCCATTAATTTTCCAATATCACAAAGTATGCCTATGGCATATGCAATTAGTCGATTAATTCAAGCAATTTTTCTTTCTATCTACTATATAAATTATACGGTAAAACTATTTTCTTTGTTAATTCATATTTGTAAGATTTTGCTTTCATTTAGATCAGTTTTTATCTTTTTATAATATTCTCACCACGTTTCCGTCGTCAAATGAAATTTGTTCTAGTAAAAAGATATTGGCAAAGATGGAAATATTGGTGTTGCTCCATAAATAATCGAATTGAACCTGACAACAATATCGAACTACGCAATTCACAAATGGGATCTGATGAAAACATTTAACGGTTCATTAAATAAATATATTAAATCTCATATTTCTATTTTTCCTTAACGGTGTGTATGAATATGCGTACTGTATTCACCTAGCACCTACCCCCACTCATCCACACCCGCATCCTTCTTTTCATATGAACACTTTGAAATCTTTTAAATAAAACTAATTTGTTTAACTTATCAATAATTTTCCTTGACTATTATTTGTATATTGATATTGTTCATCGATTAATTGAATGATGGGTGGAGATGTATCGAAAATATCCATTTTCTCTAAGAATTTCATCATAAAAATCTTCCGATGAAAATAATCACTATTTAAATGTGTTTCATTTTCAAATTGATAGAATTTTATCGAATTAATTGATTCATTAGATACATCTGTCAAGATATCTTCTCTAAAAGAAATTTATTAAAATAAATTCAAAGATGACAAAGACTGTTTCTATCGTTATTAACACACTTGACCATAGAGAACAACTGACATCGGTTGAATTATCAATATGTCTTTCAACTACAACTACATGTTCTAGTTTGCAGAAAAGACATATGAGTAAAAAAATCAAATGTTAAATTGCTTTAGAAGATCTTTTCCATACAGTTGAAATCTTTTTTAGGACAACCATTACACTCTTATGAAAATTTAAACGATACTATAGTCAAATATCGACTAGTATGTTCTTTCCAAAAATATTATATTAACAATCAACAATTTTCGTCATAGATATTGATCCAAATAATAAATGCTCTATACATTCAGAAAAAACGTTCATTATTATATCAAATGTAGGATTATGAAAGATAGCAACTCCAATCACCAATATTCTGCATTTATATAACATCTACTCAACCTCAAATAAGTAATACAACCGATACGAATACATTATTAAATATTTCTGAAAGTTATAATACGCCTGTAAATAATCAAGATTCATATGATGTAAATGATAAGTTATTTTATAACGTTTTAGAATCAAGAATTTGTATAGTAGTACTATCAGTGAAACATATAAATATAATACCAAATCCGTATCATCCATTTGATCTTCTGCAATAACAAAGTATCTACGTTTGAACAATTCCTCTACTATTCTTTTGATTTCGTCACAAATGTTTTTTTCCTTACTACTATTTCTTCACATAGCATGTTAAAACATCTTTTATCATTATCGACGTTTAAAGTGAATGCCTGTTTAAGAAAAATAATTCTTCAATATATCTCTATCATCTTATATTAAACAAAAAATATTTTATATGAGTTTCCGATTTAGACATAACTAATTAATAATTAATTAACTCTAATACAAATAGAAGTGCTTTATACCGAAATGTACCCCATTGACTTCTGCATCAAATGGTATATATATAGAACATTTTTCAGATGTTGTGAAATAACGTAAACATTAGCCAATTACTAAAAGTGTGCTAAACTTTTTACCAGTGTTTAATATTCTGGCTATAATATTATCATTTCTCAATGAAAATCAAAAAGTCTTTTTACCAAAATGATTAGTGAAAAAAACCTCTACCAAATTAGATATAAGAGAAAATTTTTAGAATATCCTTATTGTTCATTTATATATAAAAACAAAAAGTGCATGCTTTTTCAGGCCCTCACTGTGCTATTAACCAACGACTTTAATTATCATTCGTGACAGTAATTTCCGCTAAGATACTTCATATATAATAGATGACAAGAACAGATTCACACATTTTTTTTCTATTAAATTTTAGATCTTTTCCAGGGAAAATAAGGAAAACACAAATGATAAAAAATATATCATTTTGAATAAATTAACATGTCATCATCGTCCATCTCTGATGGAATTCTCAAATTTGCTACGCAATACTCGATTTATACTGGTTGTATTACGTTTAGTTTTGGAATTATTGGTAATACGTTGAATCTTCTCGTTTTTACCCAACTGAAACTATTTCGAACCAATCGATGTGCATTCTATATAACTATTGAATCAATTTTCAACTTCATTTATCAGTTTTTCTCCATTAGTTTAACTATTTTAACATCAATATATGGAG
Source organism: Adineta steineri (assembly GCA_905250115.1). Taxonomy (NCBI): domain Eukaryota; kingdom Metazoa; phylum Rotifera; class Eurotatoria; order Adinetida; family Adinetidae; genus Adineta; species Adineta steineri. Next base: position 420,642 of record CAJNOI010000066.1, on the reverse strand, counting down.
ATGATGCAACAGGACGTTCTTCAATTTGGTGTAAACTAAGATATATAGTGGCACAAACATGTGCGCTCACCACTTTTTATATGATATGTTTCACTGCCGTTGATCAATTCTTTTCGACAAATCATCGTTTGAATTTAAGACAAATGTGTACATTGAGATTAGGTCGATATTTTGCGTTTGTATGCATTTGTTTTACAATCATTCATAGCATTGCGCTTGGGTCTTCTTATGGTATTCAGCCAACATTTGGCTGTATCATATCGGACCATATATGGGTTCAGTATTCAACATATTTCTTTTATCCAATTTTATTCGGTTTTCTACCTATTGTAACTGCATCAACATTTAGTATGTTAGCTTATCGTAATGTTCGCCATATAGTTCGACGACAACTACCAATTGTTCGTCGTAAACTAGACAAACAAATGACAGCAATGGTTCTGATGCGTGTAATAGTCTTTGTTTGTTTGGCAACATCTTATAGCGTTTATCGTATCTATACGACTAGTTTCCCTATATCACAAAGTATCCCTATGGCATATGCAGTTGGTAGATTAATTCAAGCAATTTTTCTTTCTATCAGCAATATAAATTTTGCCGTAAATAAATTTTCTTTTCTAATTCGTATTTGTAAGATTTTGACTTATTTTAGATCAGCTTTTATCTTTTTATAATATTCTCATCACGTTTTCGTCGTCAAGTGAAACTTGTTCTAGTCAAAAAATGTTGGGAACGATGGAAATATTGGTGCTGTCAAATAAATAATCGAGTTGAACCTGACAACAATATTGAAGCACGTAATTCACAAATGGAATCTGAAGAAAACATCTAACTATTCATCAAATAAATATGTTAATTCTCATATATCTATTTTATTTTGTGGGCGGGTGTGAGTATGAAAAGTGTATTCGGCTAGTACTCACACCTATCTCTTTATATGAATAACTTTTGAAATCTTTTAAATAAAACTAATTTGTTTAACTTATCAATAGTTTTCTTTGATTATTATTTGTATATTGACATTGTTCATTGCTTGTTTGAATGACAGGTGAAGATGTATCGAAAATATCCATTTTCTCTAAGAATTTCATCATAAAAATCTTCCGATGAAAATAATTACTATTTAAATGTGTTTCATTTTCAAATTGATAGAATTTTATTAAATCAATTCATTCATTAGATATATTCATTAAGAAACCTTCTCTGAAAGAAATTTATTTAAATAAATTCAAATAAAACTTACTCATATACATCATTAATAAATGAAATATCTTTGAAATATACTTCGATTAAAGAATTTTACATGATAAAATAATAATCTCATTTAGATATTGAATTATTTTATGATAATTTATAGTATATTCATAATGCATTGATGGATCAATAAGGATATTCGTATGTTCAATATATGTCAATGGTTGTTTTTCTTCTAATGTATTTTTTTAAAAAGAAGTCTTGTTTTCGACGATATTATATACCAATAATGAATTTCACCTTGATAATACTAATTAAGTTGAAAAAAGTTTTCTTTACTGGAGAATAATGGAAATATAGCAGCAGGTCCTTGCATTTTTATTAATGATGATGAAAACTGATTAAGATTTTTTTCCACGTAATTTAAGAAGTGTTTGATAAAGTAATTCATGAAAATGAAAATCTGTTCTATGAACACATTTTAAAAATAAACTTTCATTATCTAAAGATTGATAATAATAACCAGAACATTTGTTCATTTATTGGAATAGTCTCTTGTTTTATGTGTTGAATTGTTAAACACGATTAAATGTTTATCAAAGCTTTTCTTAGAGACACCCTTACCCTCAGTTACATTCACATTCGCATTCACCTTTACATCGAAATATGGCACTTTGATTACTTTAAAAATTATAGTTAAAATTGAGGGTATGTATTTGGGTGGAAGTGTGGGATGTACGTATTAGTGAAATGAATCATTCAACGCTCATGTACACCTTCACCTCATCAACCCTCGAAAGAAATACAAGAAAAGAAGATCATTCAATCAGATGCATGTTCTAATACCTATGAGACTTCTATAGAATCTTATAGTTACATTTAAAGCATTTAGTCAAAATTCTAGAATATTCTTATTGGACAAGGGAACAACATTAACATCTAGTTTCAGTTTGATAGGTATGGTGCCACTCGGTCCTGAAGGATGAATTCAATTAATTTTAGAAAAACTCTCATATATATAATTTCTATGCATGCTATTAACATATATCAAAAGTTTGAGAATACGAATGGGAATAAATAAATCACCAATTTATCTTATAGCGAAAAGATATAAAATATAAAATAGTCAACATCGTTATTAATTGTAATTTTAATTAAAGAGAAAATGAAATCCCTTTCGTCACTTTTTATATTCTTATTAAATTTAATATCTTAAAAGGCTACTGACAATAATGAATCGCTCAAATGAATTAGAAGACGTGTTCAATAAATGCATTATTGCTTAACTAAATGTTTTAAGGGCATATTTTTTGACATGAGAGATTAACATATATTTTCTTATTATTATTTATGTGTAGGTAGTGCAGAGAAAAAACATCATTCTTTTTTCTTTTATACAAATTACAAATAGTTCTAGTGAGAAATTCAAGTACTATTTTATTAAATTTAAATTCTCTATTAAAAATTAATAAATCATACTAGTAATTAAAGATTTTTATTATCAATGGTGACACTAATTTGTATTAAGATGCTTTATAGATAATAAATGACAAGAATAGATTCATCCTCTTCTTTATATTAAAATTTAGATTTTCTAGAAAAAGAAGAAAAACGCAAACAATAAAGAAAGTATCATGTCATCATCGTCAGTCTCTGATGGAATTCTCAACTTTGCTATACAGTACTCGATTTATAGTGGTTTCATTTTATTTAGTTTTGGAGTTATTGGCAATGTGTTAAATCTTCTCGTTTTTACTCAATTGAAACTATTTCGAACTAATCGATGTGCATTCTATATAACTATTGAATCAATCTCCAACTTCATTTATCAGTTTTTCTCCGTTAGTCTTACTATTTTAATATCAATATATGGAGATGATGCAACAGGACGTTTTCTCATTTGGTGTAAACTCAGATATATATTGGGACAAACATGTGCGCTCACTACTCTTTCTATGATATGTTTCACTACTGTTGATCAGTTCTTTTCGACAAATCATCGTTTCCATTTAAGACAAATGTGCACATTGAAACTAGGTCGATATCTTTCGTTTATATTTATTTGTTTTGCAATCATTCATAGCACTGCGCTTGGGTCTTCTTATAGTATTCAGCCAACATTGGGATGTATCATATCGGATCATACATGGGTTCAGTACTCAACATATTTCTTTTATCCAGTTTTATCTGGGTTTCTTCCTATTGTCATTGCATCAACATTTAGTATCTTAGCTTATCATAATGTTCGTCGTATAGTTCGACGACAACTGCCAATTGTTCGTCGTAAACTAGACAAGCAAATCACAGCAATGGTTCTTATGCGTGTAATTGCCTTTGTTTGTTTGGTATTGCCTTATAATGCTTATCGTACCTATGCGACTAATTTTCCTACATCACGAAGTGTGCCTATGGCATATGCAGTTGGTCGATTGCTTCAAGCAATTCTTCTGTCTATCAACAATATAAATTTTGTTGTAAATAGATTTTCTTTTTTAATTTATAGCTGTAAGATTTTGATTTATTTTAGATCAACTTTTATATTTTCATATTGTTCTCGTCACGTTTTCGTCGTCAAGCAAAACTTGTTTTAGTAAAAAGATGTTGGGAACGATGGAAATATTGGTGTTGTCAGATAAATAATCAAATTGAACCTGAGAATAGTATTGCACCATGCAATTCACAAATAGAATCTGAAGAAAATATGTAACTGTTCATTATATCAATAAATTAATTAATTTTCATATTTCTAATTTTTCTCTTTTTAATAAATTATCGAATTGTATTACCTGAGTAACTATAATCTTAATTTTATTGCATATCGAAGTCGAGAATTACGTTAACTCTTTCAGGATAGGATTTTTTTTAAAGAAACTATTGAATCAGTCATTGCTAGTTCGCTATCCAGTTGAGTTTTGGTCTGTTTGCCGGTATAGATTATAGAATTCATAATGAACCCAATATGGTAGGCACATAATATGAATAATTTAGCACTAAATCGATGTCGTTTTATCGGTATATATTGTTAAAAATATTTCTCAAATCATCAAGAATAGGCTTTAACATATGCAATCGATCATCAATTTGTTGTTGCTGATTGTCATTGAAATGAAGTTAGAAGTAAATCAACTAGATAAAAGTATTTTGTATTATTGTATATATTAAATTAAGCTATTTTTAGCAAAAAAAGTATTTAAAAATATTTTAGAAAGTTTAGAATAGTGTTAAATTCTACTTAATAAAGTACGAAATAGTACGAAAAGTGTTATAATCGTACTTTTTTAATATGTATAATATTTACAAGCTGTTTTTAGACACTTTTCTTTCACATCGATACAGAACCGAATAGTTACCCTCATCTTTAATCGCTTAAAACCAATATTTAAACAGGAATTAATATTCGTTTATCGAGAACTTCTCGATTTCTGTTATGCACACAAACGAAGTACACAAAACGTTTTCTTGATAAGAAATTCTGTATTTTCGATTGATGTTCTGAAATCGAGATGATAGTATATAAGTATTGTATACTCTCGTATCATTTTTCATTTTTTATTTTTTTGTTTTTTTTATTTTTAGTCGTAATAGAAACGAAGTCTTGGGATATGGCATATATTTGTAATCGCCTTTGGTTTTTTCTTATTCTATCAGTTCTTAATAATGTTCATGGCGAATTGAATATTTATGGTACAACTGATAATGGATGGGATTTTGTACGAGATATATTCAAAGAAAATTTCATAGAAGAACGAGATCTTGGTGGATCAGTAGCCATTTATCATCAAGGGAAATTAGTTGTTGATCTATGGGCTGGATCGTTTGATCAATCCCAAGGTAAAGCCTATGACAATAATACATTACAATTGGTATTTTCAACGTCGAAAGGTGTAGTAGCTGTGGCCGCTGCACTTTGTGTTCAACAAGGTCTCCTTAATTACTCAGCATTAGTGACAGAGTATTGGCCAGAATATAGACAGGGTGGAAAAGGAAATACAACAGTGGCAGATATCCTATCACATCGTGCAGGATTACCTTTTGAATTCGCATCAGACGAACAGCGTTTGAACTGGACAGTGATAGTAGATATGTTGCAACAACAATCACCAATATGGCCGCCTGGAACGAAACATGGTTATCATGCTCTGACATACGGATGGTTAGCGGGAGAACTCGTTCGAAGAGTTGATAAAAGAAAAAGATCCATAGGACAGTTTATTCGAGATGAAATTGCTTCTAAATTAGATATCGAATTCTACATTGGTTTACCATCAACAGAAGAATATCGTGTTTCACCACTTAATGTCAAACCGAATGGAAATGAAACTGTTGATACTTCAGCATTTGCCTGGTTCAACGAGCAGCGTACACATGAAGCAGAGATTCCAGCTGCTAATGGAATAACAAATGCTCGATCAGTAGCAAGACTTTACGCATCTTTAATTGGAGATATAGAAAATAATAAATATAAACGATTATTAAATGAAGAAATCTTGAAAGAAGCAACGAAATCGAACACACCTCCAGGTGAAATTGATTCGGTATTTAATGTTACTTCCGTACTTGCAATGGGTTTTTTTCTTCTGGATAGAACTCTTCCATCACTTGGACCAGGAGTATTCGGTCATAGCGGTAACTTAGAATATACAATCTACATATCAATTTATCTTCTTCTATTTTAGGAGCTGGTGGGAGCATTGGTTTCGCTGCGCCTGCAAAACAACTTTCATTTGCCTATGTTATGAATCGATTGGAGCTTAACGCATCCACTGAAGTCGATCCTCGATATAAACATATGTTAGATCGAATTGCGGCAAAGATCAACAATAATGGTGCATCTCTTGCAAAAAAACTTTCTGTTCATCTTCTTCTTTTTTGTATTGTCATTTTTTTCATCAAGTTTATTATTGTTTAAACACACAAATTAAGCACTCTATCTAAATAAAGTATTAAACGTGCCATTCATAATAATAACTACTTTTAAAGTCGGGTGTGAGTATGTGGTTGTCAGTCCAAAAATCTGTGATACTGTGTGCTTTTCATGTTACTGAGTAGGATGATAAAATAAACTTCATATATTCATGTATAAAAAATATAAAAATGAATGTATTAAGTAACATTTAAAAGTGAGAGTAAGAGCAAATTCAATGAATATCAAGCGATATTTATCAGGAATGGATAGACTATTTGATTTTTAGTTCAAGGTAGTGTTTACAGAAGAATACAAAATTCTATCCTTTTTTTAATATTTGATAAAGACAGATGTGAGTTGATAATCTAAAATAAGATAAATTATCTTGTCAGCGACAGATATTTCTTCATGTCAATATGAATGTATATATAATTATAAGACTAACAAAATGTTATTGTAACTTACATTATATATTACAGGATGTGACATAAACAACAATGCAATTTCATCTTATTTCCGGTACTTTTTAGATTGAGTTATATAAAGCAATAAATAGTGTATTCGTAAATATACATGTTATTGTATTTGTTTTCATCGGTCACTGTAAAGTCTTTCTGAATATTCATCAGGCTCGATATATTCTTGTTTTTATCTCTGTATTTTGTGTTACGTCCTCAATGTTAGTTTTTTCAAGATGAGAAATATTCGAAAGAATGAGCCACAGTTTCGTGGGTGTGGGTATGGATGAGAGTGAATATAAAAGTATTATCCCACACTCTCAAGGTGATTTCCATGAATGCTATTAAAATTTATCAAAAGTTCAAGAATAAGAATGGAAATAAAGGAATCACCAATTAAAACTGTCTCATGTTTTTCATTTATTTTATAGCGATAAGTTACCGAACACTAATATATTATATTTAATATTAAATGTAGGACACAAAATAATCAATATCTTCATTAAGTGTAATCTTTATTGAGAACAAAATGAAATGCAATATCTTGAAAGACTGCTGGCAATGTATTGCGCAGATGAATTAAAATCTGCGTTCTATAAGTGCATTATTGTGTAATTAAATATTTCAATAACATATTTTTTTGACATGAAAAATTAACATACATTCTCATTTTTCTGATTTTTGTGTAGACAGTGCAGAGAAAAACACATTATTCTTTTTTCTGTTATACAGGTTACGAATAGCTCTAACGAGAAATTCAAGTATTTTTCTTATTAAATTTTAATTTTATATTCTATATTCAAAATTGATATGTCATTCAATAGAGACAGTATATTTTGTGTCAAAAAAGAAAAATTGGTATACTAGTAATTAAAGACCTTCATTATCAATCGTGTCAGTAGTGTCTGTTGAGATCCTCTGCACATGATAAGAACAGATTCATATTTTTTTTATATTAGATTTTAGATCGTCTAGAAAAAGAAGAAAAACACAAATTATAAAGAATATATCATTTTCCATAAAGTATCATGTCAACGTCGCCAGTCTCTGATGGAATTCTTAAAATTGCTACACAATACTCGATTTATTCTGGTTCTATTATAATTAGTTTGGGATTTATTGGTAATGTGTTGAATCTTCTCGTTTTTACTCAATTGAAACTATTTCGAACTAATCGATGTGCATTCTATATAATCATTGAAACAATTTTCAACTTCATTTATCAGTTTGTCTATATTAGTTTAACTGTTTTAACATCAATATATGGAGATGATGCAACAGGACGTTCTTTCATCTGGTGCAAACTAAGATATATATTAGGACAAACATGTGGCCTCACTACTTTTTACATGATATGTTTCACTGCTGTTGATCAGTTCTTTTCGACAAATCATCGTTTCAATTTAAGACAAATGTGTACATTGAGATTAGGCCGATATTTTACTCTTGTATTCATTTGTTTTGGAATCATTCATAGCACTGTACTTGGTTGTTCTTATAGTATTCATTCAACATTGGGTTGTGTTCTATCGAATTATGTATGGGTTCAGTACTCAACATATTTCTTTTATCCAGTTTTATTTGGTTTCTTACCTATTGTAATTGCATCATTATTTAGTATCTTAGCTTATCATAATGTTCGTCGTATAGTTCGACGACAACTACCAATTGTTCGTCGTAGATTAGACAAACAAATAACAGCAATGGTTCTGATGCGTGTCATAGCCTATGTTTGCTTGGTATTACCTTATAATGCTTATCGTATCTATTCCATTAATTTTCCTACACCACGAAGTATGCCTATGGCATATGCAGTTGGTCGATTGATTCAAGCAATTCTTCTGTCTATGAACAATACAAATTTTGTTGTAAATAACTTTTCTTTTCTGATTGATAGTTGCAATATTTTGGTCTATTTTAGATCAACTTTTATATCTTTATAATATTCTCATCACGTTTTCGTCGTCAAGTAAAATTTGTGTTAGTAAAAAAATGTTGGCATCGATGGAAATATTGGTGTTGTCACGTAAATAATCAAATTGAACCTGACAACAATATCGAAGGACGTAATTCACAAATGGAATCTGAGGAAAATATCTAATTATTCCTTAAATAAATAAGTTGATTAATTTTTATATTTCTATTTTGTCTCTTTATAATAAATCATCGAATTGAATCACCTGAGTAACTATAATCCTAGTTTTGTTGCATATCCAAGTCGAAAAGTACATAAATCGTTTCAGAATAGAATTATTTAAAAAAAACAATTGAACCAGTCATTCCTTGTTCTCTATCTAGTAGAATTTCGATCTGTTTGCTTGTATAGATTATCAAATTCATAATGAAATCAATATAGTAGTCACATAATATGAACAGTTTAACAATAAATCGATATCGTTTTGCTGGTATGTACTGTTAAAAATATTTCTCAAATCATCAAAAATAGCCTTTAGCATATGCAATCGATCTCTAGAAAGTATTTCAGCAAACATCGAGTTAGAGATAAGCTAATTTCTATATTAATAATATTTTATTCGTTTTTTTTTGTATCAGCCATTAGCATCAGGGTGCCTAGAACTGAGGAAATCTCAGGAACACTTGTGTCAATCTACGGTGTTTGATGGGAGGTGGAAGACCATGAGACACTTGTGTTTGAAAGTGAATGTTACTTGTTTGTTTCATTTACTATTTGCTCTAATATAGTCCAATCGAGTAAGATTTCAACAGAGATTCACTTTCAAAGGCAGATGATATATCAATAAACATTTATCTTTTATTTAAAAATTGTCGTTATTTTTTCACAACAGCTTGAAAGTGTTTTAAAGTAAATTCCGAATGTTTCAGATAAGATTTCATTTTTGGTACACACTAAATTACAGTTTATAGGGAAATTAATTCTAAAGATTTTCTTCATTTATTCAAAAAATATTTTTTTCAAATTCATCTTAATTAATTTTATTGATATAAGAAAAAAAAAGTGCTTGTGTAATGGATAAAGATGAATAAACTAAAGATAACGAAGGAATGTTAATATTCTTCTTTTTTGTGTGATGTCTATAACATTTAAATGAAAAATAATCCGATTGAATAGATCAAAGATATATATATATAATAGTCACACAATGACGAAGGATATGTGAATGTACATTATAATATGTTTTCAAAAATATAATTTTATATTTTTTTTGAGAGACAATCATATCCAAATCTAGCATATTATTCGGATCGAAATTCGTCTCACTTTTTTTCTTTTTTACAAAAGTTTAAGATCAATTACTTCGAAATTAATTAGAACAAATCATAATGATAGCTTTAAATAGCAAGTCTTACAAAAAAAAAACTTAGGTATATGATCTATTTCCATGCAAAAATTCATTGATACTGAATGGCAAGTCTCTCTGCAACAACTGATTTTTTTTAAGTATAGGTGTCGTTTTAAGTGAGAGTGAATACAAAAGTATTATCCCAAACCCTCAAGATGGTTTCCATGAATGCCATTAACATATATCAAAATCTTGAGGATGAGTATGAGAATAAATAAATGAATGACTAATTTAAAAATTTCTCATTGTTTTATTTATTTTATAACAAGTTGATATAGAACATTCATATATCATATTAAATATGAGCTGTAGGACACAAAATAATCAACATCTTCATTTATTGTAATTTTGTTAAAGATAAAATAAAATTTAATAGCTTAAAAGACTACTGGCAATGTATTGCGCAGATGAATAAGAGCATGTGTCCAATAATTGCGTTATTATTTAATTAAATAGTTTAATGACATATTTTTTTGACATAAAAGATTGACATACATTCTCTTTTCATTACTTGTGTGTAGGTAGTGCAGAGAAAAACATCACTCTTTTTTCTTTTATACAGATTACGAATAGCTCTAACGAGAAATTCAAGGATTCATTTGTTAAATTTAAATTTTATATTTTATATAAAAAAAGAAAAGATTATCATACTAATCATTAAAGACTCTTATTATCAATTGTCACAGTAATCTCTGTTAAAATCCTCTATAAATGACAAGAATAAACTTACATTTTTCTTATTAAATTTTAGATCTTCTATGAAAAGAGGAAAAACATAAATAATAAAGAATATATTCTTTTCAATAAAGCATCATGTCATCGTCGTCTGTATCTGATGAAATTCTCAAATTTGCTATACAATACTCGACTTATACTGGTTGTATTATATTTAGTTTTGGAGTTATCGGTAATGTGTTGAATCTTCTCGTTTTTACTCAATTGAAACTATTTCGAACCAATCGATGTGCCTTCTATATAACTATTGAATCAATTTTCAACTTCATTTATCAGTTTTTATCTATTACTTCAACCATTTTAATATCGATATATGGAGATGACGCAACAGGTCGTTCTTTAATTTGGTGTAAACTCAGATACATATTAGCACTAATAGCTGCGCTCACTAATTTTTATATGATATGTTTTTCTGCTGTTGATCAGTTCTTTTCAACAAATCATCGTTTCAATTTAAGACAAATGTGCACATTGAGATTAGGTCGATATCTTTCGTTTATATTCATTTGTTTTGTGATCATTCATAGCATTGCACTTGGCTCTTCTTACGTTATTCAACCAACATTGGGATGTGTCTTATCGAATTATGTAGCAGTTCAATATTCAACATATTTCTTATATCCAATTTTAGGAGGTTTTCTACCTGTTGTGATTGCATCAACATTTAGTATGTTAGCTTATCATAATGTTCGTCATATAGTTCGACGACAGCTACCAATTGTTCGTCGTAAACTAGACAAACAAATAACGGCAATGGTTCTGATGCGTGTAATTGCCTTCGTTTGTTTGGTATCACCTTACAATGCTTATCGTATCTATTCCATTAATTTTCCTACATCACGAAGCGTGCCTATGGCATATGCAGTTGGTCGATTGATTCAAGCAATTTTTACTTCTATCTACATTATAAATTATATAGTAAAACTATTTTCTTTTCTAATTCATATTTGTAAGATTTTGTTTTTCAGATCAGCTTTTATGTTTTTATAATATTCTCATCACGTTTTCGTCGTCAAGTAAAATTTGTGTTAGTAAAAAGAGGTTGGCAACGATGGAAATATTGGTGTTGCTCCATAAATAATCAAATTGAACCTGACGGCAATTTAGAAACGCGCGAGACACAGATAGACTCCGAAGAAAACATTTAACTATTCGCTAAATAAATAAACTAATTAATTTTCATATTTCTATTTTGTCTCTCTATAATAAATCATCGAATTGAATCACCTGAGTAACTATAATCCTAGTTTTGTTGCATATCCAAGTCGAAAAGTACATAAATCGTTTCAGAATAGAATTATTTAAAAAAAACAATTGAACCAGTCATTCCTTGTTCTCTATCTAGTAGAATTTCGATCTGTTTGTCTGTATAGATTATCAAGTTCATAATGAAATCAGTATGGCAGTCACATAGTATGAATAATTTAACAATAAATCGATGTCGTTTTGCCGGTATGAACTGTTCAAAATATTTCTCAAATTATCAAAAATATGCTGTAGCATATGCAATCGATCACCAGTTTATTGTTGCTGATTGTCATTGAAATGAAGAAATTTTAGTATCAATATAAATCGATCTCTAGAAAGTATTTCAGCAAACATCGAGTTAGAGATAAGCTCATTTCTAGATTAATAATCTTTTATTCGATTTTTCTTTGTATGTGTCATTAGCATCAGGGTGCATAGAAACGAAGAAATCTCACGAACAACTATGACAGTCTACAGTATTTGATAGGAAGTGGAAGACCCTGAGACACTGGTGTTTGAAAGTAAACGATACTTGTTTGTTTCATTTACTATTTGCTCTAATATAGTTCAATCAAGTAAGATTTCAACACAGTTTCACTTTCAAAAGCGGATGATATTTGAATAAACATTTATTTTTTATTTAAAAAATGTCGTTATTTTTTCGCAACAGCTTGAAAGTATTTTAAAGTAAATTCCGAATGTTTCAGATAAGATTTCATTTTTGGTACACACTAAATTAGAGATTTAATCTCTAACATTTAATTGAAGTTTACATGAAAATTAATTTTATTGATATAAGAAAAAAAACGTGCTTGTGTAATCAATAAAGATGAATAAACTAAAGATAACGAAGGAATGTTAATATTCTTCTTTTTTGTGTGATGTCTATAACATTTAAATGAAAAATAATTCGATTGAATAGATCAAAGATATACATAAAATAGTCACACAAAGACGAAGGATATGTGGAGGTACACTATAACATGTTTTCAAAGATATAATTTTATATTTTTTTTTGAGAGAGACAATCATATCCAAATCTGGCATATTGTTCGGATTGAAATTCGTCTCACTTTTTCTCTTTTTTACAAAAGTTTAAGATCAATTACTTCGAACTTAATCAGAATAAACCATAATGATAGCTTCAAATAACAAGTCTTACAAAAAAGCAGCTTAGGTATCTGATCTGATCTATTTCCATGCAAAAATTGATTAATACTTAATGGGAATACTTTGGGAGAATAGACCAGAACCAATCTTTGAGTATTTAGCTAAAGTACTAGCCACATCGAAGACTTCCTTTTTCCATAATTGAAAGTCTCTCTAACAGAATGGACTTTTTTTAAAGTTTGGGTGTGGGTGTAAGTGAGAGTGAATACAAAAGTATTATCCCATACTCTCAAGGTGGTTTCCATGAATGCTATTAATATATAAATAAAACTTTGAGGATGAGTATGAGAATAAATAAATGAATGACTAATTTAAAAATTTCTCGTTGTTTTATTTATTTTCTAGCGAGGAGTTATAAAACATTAATATAGCATATTAAATATTAACTGTAGAGCACAAAATAATCGACATCTTCATCAACTATAATCTTCATTGAGGAGCAAAATGAAATTTAATATCTTGAAAGACTACTGGCAATGTATTGCGCAGATGAATTGAAGCACGTGTCCGATAATTGCATTATTGTTTAATTAAATAGTTTAATGATATTGTTTTTTGACATAAAAGATCGACATACATTCTCATTTTTATTATTTATGTGTAAGTAGTGCAGAGAAAAAACATCATTCTTTTTTCTTTCACACAAGTTACAAATAGTTCTAACGAGAAATTCAAGGATTCTTTTATTAAACTTAAATTTTATATTCTATATAAAACAAGAAACATTGTCATACTAGCAATTTTAGACTTCCATTTTTCTTATTAAATTTTAGATCTTCTAGGAAAAGAAGAAAAACACAAGTAATAAAGAATATCTCATTGTAAATAAAGTATCATGTCATCATCGTCTGTATCTGATGAAATTCTCAAATTTGCTACACAATATTCACTTTATACTGGTTGTATTATGTTTAGTTTTGGAGTTATTGGTAATGTGTTAAATCTTCTCGTTTTTACTCAATTGAAATTATTTCGAACTAATCGATGTGCTTTCTATATAACTGTTGAATCAATTTCTAACTTCATTTATCAGCTTTTATCTATTACTTTAACTATTTTAACAGCAATATATGGAGATGATGCAACAGGACGTTTTCTCATTTGGTGCAAATTAAGGTATATATTGGGACAAACATGTACGCTCACCACTTTTTACATGATATCTTTTTCTGCTGTTGATCAGTTCTTTTCAACAAATCATCATTTCAATTTAAGACAAATGTGTACATTGAAACTAGGCCGATATTTTGCGTTTGCATTTATTTGTTTTGCAATCACTCATAGCATTGCACTTGGCTCTTCTTATGATATTCAGCCAACAGTGGGATGTGTCATATCGAATTATGTAGCGGTTCAGTACTCCTCATTTTTCTTTTATTCAATTTTAAGTGGCTTTCTACCTGTTGTAATTGCGTCATTATTTAGTATCTTAGCTTACCATAATGTTCGTCATATAGTTCGACGACAGTTACCTATTGTTCGTCGTAAACTAGACAAACAAATAACAGCAATGGTTCTGATGCGTGTAATTGCCTTTGTTTGTTTGTCATCACCGTATAATGCTTATCGTATCTATTCCATTAATTTTCCTACATCACGAAGTATGCCTATGGCATATGCAATTATTAGATTGATTCAAGCAATTCTTCTCTCTATTTTCATTACAAACTATACGGTAAAATTATTTTCTGATTCATGTATGTAAGATATTGATTTGTTTTAGATCAACTTTTATATTTTCATATTGTTCTCATCACGTTTTCGTCGTCAAGTAAAACTTGTTCTAGTAAAAAAATGTTGGGAACGATGGAAATATTGGTGTTGTCGCATAAATAATCAAATTGAACCTGTCAACAGTGAAACACGTAATTCACAAATGGAGTCTGAAGAAAATGTCTAACTGTTCATTAAATAAATATATTAATTCTCGTATTTCTGATTTTTCTTTTTGTAATAAATCATATATAAATGTAATATTCATTTTATTCGCCCACATTCACCCTCAGGAAGATAAGAATCACAGAAAATAATAATAATATTATCTCACATGCTCATTAATGAAATTTGACTTTTTTTATTTTTTGTATTTATATATTCAAGAACACATTCGACAATGTTTAATAGAATGAAGCTTACGCTACCAATTTTAGCAACGAGCTCTGACTATTGCTGACTAATAAAACACCAGACAAATTTTGTCTATCGGGCTGTAGATGAATATTGTTAATAAATCTTGATGCATCTTAAAGGCGAATATAATCATTGGCTAATGTCGTTTTGGGTAATTGCTCAAGAAGCATAACATTTGTGTACATGTCAAAGCCACTAGTGTCAAACTAGGGTGTGAGTGTAGTCTCTGAAGAAGATAAAACTCATCCACACCCTTTTCTCTATAATATAGCACTGTTTCTTTCTTTTTCTCACTCGTATACGTCTAATTGATCAACACATTACATATTTGATCGTAATCATCATAAATTGTACTAATTCTAAAACTATAAAGTGATTAACGTTTACATACATATCAAATTACACAGGACTTGTCTGTAAATATAGAATAAATAGCGATACTGTATATAATCTGTCAAAGATACTATTTTAATTTTTTGTTTGATTTGAAAAAGGAAATGAATAGGACAAGGATTTTATGTGTATTGAACAAGAACATCAATAGATTTCAGTCCACATCTGATTTTTATCAATGATAATATCTATTATATTAGTCTTCTTTTATACCAGAAAGATAGTAACAGTCTAATGACGCGTACAATCAATTTAAACGTTGTTTTAAAATATTTAATCATTTATTTACAACATATATCGATAGTGTGAATGCGATTTGTAGTATAAGTAATATCTATACTCACGTGTGCTTTACACGTGACACCTAACATGTTATTATCATTCATTCCTGTTCCTTTTTTCTTTTTTTTTCTATATCGTGTTTTTATCCTCTCAATATCCTTTTATTTTCATATGGTTTTTTTCAGTTCCTTTCTTTGATATATTTATCAATATAGATTAGTTCTTGTTATAATTATATTAATTCGGACTTGAATCATGTTATCGCAATTATTATTATGTGAGTATGTTCGAGTGTTACATTCATTAGCAAAACAGAAGAAAGAATTACACATAATAAATATATAATATATATTTTCTATTAATATTGAAAAACAACAGGAAAGACAAAAGTACTGAGTAGCACTCCAAACGAGTAACCAAGAAAGTGCATATTTTGTTCTATTCTGATATTTTTGTGATTATTTCAACGAGAGCACAAGAATAGAAAAATATACTCTATAATCGAGTCTTTATTTTGATTATAAACCATATTGAGTGCGTAGCCTTATCAAAATGCAATTATACTGCGGTATATCAACGATTAGAGCAATACTGATGTCTCTTGTATCTAGAAAATAAGTTTACCGTTACGACATTGTGATTATAGATAGAAAAATCTGTCGTATTATGTGGATATAATTATTATGAATAATCTGACAGTAGCCGGATTGTGCTACCGTGGGTGTGTTCGAATTATCGTCAGATGATATAAGTAATTATAATTGTTTAAATTGTTCTTCTCTTAGTCTACTGGCTAGAATGTATACAATAAGTTTTTGTGTTCTCTTTATTTTACTTTTGAATGCATTCATCCTATATTTCAGATTTTCACATCATCAATTATTATGTCCAAATCATCATCATCATTCATTCATCGTTATTATCTTATTCTTAAAGCTCATTACTTTTTTTCCTATGCAAGTTTTGCCGCATTCGGTCCAATAATGAATATCATTCTTCGTAGTCGTGGTCTTTCTGATGTAGAAATTTCGTATATTAATTTAGCTATTCCATTTTCAGTCTTCTTTACCAATCCACTTGTAGGTTTTCTTGCTGATCATACACGTCGTTTTCGTCTTATCTTTAATATAGCACTCTGTTTGGGAACTATTCTCTTTATTATTATGTTTTTCTTACCATCTATCAAAGCATATAATATTCATGGTGGATTATATCAAACCGATACAATGGAATATTCATTAAATTTTTGTGCTAATAAACAATTTGCTACTAAATGTGCATTAAGAAGTCAATGTGGATGTACTTATCAAGCTAATTGTACGTCGTTAACAATGAGAAAAAGCAATACTGATATGAATTTATCAGATAAATCATTTAATTTTAATTTTACGATGAATTCAACATATGCTAAACATAAACATAACAATGTATCTTCTACAGGTAATGATGAACATTCGATATGTGAAATCAATTATCGTGTACCAATTGAAAAATATACAAAAGATAAAGTTCTAGGTAAGATTTAGGGATATTTTTTATTTCATACGGATTTTTTTCTTGTTCTAAGATTCATTTGACAATAAACATGTATTATCATCGAGCAAAAGTACTAAATTGGCTAAATGTGATGTCAAATGTTCAACCGATCATCTCTGTCATGGTTCACGTTTTCCTCGACAAAACAATATATGTACTTTTGTATGCATTTTTAATCGTAATTGGTCTTAATCTATGTGCGAATGCTACAACAATTGGCACTTCAATTGGTTTTGCTGCTTTACATCGTTCCAATCTATTTGGTCGACAACGAGTTTATGGTACAATGGGTTTTGGTCTGTGTGCTTTTATTGCTAGTCGTATTTACGCACATTTTAAATCCGACTATGTATACATTTTTATGTTCGTTGCTAGTAGTATTCTTACTGTTATCATTACAAGTTTTGTTCGCATTCGATCTGATAAACATAACGCGGAGAAATCAAATCAAGATGATTTATCTGTCATAGAAGAATTAAATGAAACATCAATTAATGAAAATGAAGAAAAACCAAAAACCAAAAATTCTCCATTCAAGATATGTGCAATTCTACCATTGTTAAAAAATTTCGATGTTATGGTATTCTTGGCAACTACATTTCTCTGGGGAACATCCTATGGTGGTATGGATCCGGTAAATATTTAATATAAGATAGCACGGTTAAAACACATATTAAATTTTTCTTATTGTCTATATTTTAGTATTTGCTGTTATATATCGACGAAATTAGTCCATGCGTATCTCATTCAATTGTTGGTTATATGTCACTGATTACATCAACAGTTGAAGTTATAGCTTTATTTGTTGCTCATAAACTAATAAAATGTCTCGGTACAAAAATATCATCAATATTAATCTTTATTGCTTTTATAATTCGCTTCACTGGTTACTATTTCATCCGTCGACCATATCTTCTTTTACCTTTGGAAACAATGCATTTTTTTAATTTTGGTATTCTTTATGTACTTATTGCTCAACAAGCACTTGAGATTGGTATTTCGTTTTTCTTTTTCTATTTTCAATCATATAATAAATTCTATTTTTAGCTCCACCTGGTCTATCCGGAACACTTCAAGGTATAGTGTACGGAACATCGTTTGGTTTAGGTAAAATATCATATGATATATTTGTTGCTTAACTATTTTGTATTGTATTATCATTATAGGCCGTGGTGTTGGATTACTCATCTCTTTATTTATATATACACGAATGAAGAAACGATATCTTTTCCTAATCTATGCTTTATTCAATCTAGTCGGTGTTATTATATATTCGATTTATTGTCTTTTAAGTAAACGACGATCATCTTCA
The DNA here is from genome assembly GCA_905250115.1 of Adineta steineri. Taxonomy (NCBI): domain Eukaryota; kingdom Metazoa; phylum Rotifera; class Eurotatoria; order Adinetida; family Adinetidae; genus Adineta; species Adineta steineri. Next base: position 401,955 of record CAJNOI010000066.1, on the reverse strand, counting down.
TCATTTAATACAAATGGTAATCACATATTCAGACTTGTTTCACATAAATTAGGTAAATTAATTCTAGAAAGTTATCGGGTATAAAATATACATATTTATCGTTTTTTGTAGACGAAAATGAAAAACATCCAGATACGATTAAAACATAGTAGAAGTTATCGGTGTGTTCTTCCTATCTTCAATACACAAATAATCATCAATAAATAGACGTTTTATTGTGTTTTGTATTTGATTGCAATTGAGTAGAAATTAAATATCATAAGACATATTCGGAATGATGTGTTACCCGCCCTTCTTTATCTCAATTATTTTTATCATTCTTTGTTCTTGTACGCAACAAAAGAAACTTTGTTATTCAATCAGACAAAATCTTCTAAAAAAGCATGTAAACGTGTAGAAAAGATGAAACTTGCCGTTTTTGACTCGTCGTCGGGAGCTGCGATCATGGGCGAAATACACTCATTTTTTTTTTTTTTTTTTATTATGCGATAAACTGTGATCCTAAGATCCTAACAGTACATATGAGAAGAGAAAATATCACAAGAAAATATGAAGAAAAATAACACGAATAACAGGAAAAAAAAATCGAAATAGTGAAGTAACGAAAGTACAGATGAAAGAGACCAAAAAAAAGAAGCGCATATGAGTACAACGGGAAAATAGAAAGCATGTATAAATAAGAGAGTAAGAATGATAGTTACCTTCAGAAAAGAAAAGATTCAGGAAAATCCTCAAGGAGTTGAATTTCTTCCATCTCGTAATAAGGAACAGAAGAACGAGAGGGAATAGAACTTAACCAGTTAACTACTATTTCTACCGCTGATTGATTAGACACGAATCTTTTGGATCTTCTCAGACATTTTACTGAAAAATGCCCTTCAATCCAACATTGCCTAGATACGTTCAGATTGGCTTTTTCAAATAACAATATTCCATCAGTCGAGTCAGCAAGACTAATTAAATACTTCTCCCAGTAGGAGGCACAGCGATCTTCCAATGACTTCTCATCAAGAGCAAAAGCAAAAAAGTTTTCATTCCAGCACAAGCAGTACAGAACACGTCTTAAAGAAGCATAATAAAAGTGTGACAAATCACCCTGTTGCTTCACTGAAAGAAAGGGGTAAATTGGATATATCCATGTGAAAATGGGTAAAACAAAGGATAAGAAAAGTGTTTTACGAAGAGAAGGAGAAGAACAACCAAAAAGTTTGAAAGATTTAATCAAGGAGATCCTATGCCTAATCTTAGTCATCATATGTTTAAGAAATTTACCCCAACCTAGTTTAGATGAAATTACATAACCAAGGTATTTATACTCTGGGACCCAGTTAATTTTTTCTTTAGAACCATAATTAAAATGAAGATTAAACTTAGGAAAACCAATCGCGCGTGCGCTAAATAAAGCCTCTGTTTTATTCGTATTAATAGGTTGATCAGTTAGACACGAATAATATTCAAGATGATAATACACTCATTTTCCGTTTACTTTTCACATCTTTTTTCGTGCGTTAAAACGTATCTTCGGTAGATTATTTAATCTATTTATTAGAATATACCTCGAATCTTGCATTGTCTGTTGGGTATGAAAGTACTTATATTCGTAGATTTATAAACAGGTCAGATACCAAGGAAAATCATTATGTCACGGCTTTCAGCTATTTTTATCACGCAGACTGAAGAAGCCATTTAGACGTTTATCTTCGCCTTGTTTTAACGCTTTTTAAAAGCGCATTTTCATGTTTTACAAAACTGCTGTTGCGTATTTATCAATGTTTTTTCTTTCACATAATTCTTACTATGCGAATTATCATTTATACAAAATTCTCGGCACATATAGGAGAAATGTTGAGGGTAGGTGTGAGTGAGTTTTATCTTCTTCAGAGACCACACCCGTAATAATCGCTTGTGACGAGCAAGCTTCATCATCTACCAAAAATATAGAAGATAGAGAATGACGAAGGCACTTTTATTTTCGTGACCTTTCTATATATATATAAAGTGAATTATACTCTATATAGACGAATCATTGAAGCAAAACGGTCAAGAAAAGAAAGAGAATACATCCACGTCATTCATCCATAAATAGGTCGCACAAGAATAACAATACATATTTCGTTAGATTGATCGATTTAAACTATGAATACCACAATACAACAACAACCATCTTCTTCGTAAGTTTCAAAAATAAATAAAATATTCTAATCATATCTCGAAATTTATTCTCAGAAATTTATTTAATGGTGAACAAGATCAAATGAGTAAGTTATACATTCTTTTAGTTTTTTAATAAAATTATCATCAATGAAATTCTAATCTTGTTTAAACGAAGAATTGAAATATTTTATATCGACTTATTTTTATTTATTTAAGTAGAAATAGAAGCGGTGAAAAACGACACGTCAAAAGTTGAACAACAACTACCATCACGAAATAACTTTCCTAAAAAATTACGAGGTGGTGGTGCTTGTTTCGATTGGTAAGTTTTAAAATTTAATTTGATCGATTATGACTGCTATTATTTTCTTCTTTAGTTTGGCGTGCTTATGCTTTTGTTGTGCCATCGAAGAGATTGCTTGTTTCGAATGTTGCAAAGATTGTTAATTAGACAGCAAATTCATTTTTTTTCCGATATTTTGTTTGTTCAGATATCTCATTCTTTTATGTCTATGTAATAATATTTAACAAAAATATATTGTGCAAATGATGTAACTTAACTAGAATAGAATGATTTTCATTTAGACAAAAACAAACTGTCAACTAAAAAAGAGATGATAAAGTGTTCACGTGGATGTTTTATCATAAGATTTCTCCTTAGTCGAGTATTAGAGAAATATTTCTGACGATGTATAAGTAGTTTACAGACATGAAAAGTATTTATTTTGAACTATTATTATTCAAGGAATGCATATCGGAAGAAATACAAGAAAAAACGATCATTCACTCATATGTATGTTCTAGTTCCAGTGAGACTTTTTTAAAATCTTATAATAATCTTTAAAGCTTTTAGTTGAAATTCTAGAAAACTTTTATTGAGCAGTGACGAAGATGTCTACATCGAATTTCAGTTTTATAGGTAGAGTACTAATCGGCGGTGAAGAATGAATTAGATTAATGTTAGAAAACTCGCATATAGTTTCCGTGAATGCTATTAAAACATATCAAAAGTTTGAGAATAAGAATGGAAATAAATGAATGACCAATTTAAAATTGTCTCATTGCTTGTTTTATTTTATAGCAAGAAGTTATAGAATATTAATATATCATATTTAATATTAACTGCAGGACATAAAATAATCAACATCTTCATCAACTGTAATCTTCATTGAGGAGAAAATGAAATTTAATATCTTGAAAGACTGCTGGCAATGTATTGCGCAGATGAATTAGAGCACGTGTTCTATAAGTGCATTATTGTTTAATACTTTGTCGACGTGCTTGTTTTTTTGTTGATAAATAATTATAAAAAAAGAAGTTCTTAAAAATAATTGACGATTAATTTTTAATTAACTTCATTTCCTGTTTGAGATGTATCACAAGTATGTATATAATACATTCTGGAAGTTTATAGCAATATGAAACAGAATAATAAATAGATAGCTCTTATCTTGTGATTTCAATAAATTCAGAAACGACGACGCATATAAGTGTTATCCATCTTCAAAGAGTTAATTAAATATTTCAACGACATATTTTTTTGACCTGAAAGATTAACATGCATTTTTCTCTTTTTATTATTTACGTAGGTTGTTCAGACAAAAAACATCGTTCTTTTTTCTTTGATACAAGCTACGGATAGTTCCAATGAGAAATTCAAGTATTCTTTCGTTAAATTTTAATTTTATATCCTATATTCAAAATGAATATGTCATACGATATATTTTGTATTAAAAAAGAAATATTGTCATACTAGTAATTAACGATTTTTAATATCAATTGTGACAGTAGTTTCTGCTAAGATCCTCTATGAATGGTAAGAATAGATTAACATTTTTTTATATTCAATTTTAGATTATCCAGAAAAAAAGAAAAACACAAGTAATAAAGAATATTTCATTTCAAATAAAGTACCATGTCATCATCATCATCATCAGTATCTGATGGAATTCTCAAATTTGCTACACAATATTCACTTCATACTGGTTGTATTATGCTTAGTTTTGGAATTATTGGTACTGTTTTGAATATTTTCGTTTTTACTCAACTGAAACTATTTCGAACCAATCGATGTGCCTTCTATATAACTGTTGAATCAATTTCCAATTTAGTTTATCAGTTTTTATCTATTAGTTTAATCACGTTAACATCAATATATGGAGATGATGCAACAGGACGTTCTTCGATTTGGTGTAAATTCAGATACATATTGGCACAAATATGTGGCCTCACTACTTTTTACATGATATGTTTTTCTGCTGTTGATCAGTTCTTCTCAACAAATCATCGTTACCATTTACGACAAATGTGCACATTGAAATTAGGCCGATATTTTACTTTTGTATTCATTTGTTTTGCAATCATTCATAGCATTGCACTTGGCTCTTCTTATGGCATTCAACCAACACTAGGATGTACCATATCGAATTATGTAGCAGTTGAGTACTCGACATTCTTCTTTTATCCAGTTTTAATTGGTTTCTTACCTATTGTCATAGCATCATTATTTAGTATATTAGCTTATCATAATGTTCGTCATATAGTTCGACGACAACTTCCAATTGTTCGTCGTAAATTAGACAAACAAATAACAGCAATGGTTCTTATGCGTGTAATTGCTTTTGTTTGTTCTGCATCACCTTTTAATGCTTATCGTATCTATACCATTAATTTTCCTACATCACAAAGTATGCCTATGGCATATGCAGTTGGTAGATTGATTCAAGCAATTTTTGCTTCTATTAGCATTATAAATAATATTGTAAATATATCTCCTTTGATAATTTATATTTACAAGATTTCGATTTATTTTAGATCAGCTTTTATATTTTTATAATATTCTCATCACGTTTTCGTCGTCAAGTGAAATTTGTGTTAGTAAAAAAATGTTGGCATCGATGGAAATATTGGTGTTGTCACATAAATAATCAAATTGAGCCTGACAACAATATTGAAGCACGTAATTCACAAATGGAATCTGAGGAAAATATTTAATTACTCCTTAAATAAATATATTAATTTTCATATCTCTAATTTAATCTTTCTCTTTATAATAAATCATATATAAATGTAAAACTCATTTCAGTCGCCGACATTCACCCTCAAGAAAATGAGGATCATAGAAAATAAAAAGAATACTACCTCACATTTTCATTAATAAAACTTCAGTTTTTTTTGATTGATTTATACTCTTTTGTAGTTTTAGGAATATAATCAGATTTGTCCTATTAACATTGTATTTTTCTAATCTGTTTCAACATAATAGTTGAGCAACGCACAAGTGTCTCGTTTATAATTAGAATCAGAGCTTCGCGTGGTATATACGATTGCTCTTGTTTTAAGAAAAATAATATTCTGCATAGAGGTCGCACTTGACATTCGTTAGGCATAAACAATATATTCGTCGCTTTTCTGTATTGATTAATAATTCATACTCCAAACATTATCAAACAAATAAATAAAGAACTGATAAAATTAGAAAAAAAACAGAAAGAAATCTAAATGTTATTAGATCAATATAATCAAATATTTCATTGTCATTCGTTATAATATTTAACCAATATCATTTGTCTTTGGCTTTAGTTTAGTTTTATTAGGGAGGAGGTGGAATCAGAGAAGAAGTCTTTTAAAATCAGGGAGAAAATCTTAATATTAAAGAGAAATAATCTACAGATCATAAAAAGATTGCTCTTTGCAAAAAAACGGCTAATTCTTCTTGAAAACTATAATGCAAACATTTTCCTGCACCAGAAACAATTGACTTTAGTGAAATCTTCAAATACCTCTCTTTCGAAAAAACTATACGTTTCCCTTTAAAAACTTAGAAGAAAGTTTTCTCTCTTGCATATAAATCCTTAAAATTAGTGCTATGAAGAATACCAAAACGTAGTGAATAAAGATTTTTAGGAAGAAAACTATAACAGAACAAAAAAGGGTGTGGGTGCTAGATTAATACAGTATCCATACCATGACTCACACCGAAGATGGTTAATTAACATATATAATTAGCATCAGCAGTACACAAAAATGGATATGAAGGATGTGAGTATGAATATTATATTGACTTGACATTCACACCCTCAACATATATATTTCAATTATCATGAAAATAGTCGTCATTTTTTTGTAAAAGTTTTCATTTTGATTTTATTATCAATGGCCAATGCGCGAACGCAAATGACCGCGAAATAAATTCTCCACTTGAGTAAGCCCTATGTGGACTTACTCACAGACGTTAACGAGAGCGATGTGCAATGCTCACGCCTCAACCTGGAGCATTCACCACTCTGATCATGAATGCATCCGTGGCAGGTAAGTATGCTTTTTATTTCATTTTTTTATTCTTATATACTAACACAACAAGCACAAATTGCACACTAAAGTAATGAAACTGATAGGAAGAAAGAGAACATGTTATGTTTCGTCAACAACACAATTTTTTTACTATTCTTTTATTTTTATCAAAATTTCGAAATAAAATTTTATATAATGACATGAATCCTTTAAACCAACTAAATTATGATAAAAAAGAAAGCATTCGAACTGTGATATTTTTTCTTAGAATCGCTTAATATTTTAAAGAATCTATTAAAATCTGTTCTTTTTTGAGAAATAATCGATTAAAATAGATTTTCATTAGCAAAATCGATTATGAAATATTAGTTTGAACGATTTAATCGATTAAAACCGATGTATATTTGAAAAATTGATGAAAATGTACTATTCAATTCTGTTTAATCGACTATCATGGATTCTCATTGGAAAATCAATTATAATATATTATTTTGAGTGAATTAACGGATTTTAACTGATTAAAACTCAATAAACAAATTAAAACCAAAAATTTGATCAAATTTAATCCATTTTTTCTGATGTTTACAAGAAAATCGATTTGAATCATAGTTTTCATAGATTTTTTTCTCTCCATGAGTTATACAGTAGTAGTGAAATAATTAATTTCCTAAAATCATGTGTTAGAAAGTGATCATTTGTCGGGCATAATATTATTGATTACCCTTGATTTAACGATTATAGATTTTATATACTTTTTTCTCACGTTTTTTGTAGAAAATTGAGTAAGAAATCTTTTAAAGTTAAGCTGAAATCTCTGCGATGAAAATTGGCAGAGATATTAGCAAAATACTATTAGTATCATTCTCTATGTCACACTCAATATATATTATCACGAATAATATACTTTAAATAAACGACCAATAGTAGCTTTACGTGACGTTTCTTCTACTTGACTACGTGCTGATTTTTTCGTTCAACCGAATGAGGAGTGTATGCATTAATGATGAACGCAAGGAAGGAAAGATAAAACGTGCGCTGATGGGTACATTTTTTGTAATTTTATATGCTTTTTTCGATTCGTGATGCAAACAATCGAAAACTATTGTCCTCTAAAAGCTTCGTTCTCGGACTGATTGCCGTTTTTTTGTTGAGATAAAACAATGACGAGTGACGCATCGATGATCACTTCGATAAAGGAGATATAAAAAAAAGTGTGCTTATCGATGTTTTATTCATTCATTCTTTTTCAACTACAAGTACCGTTAGGTATTATTTAACAGTAAGTGAAATTATACTATTTGGTTATGGTTTAAAAAGTATAAATAATATTTTTAAATATTAGAGCTTATTCTACTGGTGAAAAATACGGTTGTAAATATTTTTTCTTATCAGTCTTATAGCTAGACAAAGAAATTATTTACCTATGAACGATGTAGATCAGCAAAGATATTTCATATTCTTAAATGGTTAATTGAAGAGTTTACTACAGCTTTATTTTCGATTCTTTTATCATAGATATAATAATATTATTGATAAACATATGATGAAACAAAATGAGAGAAGTGCGAGTTGTTTCTATTTGATTCAAGATTTTCATGTTTGTGGTGACGATCTTCATCATAATCTCCCTAAACGTGAATGTGTTGATATTAACGCAAAGAAAGATGAAAGCATATGTAGTTTAGAAGAGATTTTCTCAGAAAGGTTTTTATAATACTACAATGACGAATTTATACTTAAAAAATTCATTTATCTTACTATTCCAATAGATTTCGTCGAGTATATACATAAATGCGACATATATTATGTAGTCAGACATAGTCAAAAATGTAGATATTCCTTTCTTGTACACAACTAGAGTTCGATTCATTGTTGTCAGAAATGTTGTCATTTGTGAATAAAATCTACGATAGATAGCAGAAGGGTTTCGATCGATAAAATGATAAGAACTCGGACACAGAAAGAACAAGAATACGAATGATCACTAGCACTCACGAATAAAGTCACCTGTTTGAATTTGAATTATAAACTCTAAAAAGCAGAGGACGGTTCATACAAGACTAATAGTCACTTATAACGGCATGAAACCTTCACCTCAAGTTTTTCCGTGTGAGATATAACCACAAAACTTCATATGGCTATTGGTATAAACATAGGACTAACGATTAGCAGAGAGATCAGCTTGAAAAAGAGAATTCTTAAGAAATAGACAAGAAAAAACTATCATGTTGGTTCAGTTGTATCTACAAATAATGCCCAAGAAACATAAAATATTTAATGAATTAAGTAAGAACTAAATACTTTTAGAATGATTGATACAGACTTCAAAACATAATAGTTTTCATTCTCACCGTATAACAACAAAAATCGCTGTATAAATAAGCATTGATAAAGTACTTTTCAGTATTGAACTACAATGACATCAGTGTCCGAAACTACTCCAGATGACGTTCGCATCGTCATGAATTTAAATAATCCGAATAATACACGAACAGTAGGGTACATAAATCCATCATCTGAATCAAGACCTCACAATCAAGAATACCAACATCAGGAAGCACAAAATGGTAATAAGCATCAAACTTCTAAGCCGTAAGTGTTTTTATTTTTTTTACAACCTGCTGAATAATTTTTCGAACTAAACTATACATTCACTGTAGAGAATAGCATGTTGATTTCACGTAGGGTAGCATGTTCTACAATACAAATCTCTGCCGATGAAGCGTCAAAGGAACATAGAAGAGAGGCAGCATTTGATCTTTGAGAAAAGCATAGATGAGGTTAACTTATCTCAGTTAAGTCTCTTGCTTTATGATTAGAAAAGAACCACGAGAAAAAGACTGTTCGGCTTGCAGTGCAAAAAATCTCGGCGTTGGACGGTAGCGATGCAAAAGCCCAACAATTAATTAAGTTGATGTACTCTGTGTGAAATATCGACTTTTAGTTACACAGTTTCATTTTCTCCACAAAAAACTAATAGACAGTCTCATTTTTATGGCTCATATACACTAGTGAGAGCTATGATTTTCTGGAAGGACGTTTTTCCTTGATGCATGAAGTACACTGAAATTAGAAGTGATTACCTTCCAATTTTTGCAAGACTTCTCCGTTTTGTTTTATTATTTTGAGTAGATTTGATGGGCGCTGTTCAAAACCTTGCCTAATTGGGCTTGGTATTGGTTTGGCAATTGGTGTGTTACTCGTGATTGCTATTGCGGTTCCAGTTGGTCTCACCAGAAGTTCTTCATCGGGTAAGTAGAAAAACTATATTGAGGGTGTGGGTAAATTTGTAATACTCTCAAAGGGCGCATTATCTCGATATGAGTGAGAGTGAAGCTATTGATCATGGTAGTTCCTATTGTCTCTGTCAGTCTACATTAAACTCTGTTAATACCTAGTAGTCCCTAGCAAGTCATGAAAATCGTTTTTAAAAATTTATAGTAATTACATAAATATATATCTAAAATATATTTATCCATAAGAAACACGTATCATGTATAGAATGTATAAAAGTTGTAAATGATTTAGTAGTTCACACCATCCTTCGCCCACTATAGTTTTCGCAACGCTTTAAAGATTTTATTCTTCTTCTGTTTTTCAGGTTCTTCTAAGACGGTGACAACGAATCAAGTCAATAGTGGAACGACATCCCAAGTTACAACTACTACAGGTATAGACTTTAGAGAATGATGAAATAATTAGTTCTCTCGACAATAGTGACGGAAATAGATGATAACTAAAGACAGCATAGATTTCACCACAAAATAATTCTTTGACGAATTTTGAAAGAACTGAATAAAAATATTTTTTTATATTTTTCTTCTTCTATTTTTCAGTGAGTACTAAAAATTTGCAGTTAGTTCAAAACTGCATTGGGCAGGATATTAGTAGACAACCAGTAATCATCGATACTGACGTTGATATTGATGATTTATGGGCCATTCTTTATTTGATTAATGTAAGATATTTTTGTTTCACTTATTATTATTATTATTGTTGTTGTTGTTGTAATTAAAGGTTCCAACGGTTGATATTCTCGCTATTACAACTGTTGGAGATGGATTTAGGTAAGTTTAAGTCATATCTATGTTTAAACAAGTCTCTATTTTATCAGTGCACCATTGTATTCGTCGAGCAATGTCCTCAGTCTTTTGGGATTAGTTGGCTGTACAGATGGTATTTCAGTCGCTAGTGGACTCAGGTTGTCATTATCCACAATATTAATCATTTTAATTTTAATTTCTTTATCTTAAAGTGTATCATCATTATCAACTGGCTGGACTGTAGCAAACTCAGTTCTTACGAACATTGATAGCTATCTGACGTCATCCTCTTGTCTCAATCAGTCGACCAACATTTTCTTGCAACCATCTCTATTTGATGCAGTTGAGTTGATTATCTATACATTGAAATATTCACGGCGACCAGTAGATATTTTGGTTCTCGGTCCCTTCACAAATATTGCTGCAGCTATCACTCGAGATCGCTCAATTGTATCAAAAATAGGAACACTTTATGTATCTGGTTAGTAGTTTAAATGAACTTGGATTTAATTTATTCTAATGTCTTTGTTTTTGTAGGTGGCCAGTTCAAATCAATATCTGATTATCCCACACTTATACCAAATCCAAAGTTAGGAATCTATCCTTATTTGAAAAAACCACCTGGCACTAGTTATAACGTCTTCTTAGGTAAAAAAAAATGTTCATTCTACTCCTGATTAGATTCAATATTCCATAGAAGTAAAGAACAAATTGATGAATGTCAGCTCAAAAATAGTAATGTTTTAAATACTTATTGAATCTGAAAAGCGTAATCAAAGGGAAGCTAGATAAGACTCAGTCACCGCTTCTCGCCCCCCCTCCTTTCCTACAAATATTTTTTAGAATTCATTTTTTACTAAACTTCCGAACCTCTAAAAATGTTCTTTCTTTATGTTTATGTGTGCATTATTTCTAATTGAGATTTACTTGCTGTACAACGTGTTGATGATAGTGGAATCAAAAATTATGTTGCGATACCATCAAGCACACAACACCAACTACCTGCCAATATAAGCCAAGTCGACATGAAGTTAAAAGCGTTAAACATTACATTATTACCATTCATATATAAATTAATAACATCCTTAGCGAACTGTACCAATCAAGCTGAATCGGCTATTTCTTGGTGAGTTCGACGGGATATTTTTCCATGATCAAATACGTTGTTAACTGTTTTTGTATATCTAGGTGGGATAATAGTGCAGCTCAGCTGATGGTCCAGATGCAGAACAATAACACAAACGGTTTTTGTACAACATTCGAAAATGTTGAATCACTATACATTATATCAGCTGATTCGGACCAATTCTTTGGGCAAGGCTTAACTGATTTTCAAAAGACACGACCGAATACACAAGGATTATCAAATTACACAGTATGTAAAGAAGCTAATGCGGATACGTTTCTCACTGAGTTTTTAACAAAAATTTCCTCCAACAATCTTTATTCATGTGAGACAACATATCGAAACCGATTCGATATCAAATTACAGTCATGTCTTGCCACGTATGGATTCAACTAAACACAAACATTTTTTCTCAACATTAAACAATCTTTTCATAATATATCTTGTGCTTTTTCTTTCAATTTTAAAATATGATTTACCCATACAATAGAATTACGTTAGTTTTAATAGTTTTGTGTAGTTTACTGTATTTTTTTTCTTTTTATATAGTTGTATAGAACATTGACTACTTCATCGAACTGCATATGTTTTATTTGAATTGATCATTATCTTGTTGGAAAATTTAGCGAAGTTCTAAAAGTCTTTAAAAAATATTTTTGCACAGTGATGTTTAGAATATTTCCCTTCAATAATATCTGATTGTCGCGAAAGTGATCCTGTATTGAACAGATCTATCGGAGACATGTTTGCACCAAGTAGTGAATGAAATCGTCCTATATTCAAAGAGAACGCTTAATTTTACTTTTTCAGTTTTGAGAGTTAATTAGCACTTTCTGTTATGCTAATGAAAAACATCTTTTAAGGCTATTCGTGTGATGCAACATGTATGTAAAAATCTCAAAATGATATCTGTAGCGAATTATAACGATCTGTGAAAAGTAACGGAAATCTGTGAAAAAATATTTTTCGATGACTTTTAAAACTTCGGTTGGTTCTCCATCAAGATCAGAAACAAATCAAGTGAGAACTATGTATCTCAATAGAGTAATCAATACTCTATCCAACTATATAAGAAGAAAAATATTCTGATGTTTAGCAGAAATATAGTAAATTACATAAATCATTTTGACGGTGTGGGTGTGGATGTTGATGGACAATAATACTACACACATCCACATCCTAATTTAAGAAATGATTGATAAAGTTGTTGATGAAAATCAAAATCTGTCCTATGAACACATTTTAAAAATAAACTTTGATTATCTAAAAATTGATAATAATGACCAAAACATTTGTTCATTTATTAGAATAGTCTCTTGTTTTATTTGTTGAATTGTTAAATACGATAAAATGTTTATCAAAGCTTTTCTTGGAGACACCCTTACTCTCAATTACATTTCCATTCACACTCATCCACCTTCATATCTATATATAGCACTTTGATTACTTTAAAAATTATAGTTAAAGTTGATGGTATGTATTTGGGTGAGAGTGTGGGATGTACGTATTAGTGGAATGGATCATTCAACGCTCATGTACACCTCACCATCATCAACCATCAAAAGAAATACAAGAAAAGAAGATCATTCAATCAGATGAATGTTTCAGTTCCAATGAGACTTCTATAGAATCTTATAGTTACATTTAAAGCTTTTAGTTGAAATTCTAGAAATTTTTTATTGAGCATAGTAAGACAAATGGCAACATCTAATTTCAATTTTATAGATGTGATACTACTCGACAGTGAAGAATGAATTAAATTAATGTTAGAAAACTCGCATATAGTTTCCATGAATGCTATTAAAATATATTGAAAGATTGAGAATAAGAATGGAAATAAATGAATGACCAATTTAAAATTGTCTCGTCGTTTTAATTTGGTTCGTTCTCGAAAATTATACAATTTTTGTTATAGAAACAATCTCTGAAAAATAACAAAGAAAACTATGTACTACACTTCTGTTTAGCTATAAACGTTTTTAATCTTCTCCTCATCAGCTATTTGATCTTCAGCGCTATTTAATGCGTCGTCTACACTATTTAAAAGCTTTTCAGCTATTTATTGCCTATGCCTTTATTTTCTTCACTATCCATTTAATCTTCTCATTATCTTCTGATGCATAGCTATTTAAACCGTTGCCGATGGTGAAAAAAAATCTAAAATCTATATATCTTCCTGATTTAATATAGCATGTTACTATTACTTGTCTCACATATTTGAGTCATTCTTAAAACAGATACTTTTTTTATATATCATTCTTTTATAAACATATCATAACTAGTTAAATAGTTCACATGTATTTATTTACATGCAATATATATATTTATGAGCAGGTAGTTAAAATAAGTCTTAGCTATTTATTTAAAGTTGCTGATTATTTTCGAGCAGAGATTGTGAAAAAAAATGAAATATTTATTATTATTATTATTAGTCAAATATCTGCTTCATTCGTAAAAAAACTTGACTTTTCAATGTATATTATTTTATGAACTATTCAAAACTAGAGTTATTTAAAAATATCTTAACAATTTAAAGTATTTGATAAATAATCACGAAAAAAGAGCTTGATAGATTTTTCAGAGTCAGTCACGCAGTAAATGATCAGACCAGAATTTCCATAGGAAATGAGTCAGCTACTGAAATAATTTAATAATCGTGCACATTTGTTTAAATAACTATCAATATTTTAAATAGTTATGAAGCTTTAAATAACTATGCTGTTTAATTAAAAAGTATCTCTTTTGAGAAGGTACGGTTTGATTTGTTTTATAACGAGAAAGTATAGAATATAAATATAGCATATTAAATACTAGCTGTAGGACACAAAATAATCAACATCTGCATTAACTGTAATCTCTGCTGAGGACAAAATAAAATCTGATGTCTTAAAAGGCTCCTGGCAATGTATCGCATAAATGAATTAGAATACGTGTTCAATAAGTACATTATTGTTCAATTAAATATTTTAATGACATGGGAGATTATCATACATTCTCGCTTTATTATTTATGTGTAGACAATCCAAAGAAAAACATCATTCTTTTTTCTTTTATGCAAGTTACGAATAGCTCCAACGAGAAACTCAAATAAAACATTGTCATACTAGTAATTAAAGACCTCCCTTATCAATCGTGACAGTATTTCCTGTTAAGATTCTCTATAAATGATAAGAATAGATTAACATTTTTTCTATATTTAATTTTAGATCTTTTTCACGAAAAGAAGAAAAACACAAGTAATTAAGAACGTATCATTTTAAATAAAGTATCATGTCAACATCATCAGTATCTGACGGAATTCTCAAATTTGCTACACAATTTTCGTTTTATAGTGGTTTTATTACATTTGGTTTTGGAGTTGTTGGTAATGTGTTAAATCTTCTTGTTTTTATTCAATTGAAATTATTTCGAACCAATCGATGCGCCTTTTATATAACCATTGAATCAATTTCTAACTTAATTTATCAGTTTTTATCTATTAGTTTAACTATTTTAACAGCAATATATGGAGATGATGCAACAGGACGTTCTTCGATTTGGTGTAAATTCAGATACATATTAGCACAAATATGCGCGTTCACTACTTTTTATATGATATGTTTTTCTGCTGTTGATCAGTTCTTTTCAACAAATCATCATTTCAGTTTAAGACAAATGTGCACATTGAGATTAGGTCGATATTTTGCGTTTATATTCATTTGTTTTGCGATCGTCCATAGCATTGCACTTGGCTCTTCTTACGATGTTCAACCAACACTAGGATGTACCATAACGAATTATGTAGCAGTTGAGTACTCGACATTTTTCTTTTATCCAGTTTTAGGTGGTTTCTTACCTATTGTGATTGCATCAACATTTAGTATGTTAGCTTATCGTAATGTTCGTCATATAGTTCGACGACAATTACCAATTGTTCGTCGTAAACTAGACAAACAAATAACAGCAATGGTTCTTATGCGTGTAATAGTCTTTGTTTGTTTGGTATTGCCTTATAATGCTTATCGTATCTATGTCATTAATTTTCCTACATCACGAAGTGTGCCTATGGCATATGCAGTTGGTCGATTGATTCAAGCAATTTTTAGTTCTATCAGCAATATAAATTTTCTTGTAAATAAATTTTCTTTTCTAGTTCATATTTGTAAGATTTTGGTTTATTTTAGATCAACTTTTATATTTTTATAATATCCTCATCACGTTTTCGTCGTCAAGTGAAACTTGTTCTGGTAAAAAAATGTTGGGAACGATGGAAATATTGGTGTTGCTTCATAAATAATCGGATTGAAGCTGACAGTAATACTGAACCACGCAATTCACAAATAGAATCTGTTGAAAACATCTAATGTTCATTAAATAAATGTATTAATTCTCATATTTCTATTTTGTCTCTTTCTAATAAACTATATGTAAATGTAATATTCATTTCATTCACCCTCAAGAAAGTGAGGATCATAGAAAATAGAAAGGATACTATCTCATATTCTTATTAATAAAACTTGAGTTTTCAAATTGATTAATACTCTTTCTGTAGTTTTATGAATATAATCAGATTTGTCGTATTAATTTTGAATTTTTCTAATCTGTTTCAACATAATAGTTGAGCGACGCACAAGCGTCTCGTTTATAATTAGAATCAGAGCTTCGCGTGGTATATGATTGCTTTTTTTTAAGAAAAATAATATTCTGCATAAAGATCGCATTTGACAATCGCTAGGCATAAATAATATACTCATCGCTTTTCTGTATTGAATAATAATTCTTACTCCAAACATTATCAAAACAAATAAATAAGGAACTGATAAAATTAGAAAAAAAAGAGAAAGAAATCTAAATGTTATTAGATCAGTATAATCAAATATTTCATGAGGGTATGTATGTGGGGAAGAAATATAAGAAAAGAAGATCATTCAATCAGATACATGTTCCAGTTTTAATGAGACTTCTATAGAATCTTATAATTATATTTGAAGTTTTTAGTCAAAATTTTAGAAAATTTCTATTGAATAATGAGAAAAATATTGACATCTAGTTTCAGTTTGATGGGTAGCCTACTATTCGATACTGAAGGATGAATTTAATTAATTTTAGAAAAACTCACATATATATAATTTCTATAAATGCTATTAACATGTATCAAAGTTTAAGAATGAGTATAAAAATAAACGAAAGACCAATTTATTTTATAGCGAAAAGATATAAAACGTAAAATAATTAACATCGTCATTAATTGTAATTTAATTAAATAGAAAATGGAATTCCTTTTTTCATTTTTTAATATTCTTATTAAATTTAACATCTTGAAAGGTTTGTGACAATGTATTGTGCAGATGAATTAGAACATGCGTTCAATAAATACATTTTTTTAATGACATATTTTTTTGACATGAAAAATTAACATACATTTTCTTATTATTATTTATGTGTAGGTAGTGCAGAGAAAAAACATCATTCTTTTTTCTTTTATACGAGTTACGAATAGGTCTAATGAGAAATTCAAGTATTCAAAATTAATATGTCATACAGCGTATTTTGTATCAAAGAAAACATTGTTATACTAGTAATTAAAGACTTCCCTTATCAATCTTAGCAGTAGTTTCTGTTAAGATCCTCTGTAAATCTGAAAAATAGATTCACATTTTTTTATATTAATTTTTAGATCTTCCAGGTAAAGAAGAAAAACACAAGTAATAAAGAATATTTCATCTTAAATAAAGTATCATGTCATCATCATCAGTATCTAATGGAATTCTCAAATTTGCAACACAATACTCGTTTTATACTAGCTGTATTACATTTAGTTTTGCAGTTGTTGGTAATGTGTTGATTCTTCTTGTTTTTACTCAACTGAAACTATTTCGAACTAATCGATGCGCCTTTTATATAACCATTGAATCAATTTTCAACGTCATTTATCAGTTTTTCTCCATTAGTTTAACTATTTTAACAGCAATATATGGAGATGACAGAACAGGGCGTTCCTTGATTTGGTGTAAATTAAGATATATATTGGGACAAATATGTGGCCTCGCAACTTTTTATATGATATGTTTTACTGCTGTTGATCAGTTCTTCTCAACAAATCATCGTTTGAATTTGAGACAAATGTGCACATTGAGATTAGGTCGATATTTTGCGTTTATATTCATTTGTTTTGCGATCGTCCATAGCATTGCACTTGGCTCTTCTTACGATGTTCAACCAACAGTGGGATGTGTTCTATCGAATTATGTAGCAGTTCAATATTCAACATATTTCTTTTATCCAGTTTTAATTGGTTTCTTACCTATTGCGATTGCATCAACATTTAGTATCTTAGCTTATCATAATGTTCGTCGTATAGTTCGACGACAACTACCAATTGTTCGTCGTAAACTAGACAAACAAATAACAGCAATGGTTCTTATGCGTGTAATTATCTTCGTTTGTTCGGTATCGCCTTTTGATGCTTATCGTATCTATTCCATTAATTTTCCTACATCACAAAGTATGCCTATGGCATATGCAATTGGCCGACTGATTCAGACAGTTTTTGCTTTTATCAACAGCATGAATTCTGTCGTAAATAAATTTTCTTTTCTAATTCATATTTGTAAGATTTTGCTTTCATTTAGATCAGCTTTTATATATTCCTAATATTCTCGTCACGTTTTCGTCGTCAAGTAAAACTTGTTCTAGTAAAAAGATGTTGGCAAAGATGGAAATATTGGTGTTGTCACACAAATAATCGGATTGAAGCTGACAATAATACTGAACCACGTAATTCACAAATGGAATCTGAAGAAAATGTCTAACTGTTCATTAAATAAATATATTAAATCTCATATTTCTATTTTTGTTTCTTTATAATAAATCATATATCAATGTAATGTTCATTTTAATCGCCCACATTGGTCCTCAAGAAAGCGAGGATCATAGAAAATAAAAAGAATATTATCTCACACTCTCATTAATTAAGCTTAAACTTTTTTTGTTTTATTAATTTCGTAGTCATCTAATCTATTTCAGCATAATTATAGAGCCACGCAGATGTGTCTTGTTCAGCAATAATCATTCATCAAATACAGCGACAAATTGTTTTGATTTCGTTTATAACTGGAATTTAAAGTGACGGCAAAGTTATTATTACGAAAGCAGAAGTATTGTTTCACTTATGAGCTGCATTTATATGTTTTGTTATAGTGCTTCGAGTACTTATTTATTTTGAATTCGAGTAAAAATGAAACTCCGAATGTGTATGTTAGATAATATTTTACTTACATCCTTAAGTGTTCATGTAGATAGAAAGTCTAGTGACACTGTTTGCGCCACGAATTGTGAATAATATATGCACGAATTTAGATACACTTTTTTTTCGATATATTCGTTTTTGGTTCTCTGATTGATTGATTGATAGCAATTCTGTCGGCAGTGAATAATATTTTCTTTTAGTAAATTGCTGCTTTTAGTCTTTTCTTATTGATCAGATTTTATGTTAATGGTAATGTTTGTTTGCTTACGGGCGCTCTTCATACTAGTATGGATGAATAAAGAATCCTGGATGTCATTATTTTTTTCTTTCACTAAACGAATAACGAGGAATTGAGGCGGAGAGAAAAATATGAATAAGATGTTTGTGTAGGTCATGTCAATACAAAACAAAAAAAAGAAAGAGAAAAAAAACGAGGTGTCTGTACACTTACATATAAACTCCTCACATCACAGTCACAATCAATTGTCGATGATTATTACCAAGGTAAGTTACAGAATAATAACAGAACTTGTATTCTAAAAGATTTTGGCTTAAGGTTAGTTACAGGTCTACATTTCGTTTTATAATGATATTAGAAATAAAATTTGTCGTTCAACTCAAATCAAAATAGCTTTTTATCGAGATTTCTGCCAGATTAAAGCTTTATTTTAGCTATGTCCTTTCGAAATAACTTATAAAGATTTCTGATGGAAGGAGTGTTTGTGCTGATGGTATTGCACTTTGTTATTTGTTTCTCCTTAACGAGAATTACATCGTTTTCATACAAAGCATACACTTATATACATGTGTGCCAAACAGAACGAAAGAATATGAAAGGAAAATGAGAATAAGAACAAAATATCTTATGATATATTTTAGCAGACGGAATAAACCAGATGTATTTCTATGTTAAGATGCAATTCGCTTCGATCTTATTGGTATGTGCGTGTCTAGTAGCAATCGTCGAGAACAAGCCATTTATTGGTGAACGTGAAGAGAGTGATGATTCAGGTGATATAAATGATGATGACCATGATTTGAACAACCTGGTTCTTCAAGCAAGATCAAATCCGTATTTTATGAATGCTGACTATGTCAAAGATAGCTGGAATGTTTATTTTCAGGGTAGAAAAGTGGATGGTGCAAGTGCTAATTCATTCCAATCGCTCGGTGGCGGTTATGGGAAAGATAGTTGGAATGTTTATTCCCAGGGTAGAAAAGTTGATGGTGCAAGTGCCAATTCATTTCAGTCACTTGGTGGCGGCTACGGCAAGGATAGTTGGAATGTTTATTTCCAGGGTATAAAAGTGAATGGTGCAAGTGCCAATTCATTCCAATCGCTTGGTGGCGGTTACGGCAAGGATAGTTGGAATGTATATTCTATGGGTGTAAAAATTCCGGGTGCGTCTCCGCATTCGTTTCAATACAGTGGTATAGGATGGAAGAAATAATGATAAATTGAATTACTTAGCACATACTAGCTTACTCATATACTTATATCAGTTTTTATTATACTTCTTCATCAAATATATATATATATTGAAATAATGTGAACATCAATGTTCAATTATTTTAAAGGTCCATTTGTTTGTAGCACATTTCCTTTGTGTTATGTTGAGAACCATGAGGAAAAATAATTATCGATTGAGATAAATGGCAAATGAAAAATTGTTGTCGAATAATATTATACTAACTAAGTAATTTAAATTACGTTAGTACAATAATCTATATCACTATTGTGCGACAGTAGAATTGAATTAACATAAAAATAACTGAAGAAAACCTGCTCTTTACATGACTGGTGTCACTTTTTCCGTGGTTCACAGGATGCCAGATAGGTGATCTCAGTTACTTTTTACTTTACTTCTTATAACAGATGTTCTTTTATCTGCAATGCATTATGTATAGATTTTCTGTATGTTCGTTATAACTTTATCTCGTTAATTTTAATGCTCATTTGGAGAAGAAACCATTGAGACAATGTATACGTGCGTCTAAATATCAAATCGCTCTCATGTATTAAATAAAAAGTCATCATAGCGTTAAATCTAAACATTTCATCTAGCTACTAAATATTCAAATATTTCTCTTGAAATCTTGATATCTCGCATTTTTACTTAATGCATACATATAAAATAAGTTTCGTGTTTTAAAATGGCTCACATAACATAATCTGATCAAAAAATAAAGTTAGAAGCAATATTTCAATAGAAAATCTATTCTAGTTAGCTAATAAATTCATAATACGAAAAGAAATATATGTAAATTCTGATTTATAAATCAAAATACAAAAATCATTGTTTTATATTTCCAGCAAACAAAAACGTATGAATATGTATCTTAAACTTTCAACTAAAAAAGGTTGAAGTACAAATACTTTTGTTTCAATTCTAATAAATATATTTTTCATCGTCGATAGTATTTCATTCACGGATAATCCATCATGCGCATATTAATGTGGCAAATTTCTTATCTCGTTATTTTGTTTTCAACATAAAAAGGCATATATACTCGAACGCAGGACGTGCACATATTATCTCATTCATTATGTAAACACACATATCGAACGAAAAGAAATATAAAAAAAAAATTTTTTTTTAAATGCAATATATAACATAAGACTGCCATACATAACTGAAGAAATAATAGATACAAATACGTAAGTAAAAAAACATACGTACTTAACAAGAGAAGAATCTTTCATCAAAAAGAACCATTGAGTATTGAAATTCGTATATATACAAAAAATATTCTTGACGACTAATTACTTCTGTGATTATCATAGTATCATTATTAGTATTTGCAACATAAAATTCTAAAATATGAATAGATAAACTTGAAATATTTCTATTTATTTTTATTTAGAAACTTTCTGTACGACATATGAAAAGTACAAAATAAGAAACAATTGAACAATAAATTATATTAGTTATTTTACGAAAGATGAGTGCTACTATTACTTATAGTCCAACAACTACAGTTATGAGTGATCAAATGAATGATCAAAGTTCAGGATCACCTGCTTTTACACTGATAAAGAACGCACATTATTTAAACCAAAAACAATCTCAAAGTCAAGTAATATTGACAAGTAGCAAGAATACACATGATTTAAATCAAGAACCGTCTCAACGTCAATTAGTATCCACAATTAGCAAAAACACACATGATTCAAATCAAGAACAGCCTCAACGTCAATCAATATTAACAATTAACGAAAACACACATGATTTAAACCAAAAACCGTCTCAACGTCAATTAGTATCAACAATTAACAATCCCGATGAAATAGAATCGTACATGTGCTGGTCTATTTTGAGTATACTATTCTGTGGTGTAGGACTCGGATGTATTGCATGCTGTTTTTCATGGAAGGCTGGACGTTTATTAGAACAAGGCGATACTCAAGGTGCATTAAGAGCTTCAAAAGATGCTCGAACAATGAATATTTTAGCTACATTATTTGGCATAATTATAATTATTATCGGCATTTTATACCTAGCTGGTGTATTCTAATCATAATGTTACTTTTTTTGCTTTGTAAGGAGAACTTTTGAAGAGATCAAATCTTATTTGTTATGTTCAAAGGAGTTTAATTCGGATTTTTATTTAAAGATTGAAGGATACGAACAATACAATAAATAAATAAAAAGATTTGATTCTGATCGATCGTTAATTTTCAGGTAGAAAATTGAATGTTTTAATTAAATCTGCCAAGTTGTACGTCTCGCAGCTGGTCTAGTTATTGTGACTAGAGGATGAATATGATTGTTGATTTGTTGTCTGTTTTGATTCCTAATACACATATAAATTTGTTTAATGAATGTTTGTCGAAAGAGTTTCGATGCCAAACAATGAATATAAAAAGTAAGACAGAAATTAAGATTGTAAAAAACCGTTAATATAGCAATTTGATCGACTGTTGCTGAAGTAACTCCCGTTCGTGAATATACAACTCGATGTATAGAATATGACAATGTACAAACAGCAAAACAAGTAACACTTGAAATCATTAAAATAAGCATATGTTGTTGAATTTTTTCGTTTTTTCCTCTTCGAACTATATTTCGTTGTGAACGAACTTTTGAATAAATACTAACTACAGATATAATCATAAAACAACTTGGAATGAAATATGTAATTATTACTTGTAGAATAGGCCATATATTAAAATAAAAATTTGAATAAATAGTAATCGGTGAACGACTAGGTCCACAAGTATTACTTTTAACATCTGAATAAATAAATTCTGATTGAAGAACATGACATGTAAATAAAGTTGAACATATACATACAATAATAAATGAATAAAAACCTATTTTACATGTACATAATCGAGTTTGTTTAAGTGGAAAACGTGCACGAATAAATCGATCAATTGCAATAAGAACAAGAAGCCAAGCTGATGTAAAAGTTGAAAAATTACGAATAAATGTACAAAAACGACATAATTCTACACTTGGTATTGTTGGTATTAAGAGATATAATGTAATAAAATCACGAATTGTTATTAATTGATATAATATATTAGCGAATGTAAGAAAAATAAAAAGTAATCCAGTTGATGTTTGACGAAGATTTTTTGATGAGAATGTTATTAGACTACATGTATGTCCAATAAAACCTAACGTATAAGACAATCCATAACCATATAAACCAGTATTAAGTGCTAGTGAACTTGCCATTTGTTTTCAAGAATAATAATTAATCTAAATTAGAAAGACTATCAGTTTTTAATCGTACAACATCAGATTCAAGTATGAAGAAAAAATGTATTTTTTTAAAATATATGTCATAGGCAGAATATTACTAGATGTGTTCTCAATTATGTCTAGCGAGATGTAGTCACATTTGTTAATTACTTTAATATCTGCCAATCTCAGAATGTTATTCTAGAAAGTAAATAAGATACTTTTTTGTAATTCCCACCATCGGCAACTATGATCTACTTTTTTCTTATAAAAAAAATATGTTTAATATATATCAGCGGCAATTACGCTCGAAGTCAATGTCATTGAAATAACTATTATGCCTCATAAGGCTAAACTAGACTAATATTCAGATTACTTTAGGCCATATACTCTCACGTGAGAGAATAAATTTGTTCAAAGACATTCTTTGAGTATCGTGATAAACCTGACAAAAAATTGTACTTGTTTCTTTCATTCTATCAGCATGCATTCAAGATGTATATATCTATCTTTCTGACTATGACTACTACATTTAAATATATTATTCCTGTTTTTGATCTGTATACTTCTTGCATAATTCATAAAATATGTGATTAAAAAATAGAGCAGATAAGTTGAATCTTTTCGATCCTGATTATTAAAGACAATAAGTATGATTTATAAATAATGAAAAAAAAGCAAAATAATTACAAATATCAGGACAATTTCCAATGAAGATGTCAGAAACAGGAAGCACAAATTCATTTCGAAAACTTTATATTGTTTTTGATAAGAATAAGACATAATTATTATTAAAGAAGATTATTTTGATTCGTAGAAAAATGTACGTGAAGCACAAATAATTATATAATAGAGTTGTGAACTATTTGAACGGATAATTAATAGTTCATGGGCATGTTCATTCTATAGATAAGGATTAGTGATTATCCACAGGCATATATTAAAAGAAGAAAAACAGTGCAGAAAAAATTTATAATAAATTCCTTTAAAAACTGAATCTTTGGAATCATTTTTATAATATATGAGGTACGATTTCTAAAACAAAAATAGTTGTAATATCCGTTTCTTTGTTAATGTGTGAGTATGGAAATATAATTATTAAAAATTTGCTGAACAAACAAGACGAATAAAATTTATTATCATATTTGCATTTATACTCAATTAGGATATAGATGAATTTAAAATAAAGTAGTCATCAGAAATCATCTTGAATAAATAGAATCAATTTCACTATTCATATCTATGAAAAACTTCAAATATAATACAACTAAAATCTTATTTAACAGGCATTTTTTCTCGTACGACTACATAAATAGAAGAAATAGTATAGTATCATATGTTTATTTTTACTTTTATGACCAAAATAATACTTGTGGAAACCTTGGATTAAAATCCAAATGTTATGTGTACTTCAAGAAGTGTAGCTGATGATAGATTGGTTTACTGAGACAAAATTCTGATTTGTAAAAATTGAAATAAGTTTGTATTTTCATAAAAAATATGGAAAATAATGAAAATTCTTGCCATAACTTAATAACTCCTCGATTTCATAACATTCGGATTAGTCTTTCCGGAGCTATCGTATAAACGGACTGATACACTAACAGATTCTATAGTGTACTCACTTTTTGAGTACACAAAAAAAGATCAATATTCTTATCAACAATTAATATTATAAAGAAGAAATGAGATTCCATGTTTCTGTTACCCATAACAAACAAGTAGCGTTCATCGAAATTCGATTCACTTGACCCTAGACTGTCGCGGTCTGCATGCTGATATAACTCCATTTATATACGAATGAGATTTAATCAATGTTAGTTTTGACTTTCAGCAGAGAATCAAACTGAAGTTCTATCTTATATGAAATCAAGTATTCTCTAAAAGTTTGATATTTGATGAATGAATAATAAAGTTTAAAAATGCTTTAGCTTTATTAAAGTCAATTTTATAAAAAGTAGGATTTCAAAAAAAACTACAGTGGAGATCTTTCTATCATTATATATCAAAATTGATTTTGAACTCTTTTATCCATATGCACTATAGCAAGACTATTAAACCAACAAATTTATTGAAATATTTTGCAATAATGCATCAACTAGACTTTTAATATGATGAAATTACAATGCGTATGGTTTTAAGCTTCTAATTCTGGGTCTTATTTTATTGAGTCATCGTACAGGACGTTTCGACATATTATTGTTTTTTTCAAACATGTATTAAAAATATTTGTCTATGATGATAAATGATATGCTATATAAAAATAGGCAAACATTTTTTCCAAAGCTTTATAATACTCTATGCATACGAATGTTCCGTTTTTTATTATTAATATTATTTGATTTTCCTCCATATTAAAAGAAAAATTAGCGTTGCCTCATTATTTCACTTTATTCAATAAAATAATGATCTATATATAATTAAGAAATATTTCAAATATTTAAGCTTGCGCCCTTTTTAACGAATAAATTAAATTTTTAGGTTCGCGCCCTTTTGATACAATAAAATATTATATATATATATATATATAATTAAGAAATATTTTAAATATTTAAGTAAGCGCTCTTTTCATACGATTGAATAAAATATTATATATTGAATATTATGCTATTAAAATAAAACGATAATAGCAAATAAAATTATATTATCAAAAATATACCATAGTTACATGGTTATTTGGGCCAAAAAAATGGTCACTTGTGCCAAAAAAATGGTCATTTGTACCAAGAAAATGGTCACTTGTGCCTAAAAAATGGTCATTTATACCACAAAGTAAAATGGTCAAATGTGCCATAAAAATGGTCAAATATGCCAAAAAAATGGTCAAATGTGCCAAAAAAATGGTCATTTGTGCCAAAAAAATGGTCAATTTAGCCATGTTACCGACAAAAATAATACATATAAAAAAGATAATTCCCGTTTCTAGACCCTATCCTTTTCAGTCTAGGGAACAGATCATCTATTTGAATATTTCATATAAAATAACTTTTATGAAGAAAAATTACTAAAAAGAATCAATAAACTTTAAACACAATATTGTATTGATTAAAGAAATTAGATAAATAAAATTGATCGTTTCTAAAATATTTAAGTCAATGTATTTATATAAACATTTTCAATAACAACTAAAATACATTACATATGGTTGTCATCAAAAGCTTTGTTATATCTATACTATCCATTCCTTTTTCCATACATTTTAATGATGACTTATGTGTCAAATGAAAATCTTGATAAACACATTTTCTAAATGAGAAAAAGTATAATAAAATATGTTAGTTTAATATTCACTATTGTGACGATTTCAGGTCCAGTGTAAGAACAATAACAGATTTAACATATACGTATACTTCATTCTTTAAAAGAAATTGCCTCCCTACGGAATATTCCTCGTGCCTTATATAGCACTCGAGACATTCAGTAGCCAAATACAGAAAAGGACAAATATCAAAAGGTAAGAGTACCAAGAGCAAGACAAATATTAAAAGGTAAGATTATCGAAAGCAGGAATAAATATGCATGAATAAATATGGAAAGAAGGAATAAATATGCATGAATAAATATGGAAAGAAGAAATAAATATTGAAAGGTAAGGGTATCGAAAGCAGGAATAAATATGGAAAGGTAAGAGTATCGAAAGCAAATATCAAAGTGCATATAAAGAAAAGAGACCAAGCCATCGTTTGGCTTGGCACAACTATAACTTCCATTTTTACATAGCTCACACTTCTCTGTAACGTGAATCGTCTTCAGTATCATGACGATATTTTATTTAAATCTCTAGTTATATTTTCCTGAGCATTTTTATTTTGTTATCATGCATTAAAGAATATATTTGTGTGAAAGGGTTACTTTCTATCGTCACTATCCGCCTACTTCATTCTATTCTGATTATTTTTTGTCGCTGTCGCCGAAAGAGGTTTTATCTTTTTTGACATTGACGAATAAAAAAAAACAGAAAAAACAATTACGTTCGTCTCTTAACATTCCAACGCACTTCCTTTTATGCGACGCTTAAGAATTCGTTTATTAAAATATTTTTTTTCTAGATATGAGTATTGACCACATAGCAGACAGAGGCATGTCAATACAGTCAACATATGAAGCATTGAATAATTTTGATATTCGTAATGCAGCCGTAAATCGCGGTCATTTTGCAACTGTTTATTTTGCTCGACATCGTATTACTGGAATCAAGGTCGCACTAAAACAAGTTGAATTAAGTCGAATGACTGATAGTAAAACTATTGAAGATTGTAAACGTGAAGTTTTTTTATTGCAACAACTTGATCATCCAAATATAATCAAATATATATCTCATTTTATTGATAATAATGATTTATATATAGTTTTGGAATTGGCTAGTGCAGGTGATTTATCAAAAATGTTCGAAAGTTTACATCAGAACAATAAATTATTAAATGAAAAAACAATTTGGAAGTTTTTTTGTCAAATAACTTGTGGTCTTGAATATATGCATTCGAAACGAATTATACATCGAGATATTAAACCGGCAAATATTTTTATTAATAAAGATGGATCTATTAAATTAGGTGATCTTGGTTTAAGTCGTTACTTTGATTCGAAAACAATATTGGCTTATTCAAATGTAGGTACACCATATTATATGGCACCTGAAATAATCGATGGGCAATGTCGAGGTTATAATTTTCAATCCGATATTTGGTCACTTGCTTGTATTTTATATGAAATGGTAGTTCTTCGTTCTCCTTTCTATGAAATAGATTTGGATTTACCTTCATTACAAAGGAAAATCTTAACACTCGATTATGAACCATTGTCGACACAATTGTATTCTACTAATTTACATTCTATTATTAATCAATGTCTTGTTCTTAATCCAGAACAACGTCTTCCTATCAACGATATTAATAATATTGCTAAAACTATGTACACACAGTTCCGTACTCAAATAACAAACAATGCACCAGTTCCTATATGATCTTCGTCTAGTAGTTCTACCTTTGATGATGACACTTCTGACTGTAATTGATTCATCTACTTTTATATAATCATTTTTACTTTAATAAATAATGTGTGGTATTTTACATAAATTTTCTAATATATTCTGTTCGCACGTAAAGAAAATAATCTTTTTTTTATATTAAAATAATATGAGAATAAAGGTAAAGCACTTATCCGTTGCCAGTGGAGTTTTTTTACCGACATATTTCATAAGTCCAAGTGATTTAGCCTATTGTAGATGTGTGCAAATAAGGATGAATTACCGCATCCTCTAAAGGATTGTATTCGACTTTATTGAAGAGCAAGTGTTCTAGGGTGTGGGTGTGAGTTTGCAAACAGAACAAGTCTACACCCATCCTTCCATATGAATGCTTTCATTAACTTTTTTGTGCAGATATATTATACCATCCGATGAAATCTTTTGAACGATCAGAATATTTCTTCAGTGTCAGTTCGGCAAACTCATTTGATGTTTCATAGAACATATACCCAATTCTTTCTTTTGCATATCTCAGCACTTCTGCTCGATTTTACTAAAGGAAATAAGACAATATGAAAAGCACACAACAGATAGACGAGGAGAGATGTGAATAATGTTACAAAGAATCTAGTTTGTGTAAAGTTGACATAGTTTCTTCTAATCTTTATCACTTAGTCTAATAGACACATCAACTATTGCACAATACTTCTTCATGGGTCTCTATTATCTGTAAACTGATAGAAGTATAGAAGAGTAGTGCATGTTGTATTTGCACCATCCATAATCATTCAACATGTCGTTATTTCAACTGATGATCATCTACAACGAGCTAGAAGTAAGGGTGTGGGTGTGGATACTAGGTGAATACAGTCTCCATACCTGCACCCACATCCAAATCCATACTAACACACACACAAATCCGCACTAACACTCACGCCCACGCCCTCATATAGTGGCAGCTGAGACGGTTGTATGCGAAAGAAAATATCGTAGATATATTGTATGTCATCTATATGAACCAGCGTCTATTAGAGGCATGATAACTATTCAAGAAAACTTTTCAGATCAGGGCGTGGGTGGTTAGCTTAATATTCACACCGACACCCTCACCCTCAAGATTCTACTGTGTGATTTTTATAGAATCAACGCTTTTCATTAATGTGGTGGGAGTGGGTGTGTGTATGGGTGCGAGTGGGTGTGTTAATATCTGTCATAGAATACACCCACACCCCTTCTTCTCTTTGATTTTGTCAAATGTTTACATTGATAAAAAAACCTTTTTTTTCTTCACTACTAGACTGGAATCCATGTTTACCGGTTGTGTATACAAACGTCATTGACATGCATGCATCATATACAGGCAGTCGTCTTTCGGCGAAGCAATAAGGCTGCAATAGTTGTAGATTTTGAATGAGCGTGGGTTATTAATTTATCTCGATTATTTTTTCAAACTAAGATCAAGATTAAAAAAGAAATCAAATAGGTGTCAGTAAGGTATTCACAGTTATGGAATCATTGGATAAGACATTTGTGATCGATAGATTGATTATTGATTTTCTCTCGATTAATCCATAGTACAAATATTCTTTCTTTATGATTGACATTAAAAACTTCTGATTGAAATGAATGATTAATTAATCGAGTATATTGTTCTATCCAATGATGATTTGGTACATGATCATGATCTTTTAAATGAAAATGAATCTCTTCAAGATGAACTAATTCATTCAATACATAACGAAATAGTCGCCTCGAATGATATTCTATAGTTAAATGAATCAAGGCAGGAAATAGAAAGCGTACACGCTTTACCAATAGACTTCTTGTTCTTGTCTGATAACCAAATAAATCAAGACGTCGAACTGAAACCAATGGTGATAAAATCGAATCAAATATATGAAGAGCATGGACGCATTGGATATGAAGAGACGAAAGATTTGTCATATCTTGGATAAATTCTGCTAACAGATCACAATGTGTAATTGTTGATGAAATTTGAAAATACACAATTTTTTCTACATTAATTAAATGTCGAATATTGATTAAAGGATTTCCTGTTAACTGTCCATTGAATGATAGACGATTAACATTACAAAATCGCCCATAATACTGATCAGTGGATAGATATATAGGATTTAATTTATCGAAATAAAGTTTCATTTCTCGGATATTCGAATAAGATAGTTCCGATCGTTTCATCATAAAGAATGAGTCAACAACTGAATTATCGATTATTTTTGGAGCAAAATATGGTACTGTCATAAAAGCATTTTCTACTATAAAATATTCGATGAACCATTTTTTTTCATTGATCCACCATGATGATTGAAATGTGTTAAAATAAAAATTGATTTCATCGTTAGATTGTTCAGTAAGAGGAATTTTCAAAAAAAATTTCTTCAAATAAATCAGCGTTTCGGATATGAACAATTCCCATTGGAAACCATTGAGCACATCGCTCTGATGAATTAATTCTTGTTTACTAAATAATAACGTCAAATATTTGAGTCGAAACATTGACGATAAGAGATATTTTATTGTTTCGAAATGAATATTATTTATTCCTATATATAAAACGGTTTTACTTTCAAATGAGAATATGTTTTTCGAAAAAACTTACCTTGTAAATTTAAGTTGAATTGAATTAAAAGTGTCCATTGATGATTTTTGACTAATGAACAGAATTGATGAAGATTATCTATTTGACATTGAAAACCAACGCCAAGCGAATAGAATTGATGCGCATTCGAACCAATTAAATCATTAAGATCATCAATAGAATCAAAAAACATATGTAAAGTTTTTAAATGTTTTGGTATACCATTGGATAATTGACGAAATTTTCTGCTTGAATTTCCGATTAGATAAGAAAGATTTTCAAATGAAGAATTGCGTACTTGTGCAAATAAATGATCATGCAAACAAGTGAAATGAAATGAATGAAGATTATCTAAATTAATTTTTGACTGCATCCATCGTGAGAGACTCTCACTATATGAAATTGTTCGATCAAGCCACAACGAACGAAGATTAGTAAATGATTGCTCACCATTTCTTCCAAGTAAATATTGATCAAATAGATTAAATTTTGTCTTGCCAAGTTTTAGTCCAATGATTTGTGATGGAGAAATATTTGAACAAATTGAATCAAATGCCGATTTTCGAATATCTTCTCTGGATAAATCCAAGAAATATTGCTTATAATTACTTACAACATTATTTATATAGTCACTAATTGAATAAAATGATTGAAAGATTTCATCACAGAATAAATATGAAAAAACTTCATCGAATACTATATCTGGAAAATTATCCAAATATGTTTCACACATGTTGTCTTTTCAAATATATGTATTCAACGAATACCTTTACATTTATTTATCTATCGGAAGAAAAACGAAAATTAGTCAGTCTTATCACGCATGACAGACTAATCGAAAAGAAAAATGCAGATACTATCATCATAGCTCTCTGATTCATCGAAGGAAGTAAAACATGAACATTTAATTGTGATTAAAATCAAGGATATTTATTTTAATTAGAATATATTACAACAAATAATTAAACATGCACAACAATTTCTCCTTTATGACGTTGAAATATTCTATCAGAAAAACTTTCCCAATAATTAGCGATTCGAAAAAGAAATTCATTACATCTTTTTCCTTCGTAAATTCTTATACATTCGTCTGAACTGATATTCATAGTCACTGAGTGAGAAGATATTTGGTCACTATCCACATATGATTTAACAATCTTCGTACCAGTAATACACAAACCGATGAAACATAATTGAACTATTTTCATCCAAAACATATGTTGATAATGATTCATTGGACAAGGTAATGAGTTTACAATTGTTGCATTATTTAATTCGCGTTTGATCTCCATCAGTTCTTGAAATTCGAGAGAAAACATTCCTGTGAATAACGAATAAAAGAAAAGAAGCACCGAGCACGAAACAGCTGTTGTAAACACGTGCAGGAATACAAGCATGTACTTTTTATACACTCTTATAACGCAGTAGATCAGTATAGCTAAAACAAATGGAGTATTCAGAAAAAACGAGGTACGAATCCTAGCAAGACTGCTATTTATTAGTTCACAATTATAACAAGCAAGAACAATTTGATAAATCATCAATGAAAGAATAATCAAAATACCAAATAAATTAATGAAATAATCACAACAATAATGTAATCGAGTTGGACGTCGATTTGATAATGGATTTGAATCTGTTAATTGATTGATTTCATCATTACCAGCCAAAATCTCGAGAGGATCAGCATAATGCGATACTACAGGGGAAAGACGTATTTCAGCGTCCATGGTAACTATTGATTTATATGATTTTGATTTTTGTATCAAGAATAAAAATCTTTTTCATTCTTTTCTTCCTTGTCATAACTAACTCAATCAAGCGTTTAGGTTTTTGTCTTCTATTGTTTTTTTACGTGAGTAATCATGACAAATAATATTTGTTGGTTTTTTCCAACGAATATGACATCATTTATATGTTTTATTTGATTATATTCAGATTTTACATTGGATGTGAATGCATAAGTGACGTTATTACCTTTTTCTCTTCGTATCAATATGGTGTTGTATACTATCACAGTTTTTTATTTTGCTATTACTTTTAAAATAAGGGACAAAGAAACGCAAAAAAGATCATCAACATATCCATTGAAACTCGTCACATTTTGTGTAGATAGAAGAAAAAGATTTCTCATTGATCAACTACATTCTTGTTTCACTTCATTTTACTTTCTCTTTCTAGTGTATACAAATTTGTTATTCATACTTTGATTATTTACTTTTCAGTTATTGTTTGTACTTCACTAATCTTTCAGACAGAAATTATTTTTCTATGAGAAATAAATTCGTCGTTAAAGATGGGTGGGTGTGTGTGTGAGTTAGTTTTTAGGTACAGAAATCACAACCATACACACCCACACTCTTTATATCTCTCTTTTTGTCTCTTCTCAATATCAATAAACATCGTATAGAAAAACAGCGACATATTTTAATTATTATTATTTAAATTTAATTGCCAATTCTTTACATGATTTTCTTTTGAAAATATCTTTTTTTTTAGATAAAAGACGTGAGAAAAAAGAATAATTCTGGTCAAACTTGTGTTAATAATGAGACATGATTAGAATTAAAATAAAATATCAATTTCAATGATAAATAGATGATTGACGTCAGTAAAATATATTCTCTAAATAATCCATTTTATCACGTTCTTTTATATTGTTTCTATTCAATGAACGTCATCAGATCTGTGTGAAGAGAGCACAGCTTCACCCACATCCACTTTTCTTTATCGCTTTAAAATATGTTCTAATAAAACATAGTTTACATATAATACGTAGAGTTTAATATATAATAGATGTATTATTTTCTCGTTTGAATCGAAGCTATCAAACTGCCATTCGTAGGTATAACGCGATTATGTTGAATTATTTTCATAACAATCTTTTTCAATTGTGGTGTAAAAATAATTGTTAATAAACATATGCTCATCATTGATATGCTAATAAAAAACCAAAAAATAGGGAACGTAAGAGGATGTTCTTCATGTGTAATAAATGCCATCATTAAAAAGCCCATAGCAGGGATTCCAAGACTTATTAAAACACCAACAACTAAGAGAATACGTCGAATGATGAGAAAATCACGTTCTTGTCGTTGTCTAACTATACGTGTTTGAATATTTGTTTGACGACGAAGAAAAGTTGTAATGCGTATATAGATAAATGATAATACTCCAATCTGATTCCCATAACCATTGAATACAAGCCAAAGCATACTATACACATTAGTAAATGGTACAAAACAATAATAGTCTTTTGGAAGATAAACAACATCATGCACAAAAAGAACTAGACTCATTAAAATACAATTTAACATCAATTCTACGAATGGTAAAATAATATATAATTGATATGATTGAAGCCATCTCATAGTTGGATATACAACTCGACAAAGACGAAAAAATGCCTAGATTAAGAATTAAAAGAAAACATTTTTCACTGTTCTAGTATATTAATCAGCAATAAACTACCTGATTTACAAAAGCCCAATATATGCCACCGATTAGAACAGGAGCTAGATATCCTAAGAATGTACACCATGATGAATTAAAATCATGCCCATATAAAGTTCCTAGAACTGTTCGAATATTAAATAAAGCTACTATTGTAATATAGGCCGAAACTAATGAATAAATATTAATACAATGAATAATAATTATTCGTTCTTTTTGTTGTAAACGATTATGATAAAGATGATGAATAACACAAAGTAATATAGCACATGAAAATAAACATGTTAATGAACAAATAATAAATGTAGTTAAACACAATACAAATGCAATTTGATTCATCATAATCTTAATAGTTTGAACTGCATATTCGATTGTTTTGTAATGAAATGTAGTTGATTCACAGTTTTGCAAAGAGTTACACAATCTATGAAAATTGTTTCCGCTTTAATTAAGATCTACATTTAATTATCCCCATGTATTTCATGTTAACTATAAAACATAAAATTGGCACGACTTGGATGAAATCTTTTTTGTATATCTAAACGCAATGCAAAACATTTTATATTGTAACCGTAACTTATATAGTCGGAAAAAAGTGAGAAATATAACATACATTTGTTATAGTAGTTGACAGAATTTGATCTCGATTATAATATAAATATTGAATAAAAAATAGTTTTTCAATAGAAAATTTTTTCTTACTAAAGAATGACAAAATGTGAACTATTGCGTTGTTTTTTATACGAGAAAGTTGTTAGACAGAGAGAAAACTTTTTGTAGTATAAAATTGTAATTTATTACAATAAGCCATTCATCTAGGAAAAGAGAAGCTTTATAATTTAACTACTTACCAATTGTATTTAATATAGAAATAATAACAAGGACACGTCCTTTGTTAGTTATTAAGATCTATTTATGAAAATGCTTTGATGATTTTCTCGTGTTACTTCTCCGCAGATGTTGAAAGAAGTGAAAAAAAACATCCGAGAAATTCTATTATTACTGCTTGAATGCACTTAATAATGAATAATTTCTGAGATTTAACGCCAATGAGAGAATGATTTACAGTGAATTGGATGTGGGTGTGGGTTTCTCTTATCTTAATCTAACAATACTCACACCCACACCCTCAAGATGGTTGCTCTGATTATTCCTAAATCTTCAAGATAAGTACAAATAAATGTAAGTACAAACATTAGAATAAGCCTTTTTCAGCCTTCATATTTTACTAATTTATGATTTTGAATCAAACTTACTTGATCTCCGCAAAAAAAACACAGAAAAATGTATAGAAGAAGATCCGCTCTTTCGCACTGAATTATTACTAGTCATATCGGCACAGTTAAAACAATATAAAAGGCCATTCATAATCAAATATTTAGATAATGTCCACCCTCTTCGTTCCATTCAATATATTCATGTACTCCTCGCAAAATTTCGATTTATATTGTTGATATTTATCATTAGCTGTCCATATTCTCAATAATAAAAGAGTTAGTTTTCGAAAATTTTGTAGAAATTCCTTGAGTGAGAAGTAATCAGTATGAATTGGTAATTCAATATTAATTCTAAACATTTTTAAATTTGGAAAAATATGTGATAATTCCGATAAAAATGTCAGATGTTAATATTGATTATCATTGCTCCAGCATACACTCAGTTCAAAGTGAGTTATTCTTTTTCCTGATCTGATTAGAAAGATTTTTTGTATTGAATCAATAAGCTTTTTTTGTATCTTCTTCAAGGTCTAAATCGAACCAAGTTAGATTTGGCGAAAGAGATATAAGTTTCGATATATATTGATAGAAATTAGCTTGATTATCTTCAGTTAAAGATAGTACTCTTATTCTTTGTAGATTTACAAATCTAAAATCATTTTTTAATTCAAACATAGTTGATATAGATTTCAAATAGATCTAAAGTGTGTAGCAATTAAATAGTTCTGATAATGTGAGATCTGAATGAAAATATTGTCCACCTCTTGTTCGTTCTGATGAAATATCAAACATTTGACATTATGGAAGAGTGTAAATTAAATAACTGGAATCTAGTTGTTCTTTCATATTTGACAAGAGTAACAACGAATCAGATTTATGAGTTGTGCGAATATAATATTGAAATGTTTCAAGATAAATAAAATCACTTATTAAACTATGAAATTTATTATAAATTGAAAATTCTTCAATATTTGTACTTCAGTAATTTTTTAAACAGAAATTATTTTTTATGGGAAATAGATTCGTTGTTAAAGATGGAATATTATAAGAACTAACATTAGAAGGTTCATTTTTTTGTTGATTATATATAGATTTGATTTAGGAAAAAAGAAATTCATATTAACCTATTACTATGAAAGCATAATGAAGATGAAAATAGTTAATAGTTTAACCCTCCGGCGGTGTTTGGGGGTCCAAGATACCCACAGTAGTGTTTTTCGTTCTTTCTACTTTAAGATCTATGCAACTCGAAGCGATCTTTTCGCTAATCGTTAGTCTTCTAATGATACATAAGAACCATATGAAATTTCTTGCAGAACTATCAGCAGTCAAAAACCAGCGTATAGGTCCGTTTGGACCTCCTGACAACATTCGTGTTATATAGATGATTTTAATTCGTATTACGTATGCCCTCTATTATTTCGAAGGTCTATCTATTGAAGATTGATTAGTTTGTTGCTGCCAGTAAGAAATAATGTGCTTCTCTATCCTTATTTATCTATCGAAATATTTTCACCATTCTCTTAACTTTTACTCACGATAATTATAATCCTTCTTTTTTCTTGAAAAATCAGCATGTTACGTACACTACAAGCGTATCAATGCATCAGTGACTGAAAAGAGATCATGATATAGACCTTCATCTATCTTATATAGTACATTTCAGATAAAATTTCACGTTTTCCTTATGTATTTACATGTGGGTCCACTTGGACCCACATACATCATTCGTGTGACTAAGCGAGAACACCTCCGGAGGGTTAATAGCAGCTAAATTTATTAAAGATGTGAGTGTTAACGTGAATGAGTTTTTACGTACAGAGATCACAACCATACACACCCACAACCTTTATATCTCTCTTTTTTCTCTTCTCAATATCAATAAACACCGTATAGAAAAACAGTGACATATTTTTATTATTATTATTTAGATTTAATTGCTAATTCTTTATATAATTTTATTTTGAAAAAGAAAACAACAATGAAATTCATTGGAAAATATCTTTTTTCTAGATAAAAGAAGTGAGAAAAAAGGATATTTCTAGGCAAATTTTCTGTTAATATTGAGATGTGATTAAGATCAAAATTAAAATATCAGTTTCAATTATAAATACATGATTCACGTCAGAAAATATATTCTTTAAATAATCCATTTTATAATGTTCTTTTATATTATTTCTATTCAATGAACATCATCAGATTTTTGGTAAAATTGGGTTGGAGGTGCATGTGAAGAGAGCACAGCTACCTTTATTCATTTCTCAATATCTCGAGAAAGAATCATGTGTTTCAGATATTAAAACATAAAATACAACAAAAATAAAAAATATGTTCTAAAGAATATAGTTTAGATATAATAAGTAGGTTTTCATATATAGTAAATATGTCATTGTCTCGTTGGAATCGAAGCTATGAAGCTGTCATTCAGGAATGTAACGCGATTCTGTTGAACAATTTTGACAACAGTCTTTTTTAGTTGTGGTGTAAAAATAATTGTTAATAAACATAAACCTAGCATTGATATACTAATAAAAAAACATAGAAAAGGAAAAGTAAGAGGATATTGTTCATTTGTAATAAAAAACA
Source organism: Adineta steineri (assembly GCA_905250115.1). Taxonomy (NCBI): domain Eukaryota; kingdom Metazoa; phylum Rotifera; class Eurotatoria; order Adinetida; family Adinetidae; genus Adineta; species Adineta steineri. The sequence goes on along the minus strand of CAJNOI010000066.1, from coordinate 363,599 downwards.
TCACCAGAAAAATCATAGCAGGTATTCCCAAACTTATTACGAAACCAACAGTTATAAGAATACGTCGAATCACAAGTAAATCAGGATGTTGACGTTGTTTAACAATAAGTGTTGGAGTATTTGTTTGACGACGAAGAAAAATTGTAATGCGGATATAAATAAACAATAACACTCCTACCGGACTTCCGTAATTATTTAATACAAGCCAAAACATACTATACACATTAGTAAATGGTACAAAACAATAATAATCTGTTGGAAGATAAATAATAGAATGTAAAAATAGAATCAAACTCATTAAAATACAACTGAAAATTAGTTCTATGAATGGTAAAATAATATATAATTGATATGATTGAAGTCTTCTCACAGTTGGATATACAACTCGACAAAGACGAAAGAATGCCTACATTCAGAATAAAAAGAAAAACATTTTTCATTGTTCTAGTTAATCAATAATGAATTACCTGATTCACAAAAGCCCAAAACAGGCTACACGCTAGAGTAGGAGCTAGATATCCTAAAACTACACACCATGATGTATTAAAGTCATATTCATATAAATTTCCTAAAACTGTTTGAATATTAAATGATGCTATTATTCCAATATACGCCAAAACTAATGAATAAATATTAATACAATGAATAAATGTTATTCGATCTTCTTGTTGTAAACGATTATGATAAAGATGATGAATAACACAAATTAATATAATACATGAAAATAAACATGTGAATGAACAAATAATAAATGTCATAAAACACAATATAAATGCAACTTGATTCATTATAATCTTAATAGTTTGGACTGGTTGTTCAACTGTGTTATAATAAACTAGTTAGAGTAAATAATATAGAAATTAAAAGAAAGGTTGGTTTATAATTTTACAGGAAGTCACCCAATCTCAGAAAACTATTTCTGCTTTGATTAAGATATAAATTTCCTTTTAATTTTCTCAATGCACTTCATGCTAACTAGAAAACATAAAGTTGACACGACCCAGATGAAATATTATTTCTATATCTAAACACAATTTAAAACATTTTATATTGTAACCGTAATTTAATTAATTGGAAAAAAATGGCAAATATAACTCTATTTTAATTGATTATATAGAAATAAATATAATATAACATACATTTCTTATAGTATTTAACAGAATTTGATCTCGATTATAATATAAATATTGAATAAAAAATAGTTTTTCAATAGAAACTTTTGTTACTAAAGAATGACAGATGTAAACTATATTGCGTTATTTATATACGAGACAGTTCTCAGAGAGAGAAAACTTTTGTAGTATAAGATTATGTTAAATTTTATATAATATTCTAGTGTAATTATTTATCCACTACAATAAATTATTGACACATTCTTCCTGGAAGAAAGGAGGTTAATCATTTAAGTACTTGTCAATTGTATCTACCACGTATAGAAATAATAACAAGGACACATCCTTCATTAATATTAAGATCTATTTATAAAATCTCTTCATGATTTTCTGGTATTACTTTTTCTCAAATATTGAAAAGATTCTTTTACTATAACAATAAATCAATTAGAAATACTTTTTATAAATGATATAAGAGTTTCGAATGAATAATTTCTGAGATTTAAAAACAATGAGAGAATTATTTACAGTGTAGATGTGGGTTTCTCTTATCTTAATCTAACAACACTCACACCCACACCCTCAAGATGGTTGCTCTAATTATTCCTAAATCTTCAAGATAAGTACAAATAAATGTAAGTACAAACATTAGAATAAGCCGTTTTTTAGTCTTCATATTTCATTATTTTATGATTGTGAATCAAACTTACTTAATTTTTGCAAAAAAAAAACACAGAAAAATACAGAAAAAGAACTGCTCTTTCGTCCTGAATTATTATTAGTCATATTGGCAGCGTTAAAAACAATATAAAAGACCATTCATAACCAAATATTTAGATAATGTCCACCCTCTTCATGCCATTCAATATATTCATGTACTCCTCGCAAAATTTCGATTTATGTTGTTGATATTTATCATTAGCAGACCATATTCCCAATAATAAATGAGTTAGTTTTCGAAAATTTTGTACGAATTCCTTAAGTGAGAAGTAATCATTATGAACTGGTAATTCAATATTAATTCTGAATATTTTTAAATTTGGAAAGATTTGTAATAATATTTATTATCATTGCTCGAGCACATACTCAGTTCAAAATGAGTTATTTTTTTCCTAATCTTATTGAAAAAAGTTTCTGTATCTTCTTCGAGATCTAAATCGAATCATGTTAACTTTGGTCAAAGAGATATAAGTTTCGATATGTATTCATAGAAATTATCTTCAATTAGAGATAAGAATAAAATCATTTATTAAACTATGTTCGAATTTAGTCAAAATTTGAAAGAATCTAAGAATAGCAAAGTAACACTAAAAAAATCGGTTTTACTATACATACAATACATAAATCACCTTCTGAATAGCACCAACATAATAAAAACGACAATTTTTATTAATAAATTCTTGAATTGTATTGCGTTTATCTTACAATGTTATTCATCTTTCTTTCTATTCGATGTACTTTTCTTCGCAATCAATATCATTTCTTCTTACAATAGCAATACTTATTCTTATACAAGAAATAATGTAAAAGTTCAAGGGCGGCGGAGCCTATGAGACTCACCTAGTTTTGAACTTGATACTCCATGATAATCTATAGTTTTCGCGTCATTTATTCACTTTTCGTCACTACTGTCCTTTCAGAGACATAGAAAATATACCTTTTTTTGATATGTGTTGTTCGTAGTGGCAGTCTTGACGTCGAATTGACATAATTGCAATCGGATATTAGTTATGCTTTGATTTCACAAGAGAGACTAATAGCTTGAGATAAGAATATGTATTTACAAGTGTTAGGTAGTAATATTTATCCCTCGTTTCACTGCCTTCGTGATTCTCTTTCCTTCCTATGATACATACTCGTTTGAATAGTGCATTTCTAACTTACATGTACAAGGAGAAAATGGATTCTATCGGTTAAAACAAGAAACGAACAAATAAAACGGTTCTTTGGTTCTTTTTTTTAAACATAACCATCTTTTATTCTCTGATTCTTTTGATTTATTGAACTTAACAAAAAAGCATTTTTTTTGACACTGCAGCTCTAATAAAAATTTCGACATCGAAGTTCAACGGATGAGAATAAGAAAACACTATGAGCCCCACCGAAATTCAAGACGTCCCGCTGCTTATGCACCACACACACATTTGTAAATCTTATATAAAATAAATTCATGCAATTCTACAAATAAATCATTGAAATCAAAACAAATATTACTCAGTTTAACAAAAATAATCATATCATAGAATTATTGAGTAAAATTGATTTGCACAAAAATATAAACAATAATTTTTGTTTTTATCTGTTAGAAACGATGAAGAATATGTTATTCATTTTTGCATTTGAATACAAGTACTAGAAAAATTAAACGAAGAAATTTTATTAGTTATCATCACACTTTCATATCGAAATAATAGAATATTTAAATTATATAATTCTTCTCTTTTCTGTTCATTGGAGATTTTCAATATACATATGAATAAAACATTTGATTTGTTTTGATATTTTATTAAATATGATAAATAAATAGAGAAATAAATAAATAAAGCGGGATTAAATATTTTAGTCCAAAAAAAATTGCAGGATTAAAAATTAGAAAATGTTTTTGTTTGTTGTTGGTTGATATAGATGAAAGCGATTGTGTTTATTTACGAGAAAGTGATGAACATTGAAGACTAACAAGACCATTAACGGTATTTCCCTAAGAAATAAAATTGGAATTATAAGAAATAAATAAAAATAAAGAGAATTAATTTCGATAACATACTTGACAACAATCTTGAGTTGAATCACATCCATTATATTGAGTACCACTGGAACCACTTGTTGCAACATTATCACATGAAGTTTCTGACAATATAAATAATATCAATTATTTATTTCTATAAGAATGAAAAAACAAAACATACGTTTACTATTAGTACTGGAACCGAAGAGATTTCCAAAGGACGAACCAGAATTTCGTTTTCGGCGATCACTGTCTAAAATAATATTAGAATTTGAATAAAATAAAAAAAAAACAAATAATAAATTTCATGATGAAAGAAAATAAATTCTATTTGTTAACATGAACAAATGATTAAACTTACTTGAACTAGCTTGATTATTACAACAGTGAGTTGCGCCTGATGAACATTTATTTTCTGTGTTTGTGATAGTAGATTGTTTATTAGTATAATAATAATCTCCTTGTTGGAGCGTATAGGGTTGTGGATTGCCATTGTTTCCATTAGAGTTGTCTTGGCTATTGTTATCGCTGCATCCAGAGCTACCACTGCGTCTTTTTCTTGCTGGTGATGCATTTGCTGCAATAACGATGACAGCAATAATCATAAGACATAAACATTTCGACATTTGCATATTGAGTATCGACGATTGTTTTATTTGATTGTTGAATAATGAATAATAAATGAGATAATTTTTGTTGAGATTTTCAAAGGTTTATATACGATATAAATGATCATTGATGTGGAAAAAATATCTTCTGTTTTTGTTTAATATTCATACGTCAATCGTTTGATTTATTTTGAGATTCAAAAGAAATCTTTACAAAATATGATGATCATATCTGGATTTAGTCAAATATTATTGACTCTTGTCAATAATACAAAAGAAAATAATGTTTAACACGAGAATGGTTTAGAGAGTAGAGTAATGACGTTATCTTTTTTCTTTCTTTTCTGTCTAATTCATACAAAAGGTGTATTTTCTAATAAGAAAAGAAAAAAGAAACGACGACAAAAATCATGAATAAGGCAAAACGTGCACTTGATAATATGAGAAAAATACTCGATGTATCTGTTTGAAAATGAAGGACTTTCTTTGTTGCGAACATAAAATTCAAAAAAAAGAAAAATAAATCTTCATTTCATTTTTTATTCGAAATAATTTTGTTTCTAGAAAATAATAATACATTACTTGTATGAAGCTAAATTCTATTATGAACAAAGTATAGAATATCAAGTGATATTTTAAAATCTATCACTATTGAATATTAATATAATATAATGTAGAAACCTGAAAAATATCAGTATTTCGCGGTAGAAATTTCTCTTTTAGATAATTATTAAACTAAAATTTCCTATTGTCAAATTCTCAATTAATTTAATAATGAACAGATCTTCTCAAATATTCCTAAACTGATATCTTATATACGAATTTTCAATCAATAATCTCGTACTTATTTATTTTAATAAAACTTCGTGTAGTACTATTTCTTAAAAAACATTCGTATTATCTTCTACTAATATTATGAGATGTAAAAGCACAATATAAATATTCGTTGATGAAATTTTTTGCCTATTTATTTCATTTGATGTATTCATTATGTGACAAAGATTATTTGAATTTTATTATATACATAGTCAATCCTTTTTCTACGATTTAAATTTCGTATTTGAAACAAAAACAAAATATTATTATTTTGTAGATTTCAATTTGTTTGAAATGAATATTTATTTTCTCATATTATCAAGTACAACTTTTGTCTTATTCATGATTTTTATCGTCGTTTCTTTTTTCTTTTCTTCTTAGAAAATACACCTTTTGTATGAATTAGACAGAAAAGAAAGAAAAAAGATAACGTCATTACTCTACTCTCTAAACCATTCTCATGTTAAACATTATTTTCTTTTGTATTATTGACTCTTGTCAATAATATTTGACTAAATCCAGATATGATCATCATATTTTGTAAAGATTTCTTTTGAATCTCAAAATAAATCAAACGATTGACGTATGAATATTAAACAAAAACAGAAGATATTTTTTCCACATCAATGATCATTTCTATCGTATATAAACCTCCGAAAATCTTAACAAAAATTATCTCATTTAATATTCATTATTCAACAATCAAATTACACAATCGTCGATACTCAATATGCAAATGTCGAAATGTTTATGTCTTATGATTATTGCAGTGATCGTCATTGCAACTAATGCATCACAATTTAGAGAAAGACGCAATGGTGGTTCTGGATCGAACTGGGGCAATAATGTAGATAACTGGGGTAATAGTCAAGACAACGAGCAACCAGCAGTCTATTACTTAAGTCCAACAACTTATACTGAAAATAATCAACAATATCAAAGCACAACAACAAAGAATACATGTCAAAGTGGTCAAACTATCTGTTGTAATAATGATGCTAATTCAGATTCAAGTAAGTTTAATCATTATTGATTCTAACAGATAGAATTTCTTTTCTTTCATCATGAAATTTATTATTTGTTTTTTTATTTTATAAAAATTCTAATTTTATTTTAGCTACTAACAGTCGCCGAAAAAGACATTCCAATTTGAACAATGGTAACGCTTTCAAAGTCACCCATTCCAAAACTAATCAACGTATGTTATGTTTTTTTTATTCTTATAGAAATAACTAATTGATATTATTTCTATTGTCAGAACATACATGTTATAATCAAGCAACAAATGGTGCTTCTGGTAATCAATATAATGGATGTGAATCAAATCAAAGTTGTTGTCAAGTATGTTATCAAAATCAATTCTCTTTTTTCTTATTATAATTTCAATTTTGTTTTCTAGGGAAATAACAGTACTGGTAGTGCTGTTACTATTTCATGTTCATCAGTTTCTCTTCCCAGTAACTAAACACAATCATTTTCATCTATATCAACCAATAACAAACAAAAACATTTTCTAATTTTTAATCCTGCAATTTTTTATGGACTAAAATATTTAATCTTGCCTTATTTCTCTATTTATCATCGTTAATAAAATATCAAAACAAATATATAATCTTCTACTATAATATCAAAATCAAATGTTTTATTCATATTTATATTGAAAATCTCTAATGAACAGAAAAGAGAAGAATAATACAATTTAAATATTCTATTATTTCGATATAAAAGTCTGGTGATAGATAAAAACAAAAAACAACTGCAGCATTGTTTTATTCAGTTCTTTCTAATGTTTATCGTTGAATTAGTAAATTATGCATATGAAACTTTTATGTTTTTCTCATTGATATTCACAAATTTTTCATTAAAAAAAAGAATTAGTTTTGATAACGAATGTTTGTGAAAATAATTATTGTCAAATGTGACGTTCAATATCAAATATAATAATATTTCATCAATTAAATATGATACTGATTCATATGATGTATTATATGGAACTAAAATATCACCAGTTCATAATGACATAGCCCAAGGAAATAATATTTCTCGTGATTGATAATTTTATTCAAGTATTTTCATTATTTTATGATCTTTTAATTGTGAAACTAGTGAAGTTATTTGTTTATAAGATAATAAAGAAAGTAAAATATTAATACGATTATTCTTCAATAATTCTATACTAGTATCAATATCTTTTGTTAGTAAATGTTGTTGATATTCAGCACATATTCATATACGATCAGCATATTTTAATAATGAAGGAAATATATCATTTAATCTTCATACGGTCAACTGTAGGACTACTACTTATTATTCGCCTTTATATATTATCAACATGTTATAGAATAATAACTTATAAAACAGAAACTATATTTAATTATTTTATCCTAAAAATATTTTGCTACAAATGACTTTTTGATGATCTGGACAACAGGGAATATTGCAACTTGAACAGTGAGTAATAACTTTTCGATTGCATTCTCTTAAGCAAAGGTGACAACGCTGCTTGACCGTAGCTATTCGAACGTTTTTTTTTTGAAGGGACTGTCGCCGATCCAAATGAGATCGAGCAAGATTATGTTGATGTAATTTTCATAGAAAAATATATGACTAATATTTTATATCTTGTTCTGCCGTTTTATAAAGATAAAAAATTAATGTTGTATGTAGACAAACGAATATTCTCCGACGTCATTTTGTTGTTATATGATATCATAGTAAAAATACGTGTTGACAAATATCTTCGTCAAATATATAATTTTGTTCTTTTCTACTGTTGTATAGTTACTATCTGTGTGTTTTATTTTGTTACAGCTTATACACGTCATGTGGTCTTTAGTATTTAAGAGATTTTTTTAAATATATCTGTATGTGATATATATCAGAAAAACAAAATGATTGAGGTACCGGTAAATTCTAATTCAGTCTATATACCTGTTGTTCGAAGTAATTATTCATTTTTTAAATTTCTATTTTTAATATTTTTTGGTATTATTAGCTGGAGGTTTCAAATCAGAATTTGATTCAACATATCCAGTTCGTCTTAATGGAATAATTAATCAAAATGAATTTGAAGAATCAATTCATAGAATTAATAATGTACCTGCAGAACGTAAAGCTTTATTAATTGTAGGCATTATTTTTATTTTGAGTATAATAATTGGTTTAATATTATTTATTGTTGGTGGAGTAACAGCAGCTAATTCTTCTGGACGCCGTGGATTTCCTGCATTAATTGGTGTTGCAATAGGTATAACTATTTTTGGAATAATTTTTTGTTCTATTGCATTTCGTATTCTAATATCTCGACGTCGAGATAATATACGACGAGTAATTGCAGAAGAATCAAGAAAATATTCTTCTCGATCACCAATACCATGTAGTTGGAGATTAGATACTAAAACAACTTATGCTGGATATTATGGAAAGCAACATCAGTTTCGAGTAGTTTATCAAGTCAGTAGATTTAGCTTTGAATAAATTTGTTAATATCATTCTTTTTAGTTAGTAATAGATATTGGTCATTCTATTGCTCCTGGAAGTGTATCGCATCATCGTAATCAAATTGCTCCATATCAAACAATAGCTCCTGGTGAACAAAGTAACTATGCACCTCCACCTTATCCTGGACAATCAACAGGATTTTGTCCTCAATGTAATGCACCACAACAAGCTCCCACAAGTCAATTCTGTTCATCATGTGGACATTCATTTAATAAATATTAAATATATATATATTCAATGCTTTTTTTTTACTATATTTTATAATACATCTTTGTTGATTCTTACAAATGCTCGTTTATTGACTATTTCATTAATAAAATATTTTCAATAATCATAAATTTCTATGACGTCTAGCATTACACACAATTACTGAACAAGTAACGCTGGTCTTGCCCAAACAGACAAAACTAAAAAAAACGGAGAAATACGGCGTACAAATTTTGAAATTTTAACGAAAATAAAATCGGGAAAAGCGCACATTTTTACGATTTTTATCTCCGTTAGCTTTGTCTACTGTGATTAACGCGTCGATAATATGTGCTTACAGCGTTAAAACTCATAAAACAACGTGTAAAACCACGTTGAATTCCGCGTTTCAACGAGCAACTACGGAGTAGATTTTAACGCAGTAGAACGCTTTCCAAAAAATTACGTAGAAACACGTTAAGAACTCGTGAAAACGGCGTTTTTATGTTTCTGATACGTAAAAACGGTGTATTTACGGATTTTAAACGCATTTTTACGCGTTTTTTAGAGGTCTTATCTGTCTGGATGAGACTCGCTTAGCTCTTTCTCGCATAAACGATGTGTCCTCACTATCAGTAAACTATTCCTTCAAACCATTTCAAAAACTGGCTACAGATTTTAGTTCCTCGATCTTGATAACCCTGCCGTCAACACTTATGGAGGAATTTCTTTTGTAAAAAAATTGATCCTAAAAAAACTCCTTTTATATCTTTACCTAATTTTTCGACCAATCAAGCAAACAATTTATTTCTGCTAGACTCTTTATGAGAAAGAGAACATTGTTAATTGATAAATAATTAAAAAATCACGTATTTTAAGAAAAAAAAATATATCTAATAGAATGCCAGTAGCTCGATACAAGTTTGAGTCAATATTCTTCAAAAAAAGAATCCTCTTCATACAATAAAATGTGATAGATTATATTTATATTCGTTCTTCTGCCTATATTGAAGATAAAAAAAAATGGCAAAACACCAACGATAAAAATATATCGTCCTCATTAACAGAATACCGGTATTTTTTATTGTACGACAACAACACAAGAGAATAAAATAACAGATATATTTTGATTAAATATTGAGAAAAAAAAATCTGATATTTATTCACTTTTTTCTCTTAAATAAAATATACTTTCTCTATCGTATATTTAGAAAATGAGTGGAACACCTACGAATTTAAAGTCAATTGATATATCATTGATTCCGAGGGTGTGGGTGTGGATGTGGGCTTGGGTATTATCTTTTTCAGAGACAGCACCCACACTACTCTTCTCAACATCGTTCGATACTTCCAAAATATTAATTCTTTATATCAAATATTAAAACTGACATAATTTATGACAGTTTACATACGAGCGAAGACCTCAAGGAGATATTTTGTTATTTGTTATGCAAGTGTGTTGTCATATAATAAAGTCAACAGAAACAATGATAAGAAAAGTATCTCATATAAAGAACGTATAGTTTACCTTGAGAATTCATTTCATTCATTATCGCATGCCAATACAATCTTAAGAGTACAAAGTATAAATATATTTAATGGTACGTACGGACATTCATAATAGTTTTAACCAAAAATCTATTTTTGTTGTTCTAGAACGATGGAAGTTTCAACAGCAGACAACATTATTCGTGATCGACTTATTCAATTGAATAATACATTCTCGCAACTTAATATAACCGAACATTCTCCTGAAGTTATTCGTATGTTTGATGAACTTGTCACATTTTGCTCTTCAAATGAAATGTCTTCATCAATATTGAATTATATGCTGGAACGAGACACCGACCTAGCAGCAGCATGTGAAAATTTAGGCCGTTTATTTGCTTTTCACGGATTCTCCGGTGAACTACGAACTGCAAGGATATGCGCAGCTGATAAAAATCAGAACCTAAATGACCATTTCAAACATCGTCACACTTACGAAAAATTAATCCAGTTTGAAATGAATATATTACAAGAATTTGGTGTTCATTTAGCTAAAAGTCCAACTACAAATGACGAAAATGATCTGTTAGTTACAAAAGTAGCTTTTATTGGATCCGGTCCGATACCAACTTCTTCAATGATCATTCTTAGTGATCACGGACCATTTGTAGATATTTACAATATTGATATGTGTGAAGAAGCAAATCAATTAGCATCAGTTATAAGTGAACAAGTGTTACCTCCGCACCTTTCTAAACGTATGCATTTTATTACTCAAGATATTAGTCAAAATCCATTATGTGACAATGTCAAATCGATTTTAAATCAATGTCAACTTATTTATCTTGCTGCATATGTTGGTATGAATGAATTAGAAAAATTAGAAATACTTCGAAATATTGTTAATCAATCGACTGATGAATTCAGTCCGAAAACAAAGCAATACTTTGTTATCCGAACTGCAGAAGGATTATACCAAATTCTTTTTCCAAAAGTTAAAGCAGAAAAAATTGCAATGCTACAAGCGAATACCAATGACATTAATCAAGAAATGAAGAAGAAATTTCTTTTTCAAGTCAAAACAGCTCAACTATCATTAAAAGAATGCGGTATGGTCACGATTATTGCCGAAAGTATTTAAAATAACAATTACTGATTTTAAACTTGATTAAATTCTTTATGTATAAGCAATTTTTTGTAATAATCACGAGATTTTTTATTTCAATACAGAATAAATTGTGAGTGTAGATTAAAAGAAGACAGATATACCAACGCACAGACCCCTTTCCTTTGTAAAACATCTTGTTTATTTAATAAACATTTATAAATTAATGGAATTATATGGACGCATAAAATTATGAAATAGATGTCACCAGATTCATTATTTGGAAAATAGACAAAATACGAATTTGATTAACCAATAAATTTAAAAACATGTTACTAGCCATAGTTTTTCTTTTTCTTACTGACGATGTAGATATCGCGTACTATTTTAATCGTTCGTCTATTATACCGTAACAATGAGTTCAAAGTGTAACACTAAAAGTGCGTTAAAGTACGTTCGTTTCTTTTCTTTCTGTTCATCGAGAATATATATAAATACGATCGAATAAACGAATATATTTTATAATACAAAATGATGTTCATCTTATCGTTATTTTTCGTATTAATTTTCTGTTCATTATCAAGAGAAAATCCTAATCATATTCTTGTTATTGCTCCACCTTTCTTCGGACATATGCTACGTAAATACTTTTAATTTAAAAAACTATAAATTATATAATACTGTTTTTCTTTAAATTTTTATAGCTTCATTAGAACTTGCCAAACAATTATCATCTTATTGTCATGTTACATATCTGATTTCAGCAAATAAAATCAATGAACTTGATCGTAAAGGATTTCTATCTGATTTAAACAATAGTAAAACACTGGATATCGTTGGTTTAATTGATGGAAATGATAATTTTCCTCAATTTGAAATTCACGATTCTCAAATCAATTTAAATAATATTTCACAGATAATTCCTGGTAATGATCATATTCGATTATTCAATAGTGTAATCAATCGAATGGGTACAGCATTAAATCATTTGTTTCATTCAAATTTTCAATCACCTATTACACGAAATATTTCCTTCCCTATTGATATGATTATTGTTCGATCATTTGCTCCATTACCTTCATTAAATTTATCAATACCTATTCATTTATTTTTACCGAGTAATCTTCGAGGTGTTGTTAATGGTATGCATAATGATGAAAGAAATAATAATAATGAATTAAAAGAAGTATTTCATTATATTCAAAATAATACTCAACAAGCAAATGGTTTTATTTGTAATTCATTAAAAGAATTTGATGGAAAATATATTGAACAATTTTATCGATCATCTGGAAATTTAGCACCTATTCGTTTTATTGGTCCTCTTATTTTTAATAGTCAACAATCAATGGAAGATAATGTATAAAATTAAATTAAAAATTTTTATATAAAATTTATATTTTAGGCTAAAGATATTATCAATTGGCTTGATAAACAACCTATTAGTTCAGTTATCTATATTTCTTTCGGTTCAGTTGCTCGTTTACCATCAACTACTATTGATATTGTTGCTCGTGCTTTATTAAATCATTCATTTATTTGGTCATTAAAAACAAAAACATCTCTTCCATCATCATTAAATAATCTTGATCCTGATCGTCAACTTATTCTTGAATGGACTCCACAACGTGCAATATTATCACATCCTTCAATAGCATTTTTCTTTTCACATGGCGGCTGGAATTCTCTTTTAGAAAGTATGTTAAATGGTAAACCAATACTTGTATGGCCTTTTTTTGGTGATCAATTTGATAATGCTTTACAAATTATTGAAATGGGTATAGCTCGTCAAGTTTCAAATAATCTTCAAGATGATATTGAACATATGCTCAGTAATAATAGTTATTCAAACAAAGCTAAAGAAGTTCAACAATTAGTTATTCAAGCTCGAGAAAATACATCAAAAGAACAAATTATTAATATTGCACAACTTATTTCAAATAATCCAAACGAACATGATGAACTTTAATTTCCACTTGTATATTATAAAGACAAAATAAATTTTCGCTTTTTTTCTTCTTCTAATATTTAATAAAATCTATAATCCCACCCACATCCTCAAGATGGTACTTACCTTTTTTCTCTTTCATATATGAGTGTATGTTATATAATTAGTAAAAATCAACAATTAGAGAAGTATTCTAGAACCATCATTACATATAAAATTGGACAATTTCATTCCTCGAAAAAAAGTAGAAGCAATTCGATTTATACATGCATTAACTAGTTTTTTTTCGTCAGCAGCATACTGACAACGGCACTACGCCTAATTTTGCTAGCATTTTATTACGTTCAATACATCCATCGATTTGATTGTTAAGTTCGTTTCCGATTCGATTGTATTGAAGATTTAGTAAGGTGAGTGTCTGTATGAAAGAATGTTTAGATAGATATACGAGATAAATGAAGAAAGAACGGTAATTACCATGTTAGTGCGTAATGCATTAGCTAGACTACGTGCACCAGCATTTTCGATCTGGTTGTTACAGAGATTTAGTGTAGTGAGTATCTATGTAAAAATTAGTCAACAGATATATAAGAGAGAAGAAGAACTACTATGTTATATTTTAATGCATCAGCCAGATGTTGTGCTCCGATATCTCCGATTATATTGAATTCGATAGTCAGAGTAAGAAGTGCCTGTATAAAAAAAAATAGAGATAGGTATATGAGATGAATGAAGAGAGAATGATAATTACCACGTTATTGCGTAATGCATGAGCTAGATGTTGTATTCCCATATCTCCAATTTGATTGCCTACAAGATGTAATGTGGTAAGTATCTGTGTGGAGTATACAAATTAGTATATGCGATAGGTGAAGAACAACTGCAAGCTACCGTATTATATCTTAATGCACTAGCTAGATGTTTTGCTCCAACATCTCCGATGCAGTTGTATTGAAGATCTAGTGTGGTAAGTGTCTGTGTAAAAAAGTACAGATAGAGATACAAAACAGAAAAAAGAGAATAGTAGTCACCGTATTATTTTTCAATGCATCAGCTAAATGTTGTGTTCCGATATTTCGAATTTGATTGCATCTTAGATTTAGTGTGGTAAGTGTCTATTTGAAAAAGTACACTAAAGCCTATGAGACAGATAATGAGAGTTACCATGTTATTTCTCAGTGCACTAGACAGATGTTGTGCTCCAACATCTCCAATTTGATTGTATTGTAGATGTAGTGTGGTAAGTTTCTGAATGAACAAATACCAATGAGTATGCAAGAGACAGATGACGAGAGGAGAATAGTTACCGTGTTGTGTTTTAATGCATCAGCAAGATGTTGTACTCCTGTATTGCAGATGGAATTTGATTGGAGATCTAATGTAGTGACCGTCTGCATGAAAAATATAGATATATTAATGGAACGAACAATAAGAGAATAAGAGATACCGTGTTATTTCGTAATCCAACAGCTAGATGTTGTGCTCCGACATCTTCGATTTGATGTTGATAGAGATCTAGCGTGATTAGTGACTATGTGAAATCATACAAAACAGATATATAAGACATATGAAGAGAGGATAAGAGTAATCAAGTTTTTTGGAGAGAAAACAGCTAAATCTGACTGTTGAGTTAGATCGCATAGTGTTCTTCTGTTTTAGACAATAACAAATTGTGCTATCTTATTATTAGAGACTGTGATAGCACTTTGATTCATATGGAGTTGATCGGGTTTTCTCATGATGGTTTCTATAAGAAACACATATTTTCCCCCATCTTTCACGAACGATTTCAGTCGAACATTCAAAAATTCCTCTAATATTGCAAATGACTTTTTCAAGAGCGATGAAACTATTTTATTCATTTATATTACATTAGATCTATATATTTTATAGGGATGAAAAAACAAACTAATATGAGTAAAAATATGTTTACCTGATATCGATGATAGCTATCCAGGATTCTATTGAATCGGTGACACACATTGTACATTGAACATAGAATAGTAAAATCATTTTGATGATGCAAAATTCGGTAAATAATTTCTACTGGCAATGTATGAAACGAAATGTTGACTTTATTCGACATCGATGATAGATACTGACACGTGTTTTGTATGGCTATGTATGTTACTTTTTTCTTTCTTTCTATTAGATGAGACTATACTTGTTACGCGTCATTGATTTTTCATGATGGTATAATTACTTTTTTGAAGAACAAAAATCTATAACTAAACGTCAGAATTTTTACTATTTTTGTCGGTTTAACTTAAAATGTTACGATATTACACAATCGACATGATTATTTTGTTCTTATTTATAAATAATAGTTTTCATGTTAGTGCTGCATAATTTTCTCGATGGGATTCTTTTTTTAAATTAACAATGATGAATGTGATTAAATGAGTGGAAGAATAGATTTAATACTGATACTCACGTCCTTTCATCCATCCACACATATTCTTATTCACTCTAAGCATTCGTGGACAATTTTGTTTATGTGATATTCATATGGATTTTAAACATCGATACAACTGATGGCGAATTTCATCGTAGACATAAGTGTAGATGTGGGTGGCAAGTATAGTTTTTTATTTTTTTTAGTCTGTAAGCAGAGTTAAACACTATAAGTACAACATATATAAACATGAACAAGGATTTGATCGATTAGAGTAAGAGCATTGCCTTTATCTCACATCTTCAAAGATTGCAGATATATTAGGATTACTATAAATACTATTTTTAAATGTCTTCCAACAATAATCTAAGTATTATGACGAATCTGAATTGCTTTTACTGGATGAATACGTTGATTTTGTTTCCAGGAAAATAGTTTGTATAATTGAGGTGTTAACAAAACTGATATTATTTGAAGAATTGATAATGAACACACATATGTCAGCCATTGCAAATGATAAATTAATGAATATAGATAATTAGTGATTAGATAAATGAGATAAATAATGAGCGCAGGAAAAGAAAGCATAAAAAGTATTCCAATCAAAAGAATAATGCGATGAAGAACAACAAGATCTCGTTGATTAGATACATGACGATTTTGTAAAACTGATTGATTTTTAGTCTTTTTCATATAATGTAAAATATAAAAATAAATCACTCCAATACCAACCATTGGTAGATAATATGTAATGACAGCAGGAAGTAATATTTTTTTTATATCTACATATAGTGTTTGACAATAGTAATAATGTGGTGCATATTCAAAATTATGTAGAAATAAAACAGGTAACATTAAAAGAAAATCCATTAACCATTGAATAAGAACCAATCGAAACATAAATCGTATTGTTTGCAATTGTTTTGATTTATAGAAAACCACTCGAAAAAAACGAAAAATTGCTTGTAATAAATGTGAATGATACAATGTTGCTAGACCAACATAAAGAAGATATGCACGTATATAACACCACTGGTTATCAAATGAAACATTCTCATATAAATCACCATATAAATTATGAGCATACATATCAAATAAAAACAAGACAGATATATATGATAGATAAATAAGTATTACAAATAAGAAAAATAGGTGTATTCATTGGATAACGATGTCGATGATAAAAGATTGTAAAAAGTATTATAATAGAAGTTAGAAAAGCAATTGATATTAAAATTAGAATTAGAATATCGAATATGAAAGATATTTTATTATTCATTAGAAAACTTAATCCAATAGACAGCGGATTATAATTTGAATCTATAAAAACAAAATAGTGTATATGTGAACGTTACTTATTATCGTGAGTTCATATTATTTAAAATAAACCATACTCTCCAGGACTTGTTTTGTACGTATGTCTGAATTTATTCATCCTATTTTCTTTTCTTCTTAAGCTGTCATAGGTAAAGAAAAAAAGAAACTTTTATTTTCTGATTATATGTGAAGAGACATTTTTTTCGCTTATTGAACTTATTTTTTTATTTTTTTATGCAACGAAGGATAAGATAACTCGAGTTGAAAATTATTTGTTTTGCACTTTTAGTCGACTAAGCATAATAAAATATATTTTTAAATCTTCCAGAAGGAATACCATTAACTCAACAGAAATAAAATATGAAATACTAAATGGCTATCGCATCTCAAGGGAAGGAAGGGGAGTGTAAATTTTTATTCTCGTACATTAATTTTTGCTCGTATTTTACGAAATATGAGCGGTTAGAATTCTGTGATTTCCATAACACTTCTAGTTGAACTAAAATAACAACTTATTAATATTATTCATCACAGCAAGATACACGTATGAATGTAAGCATACAAAATGCGTAGTTTTCAATAGAATTATAATTTATTAATAAAGAAAGAAAAAAAATGAACTATTACAGAGATAAAAGGTTTTTTCTTGCGTCATTACAAAATCCAGACAACTCTTCCTTTACACTAGAAATATTTAATTAGACATTGCACAAGGTGCTGGTAAAGCAAAAACTAAGTGAAATCTATTTTTGTGTACTCAAAAAGTGAGTACACTACTACAATCGGTCTGTGTGTCCGTTCGGCCGTTTACATGATAACTCCTGAAAGGCTAAGCCGATTGTCATGAAACTTTGTGCATAGCTTAATCTCATCAAGATCTCGGTCGAGTTCGAAGAAGAACCTAATTGGACGAGCTGTTCCCGAGTTATTGAAAAAATACTGATATTTCCGTATGATTTCCATAAACACTTTTTGTAGTACACATAACTCTCGGATAAAATCCGAAGTTTCTACATTTATTATATTATTTGATAGAAACTTGAGCTACTCATGATGAAAATCTACTTTTTGGCCTTAGCGAATATTTTCTTTCGGTTGGAAAATACGAAATACTTTAAAGAAATTGTTTCCTGTAAAAAGCATAACTTTCTCAAAACATACAAAATTTTCCATTTTCTTCTTGTTTTCAGACTCAACATCTTGAGGGTACGTGTGGGTGTGGGTGTGACTTGATGTAGTTACTAACACCCAAATCAGATCCACGCTCGCATCCACACTCTCGAGATGAACATCCGGTTGAAAACGTCTAATTCTATCCATATTCGATTCACTAAGATACATCAAATAATTATTCATAATTTTAATATCAAATATCGACGAATTTGGTATTGTCCATTGAGCTAATTTTGTTTCATATGTAAACCAAAATCGATTACATTCGTCAATTATTACACATGAAGAATAAATGTTTCATTTCATAATCGATCTGATTCAATACTTTGAGATGAATAAAGTGACTTATTTAAATTCGATGTAACATAGAAAAATGAATTATTCACACGCTATATTCCATGTGGACTTCTGAAACTAGTTGACTGACGGAAAGATAATTTATATGTAATCGGAAGAAGACTTGTTCGATTGAAAAATACAAGACTATTGTTCTCATAGACAGTAGCAACCAACATTCAGAAATATCATTCCACGAATGTCAGATATAGATGTTGAAATCTTTGATAATATTGTTAGATTATGGCTATTGATTACTGTTATCAATTCATTCTTTCAGAATGTCATTGCCATTTGTTGTGAATTCCTAGATAATTTTTGTTAGGTTTAGTGGATTAAAATCGAAGAAAAGAATTCATATCTTCTTGAACTGTTACTAAATAACCATTATTATCAATAATAACATCACGAGGACTCGAGACATTAACACAAATCACTTTAGATATATTTAGTTTGTGGGTGAAATGCAGAGCACATTAAGAAATAAATATCACCAACACCCACCTTCAATTTGTTGAAAAAAAAAGTCCTGACTAATTCAAAATAAGTGTGATATGTAATTTATCTTAAATATTTGATTAATATATTATGAATAAGTCACATTTCTTTCGTTCTTCATTGTTATTGCACAAGAACAACGTGTGTCTCTATGACAAAATTACACATACGTCCTTTGTTATTGCATAAGTCTGAGTTATAAAAAGCATATGCAATATCTATTTATTATCATAGAAAAGAAAATAGTATGGATTGGTTAACTAGATATGAGATGAATACAGAATTATATATCGATGCACAACGTCGATGGCCAAGTCGAAGATGTCGACCAGGTGGTAAATGGATCTTAGCATCTTTTGATGATGAATCAGTTATTGTACATCAAGCTTATAATCATGATATAGCAAAATATGCATGTGAAAATGGTTGTTTTACTGGATGCCCAACTTATAATGAACAACGAATGACTTGTAAGATTATATTTTTATTTATGTCAATATTATTCTTTCATTTATTTTAGGGATTAAAACAAGTTTTCTTTGGATGATGTATCGATCAAATTGGGCATCACGTTCAAATCAACAACATATTCTTGCTATTTGGCTTCGACGTTCAGCATTTGATAATTATCTTGCACGATCTGTTAATTCTGATATTGATGATCTTCCTTCTGATCCATCAATACGTTTAAAAGGTCGAGTTCGTTTACAATGGGATCCTGATCATGAACCACATGGTGAACCAACACTTGGTCGTCGTGCAATTCAATTAGGTCTTAGACAAATTGATAGTTTTCTCGATGGTCGTGATATTCTTCGTATTGTTGATATTTCTTCATTTGTTCGAAATCAATATACAAATGCTGTCTTACCTAAACGTCGTCGTGGTCGTGATCAACTTGATCAACTTCGTATTCCTATTGTAAATATCTATGAACCAGACGATGAACAAATTCGTCGACATATTCAATTAGATTCTATTGATATAACAGAAACACGATGATTATAAAATAGTTTTTCTTCATCTAATAAATAATTTTATGACATTATCGATGGGTTAAATCCAATTTCTCCTTTTTCTTCGTTCTGTACACGTAAGAAAAGGTGCGATTATTAATCTGAAAGACGGTGTAGGTGTATCGAGAATACTGACGCAAATCAAACAAACGCGTGGTCACTATGCAAACAATGTCATATATGTACATATAATAAGTTTCTTTTGGCTTCTGAAACTATAAATTACAGGAGAAAAAGTCATATTTAAAGGCAAAAATATTTCGCTTTATAGTTTAAAGCATTCATCTTCCGTTATAATCAATCTTTAACTGATATTTTTTTTTCTTTAGAAACTAGTAAATTGAACATAAGCCAATTTAAATTTATATCATTTTACTATAATAAACCGTACATATGGATGCAGATAATAATTCATCGCTTGAAGCTCAATGTTTGATGAGTGGATCTCAACTTAAAACGAACTCTAACGCCGTATCATCGATACATTTTGCAGGAGAAGTATGCGTGGAACAAACATTACCCAACGAAAATGAGAGTTTCTCTGAAATGGTTCCTCTCGAGGTGTGTGATTATCAACAAGCTTTCATGGTATCTCAATTTGAACATCGATATTTAATCGATCAGAAGATTGAAGACTTATTGGATATGGCGATCAAATGCAGAACAGCAGATGGATCAGTAGATTCATCCGGGATGAGTTTACTTTTAGATAAACTTGAAGAAATTGACAATACTGATGATGCTTTAATCAAGTTCACTGAAGCTGTTCTCGGTGGAGTGCAGGTCAAATTACAAAAAAATTCAGGTGGTGGAGCTAAAGGTCGATCAGGTGCAGCAATCTACTTCGTTTATGATGGATCTGCAATGGTTGCTGTTTGTAAGAAATTTCCCACATCCGAAGAACTCGTTCGAGAACTATCATCTTTGTCTCGACTTCGCAAACCTGAGTTCACTCGCTTCAAAATTCCAGCTCCATTGGCTGCAGCCAAAATCAAGGATTCTGATTATGCCGGTGTTTTGGTCTCAAGAGTAGCGCAAGGACAATCAATCGCTGATCTCATTGATTCAATCACAAAAGCGACGACAATCAGTGCCAGAAAGAATATACTGAATCAATTACAAAATGCATCAGTTGATATAGCACGTGCTCTTGCAGAATTACATACAGAACCTGATAGTTCCGGTGTTTTTGCATTAAGAAGTTACTTAATCGAATCGATTAATCGAGCACGACGTCTAGTATCTGTGGTAGCCAAAGAACACGCAAAGCTTCAAGATATTGTTGATTTGGATATCGACAAAGTGCATAATCAATTAGAACATTTGATAGAAGAGTGTCTTTGTGAACAAAGTAAGGCAGCAATTGTACATGGAGATGCACATCCTGGCAACTTATTCTGGGATTCAACAGCAGGTGTTACTTTCATAGATACACCTTCACTACATTATTCTATGGATTCCATGGGTAAACCGATTGGTACACCAGAACGAGATATAGCTAGTTTCGAAGGACGACTCGTAGAACTATGTCGAAAAGCTGGCATTAGTGAAAATGAAAGCAAGTCATTTCGTAATAGCTTCTTGAAGGAATATCATGCTCGTAATGATGCTAGTTTAAGCGAAAAGAAGCTGAAATTCTTTCAACTACGATTTGCACTTGGTGAATTAGTACAAGCATGCAATAATGAGCGTTTAAAAGATATTCAAGAAGCAATTGTTTCATTGAAACAAATACTCGGTTGGAAGAACTAATGCAATTCAACAAAATTAAATATTTTTCGTGGCAATTCAAGAGATTTTTTTTATTGAAAATTTCAAAATAAATGTGCGTTATTGTTGAGCAATATTTGTAAAAGTAATTAAAAAAAGATATTTTGTTATCATTATTTAATTAAATAAAATGATTTTTTCTCCATGAAAAGCTCGTAATACGACTGTTAGGATCCGATGATCTTAATGGATTTTATTTTCCAAAAAAAAAGAAAAACGAACGACTGTTCGTGAGGTAGAAAAACCAACAACTGACTAGAGAAAAAAAGAGCCAAGAGTAGAAAAGAAAACAACGAGAAAACAAACAAACTAAGTCACCATAAGGATGACTATATATATTTATATATATACGAGAGAGGGAGAGTGAAAAGGATCGACCATCGACATAGATGGCGATCCTGACAACGACATAAGTAAAAGTAACTAACTCTTTATATTCAATTGAAGTAAACGATTGATGATAAGATGATTAATCTTACTCAAATATATATGTGGTACAACATATACACACGAGAGCTTAGTAATATAATAACGATTCTTTTTATAGATCGTAAGAATAAATCCTTGAAATCTTTCAGGTATGTTATTTCTTACTTTGATCACAATAAAGCACCTAAAAACAATATTTTTGTAAAATTTGAATTTATAGAAAAGCAATGAATAACCAGTCAGAAATTGAGGAAACTATGAAAAATAAAGAACATCGTGATAATTATCCAAGCGGACGTCTTCGTGGTGGTGGAGACAGCGAATTATCAATAGAATTGTATTAACATGTTGTTGGTGCTGCAATCAATGTCTTAAAATTTCTGTATAAATTTTTTCTAGTGAAACTCCTAAGAAACAATACTTTTTTACTGAATTAATCATGATTAATTAGAAAAAAAAAAGAAAATGAATATAGTTTCATTAGATTCGATGTATATACTTTGAAATATCCTCATAAAACGCAACAAATTCATCAGTTATAATAAAACATACTTCAAACTACGATATATAATTATATATACAGATGAGCATAGCTCATAATCGACGTGTCTGATTATAAGGTCATATGTACTATACGACGTTCACCGAGTAGAAACAAAATAGAGAAGACATCGGAGACAGTTATTCAGTCTGTTGTTTATGGAAATGCAAGAGAAGAAATGAGATATTCGATGAACTTTTATTAAGAGGGTATAGTGACAAATCACTATAACACAAACATAAATTAACTAATGGAAGAGGTGATATGATAACAGATAAGAATATAGAGATACTTTTAATATAAGTCGAGTTCGTCGTTTACAATGGAATCCTGGTCATGAATCAACACTTGATCGCCGATCAATTCATTTAGATTCTGTTAATATCTTGATGATGTGAACAACTTTAACTACTACAATGGTAATTTCATTTTTATCTCATAATTTCTCAAATATTTTTGATTGTAAGGAATTCAAAAAAGGTTTGAAATCAGGGAAAAAACTATGATTTTTAACACAATTGTTGCAATAATTCGAATAAACGAATAGTGGAAGAGAAAACAAGTAAGTTTTTACAGTCAGTTACATAGCATGTGTAAAAATAAATTCATTCGTTCTGTACTTCCGAACGAAATCATAGATTCTTTGTTTATTTTTATTAAACATTCATACGCACTAAAACATTTGCAGACAAAGCTTAGTTTTATTTTGTTACATTCACGAATAATATTCCTCAAATGACTCGTAAGAATAAATCCCTAAAATCTTCTAGGTATGTTATTTCTTATTTTTATCAAAATAACGTATCTAAAGAGTATTTTTTTAATTGAATCTTTAGAAAAACTATCGATAAACAGGAGAAAACTGAAGAAACAATCAAAGATAGTAAAGAACATCGTGATGATGAAGGAAATAATACTTGTTGTCGTCGAGTGCGCTTTGTAATGATAAGATGGTAAGTACAAGAATGAAGAAAAACTGATATGTGGATATAGGCGGACACACAAATATAACTGCATTTAGAAATTATTTTTTCATCGGCCTGTTTTCTTTATGTTTATAGTTTGATAGCATGTGCTTGTTTATTGACGTGTTGCTGTTGCTGTATCTGTTTTCGTCAACGCTCTTTTATGAACTGTGGAACTAAGCGTAAAAAGTGTGAGTGACGTGCACATCCTCAAGATACTCATCCAAATTCACATCCACATCCTAACTCTTTTAAAAATGACATTTTTATTATACTGAATGAATCGCGATTAAATATATAACTTCGTAAGATTTAATGTATTATTATGAATGGGTATAATCATTGCATATTGTTGTCGCTTGAGAACAAAAAACTGAATAACTACTATACTAAAGATCACACTAAATACAACTGATATCAAATATTCAAAATTTCGGTACATATTGCGGTTAACTACTGTTTGATTGCTAGAATAAGTTGAATTCCATTAGATTTCTTTCCGTTCGCATGAATAGTTGGTATGGAAAATCTAAAAATATACCCTCAATTCATATGCAATTCTGACTAACATTTAGAGAAAAAAGCACAATAATATATCTGTTTGATTATTTCACGTTGTACAACGTCAGTATAGGCAATGTAATGCATGCAAAAAGAAATTAAAAACAACAGTGATTACTATACGACTTCAATGAAAAAAATAGTTCTTATTATAGAGAACAAGATAGTTATAGTGATATTGTTAAATGTGTATTACTATCCAAGAATAAATCATGAGACTTGTTTTCTACGAATAAAAATAGTTAATCTGTTCAGATTGCATTCTTTTTTTGAATAATTCAAGAATGAGATTAATAGGGAAATTAAAAATTAATCATATTCATGATATCTCTTACTTTGATACTTTATAACTATATATGCGAAAGGGGTCCGCTACACTTGGCCGAAAATCACTTAGCCGACATATCACTTAACCGACGCCACTTAGCCGAAAGATTGTTTAGCCGAAAGGTACGCTTAGCCGACAGGTTCATTTCGCCGACAAAAACTTGAGGGTGAGACTGTAGGAATACTTAAAACAGAACACACCCACACTCACCCACCCCTTCACCCACACTGACATCCATACCCACACCCACCCCCTCACCTACACTGACATCCATACCCACACACACCTCTCACCCACACTGACATCCATACCTACACACACACACACACCTTCAAATTTGTGTCGGCAAAATAAACCTGTCGGCTAAGAGTACCTTTCGGCGAAACAATCTTTCGGCCAAGTGGCGTCGGCTAAGTGATATGTCGGTCAAGTCATTGTCGGTCAAGTGATTGCGTCCCATGCGAAAGTACATCTTCAATCAACAATGTATTTCACTCAACTCTCACACGACAAGTTTTTCCTTCCATCTAAACTCAGTTTCATTCATAGATCTTTCTAGGTTTTTACATTGTAACCAATTCATCGTTTTCAAATTACCTTATTCAGCCGTAATCAAATCAAGTAGACATTTATGAAAAAATCATGTGGATAAACATTACAAAACATATTCAAACTCATGATTTTTCTGAATTTCTGTTTCAAGAATGTATAGTCGCTAAACTTAATCTGAATTGAAGCGAAGCTATGAGTATAGACAATCCTTTTCTATCCAATTAATAGATCTATAAGTTAAATTAAGTTGCTTAGTTTTATCTTAAGGGAAGAGTTTACATAAAAATGCGATGCCGTATGGCACATGTTCTATCTTTGAATGGTTATGATAAATCAAATACTCAGCAGTTTATATAAGTACTCATTAGTAGTAGTCGAAGACTTAACATCCATGACAAATACAACATACGAGTACTTTTTGAGTACTCCTGTATGAGTTCATTCACTAGGGAAATGTCATCAGCTCTTTTTCTATATGTTTAGATCAAGTCGTCGGATAAATATATTTTTCTAATTAAAATATTTTATACACTTATCTGGAGAAGAGACATTAAATGAAAAATATGTTGCGAAGAATAATTTGCGCAGAGATCAAAGCAACTTCATTAATGTTTTTGAAAGATCTTTCATGCAACAAATAGAAATGACAGGATAGAAAAGAAATAATGAAATTAGTTCTCGAGCTGTTTCATTTTATGAATAAAATAAAAATCTACAATCTCTCGCTAGCAAAAAAAAGTAGACAAAATGAAAAGATAGAGAACGCCATTTCTCTCTACATATTCTATACTATATAAATTACATCAAAAGAAATGATGAGAAGATCATTTATCAATGTAAGTAAATGCGTATTTATTTATATTAAAAAATGGCCTACGTTGTTATTTAGAGAAAGAGTAAAGTATTGATTCACTGCTAGGTTTTAGTGAAGTTAAGAATAATATTTCCCTACATGAAGACGAAAATACTTTATCATTGAATTCGATCAGGTATAGTCACATTTTAAGTCTGTAGGAATACGTTTGACAAATAATAGATTTATTAACCCTTTGAGGACCGGTGAAGCATATATGCGTCGCTCGTCTTCATATAATTGAGATTCTTGAATGTGAAAAACCTATCTGTTGTATTCCTAATTTATTTATTTGTATAATAAAAGATTCTACTTTTGTTCATTATCAAGTGTATTCAACCAGTAATAATATAACTTTGCAGATGTTTTTTTTTCTCTTCTCCAATATACTTTTTTCAACATCTAAGGAAAAGTAACACCAGAAAATCATGAAAGCATTTTCATAAACAGATCTTAATATTAATGAAGAATCATGTCAGGAATGTCCTTTAGAAAATGTCCTGGACGAAATGTC
>CAJNOI010000066.1:325745-336762 GCA_905250115.1 Adineta steineri | reverse complement strand
ATAAACTCAATTGGTTCACAGTCAACGTTTGTCTCGCAAGTGCATGGTTAGGTATTATTTTGGTAGTGATGAATGTTTCAGAACTACTCAACAAATCCAGTTATTTATCCTGTCGTGTCCAAGGTTTTTTGGCAGTTACAGCTACGTGTCAGTTAACGTATTCACATTGCGCAATTGCTATTAGTAGATTACTCACTATCGTTTATGCACATAAACATACCTTTCGTTCTAATATATATCTGTGGAGTTATATCATTAGTGGATGGGTGATGGCTTTTATCGTCGCTTCGCCTTACTTATTTCTGAACGGCTTTTTATGTTCAAGTTCAGTGGAAACAACTTTTTTGCCATATTATTCCATCATTATTATTCTTTTCCTACCGATTACAATCATTACCATGTGTAATACTCGTACTCTTCTGTTTGTACGTAATTCTACTCGTCGAGTCCATGCTGCAAATACTACTGGTCAAGTATCTCATAAACGTGATATAGTTTTACTCAAAATAACAATTAGTACTTTTATTACGTTTGTAGTCGGATGGACTCCTTTCTTTGTAATGCAGCTATTCAACAAAACTGCTTCTATTCCATACGGTTTAAATGTTTTTTTCCAAATACTAGTAGCGTCATCTGTACTTCAAGGCGTAATAACGTTGATATCTACTAATCAACCAGTACGTACTTTTCTTATCGAATCAGTTACAAGACGTTGCCGTCAAGTTTAAATATTAACGTGAATTAAAAGCAATCTATTCTACTCAATCCACGTCGAACTTGCAAAAACTTATATGTACATGTGATATTACATGTAATTCATCTCAGTACAAATTTGCACACATGAAACAATATTGTTGAAAAACCCAATTAGAGATAATCTATATCTTCTTTTTATATTTTATAATTGAATTTATTTTTGAATAAAAATAATCACGTGTTGTTTATCAAAGTGTAATTCTTGAAAGATTTGTTTCTTCGTCAGTAATTTAGTTTCCTTCTAAATTCAGCATTTGAAAAGTGTGAGTGATTAATTCACACACCCACACCCACACCCGAATTTATCCTGATTAATAAATATAAAAAAAACAAAATGAGTATAATTTCGCTAAATTCGATGTACATTATACTAAAATATCATCTTCGAATGTAACAAATTCATCATTTATAATCTTAAAAGGTGAATAAGTTGTTGATTGTTGCCTAGATCGAAATAGATTAGGACAATGTACTGATGTAATCCTTAGACATTGTTGTTGTTTAAGAATAAATAACCAGATGACGCCAATAGAAACTATGATACTAAGGATCACAGTAAACACAATTGATATTGCATAGTTCGATTTTCGATTAGTTCCTATTTGATTGTTAGAATAACTTAAATTCAGTTGTATGAATTGATATAACATAGCTTGTGATCGACGTGCTTGATCATAAGGAGCCATATGACCAGCATTATAAAAAAGAATATAAGTTAAATTTCGCGCATAGCGTATATAACCTGCCGATTCACCATCGACAATCCATGCATAAATTGGAGCGACTTTACCATTTCCTAAATCGAATCCAGATTCACCATTCCATGTCATATTATCCAACATATTCTCTGCTGCCCAATGATTACAAACTAAATCATATTCACCATTATAGAGTAAGATTGGAATTTGTTCAAGTAAATCAGGCAATAGATCGATAGAAGGTTTAGAATTAAATGCTTGAAATGCGTTATGAACCGATTCTGTAAAATCTTTCCATTGAGATTTCTTTCCATTTATATGAATACTAGACATAACATCTTGTCGATTTAAATAAGCGGAAACATAGTCAAGTTCAGATGGCCCATTCATTCCACACATCGGTTTTTGTGCATTTAATCGTATATCATAGGCATTGATACATTCTCCGTTATTTTCCCTCCTTATACCATTATATATTATATCATCGAGAATAGCAAAACATGGATTAACAAAAATATGTACTTGTTTCGACAATATGTCTTGACATATTGCAACTAGACGAGTAATATTAGTATGAAGTTCAGAGTCGTTTTTAACTAAATTGTTTGCAATTGCATATGGTAAATATGAATTGTAAAGAGAAATTGGATCAATCCATCCATCTCCAATGAGAAGACCACGTAGTTTCGATAATGATCGTTTTTCAAGAATTGCTTTTGCAATATAAGGAATATATTGACCACCAAAAGATTCACCAGCTAAATAAATATCTTCTCCAAGGAATTCAGGAAATATCTCAACATATCGATCGAAAAAATTGAGAAAATGTTCTGCCATTACATCGAGTTCTTCAATAAACATCCCTCTATCAACATAAGAAAACCCAGTACCAACAGGTTGGTCAATGAATAAAAGATTAGCATAGAAATGCCATGAACCATTATTTGTAACTATGGTATCTTTATCTAAAAATCGAAAAGGACCAATTTCTGTCCAAGCTCCAATGAGACTACTTTGACCAGGACCTCCATTTAACCAAATGATTGTTCTTGGTTTATCATCTATGAATTTTTTGGCAAAGTGCCAAAAAAATAATTCGCCATCATTTTTTGAACCAACTGGTAGATATCCAGCATGCATACGAATAGTAGATTCAGCGTCTGGTAGAAGAGGTAAATTTTGAACGTAGAAGTCACTAGCTTGTAAACTAGTGGCATAATAATTAAACATCGAACAGAAGATAAATATTTGTACAAACATGAATAATATAATTTAATAACGAAGCTATAATAAAATATAAATTTTTTTATCAAACTCACTATATTCCTCTATCGAAATATGAAAAATGTTTACATTGATTATTCACATTCAAATGACGTCATATTATGTAAATGAATAACGTTATAATTATATTGCTTAGAAAAAAGAGAACGGACGAAAAAGTACATACATTTATTTTATATGATGTAATACCTGAAACAGACTGCGACAAAAAAAAATTTTCATAAGAATATAAGTGAAGTCGACGATTCGAATGACTAATGAGTCATATAATATCGCTTCAATTTCCCTTCATAAGCATTGAATAATTGAAGCTGTCAAAGCCTAATCTAGAAAATATATAAAAAAGAAATATTCTATGATTGAGGGTGGATGTGGGTGTGGATGCCTCTCTCTTACTTATTCATCATCTTTAACTATACCCACATCCATACTGAGACCCACCCACACCCACACCCACATCGTTTACAAATAAGGAAAAGAATAAGGATAATAACAAGACAAATAGAAATTCATACCACTTTCCGAAAATTCTTTTGTTTTAAATGAGAAAATTAGTTTTATAATTAAAATCCATTTATATAGTAACGACATATATAGTAAATGGACTTATTTACAAAAATGAGTACAGATTCTAGAAAAAATACAACATAAAACAAGAAAATGCCGTTCATTATCTTCTGTTAACAACAATAATACACAATCAATTATCATCATCATCATCATCATCAACATCCTTTATTGTTTTAATTTGAAGTCAAAAAGATGATAGGATTCTATTTTCATCTTATTTCATTATTCATTAATTTACTCTTTTATAACCTTTGGATGACTAATACATCTCAATTGCATATAAATATCGAAATTTTTATAATTTTGCATTTACGAACGATTTTTGTAAGCTGTAAGATCTTCTAACAATGCCAAATGAATTTGATAATTATGAAAACTTTTTTCACATATAGTATTTCTTTTTTTACTGCTGATGGAGAAAATTGGAATGGTCTATACAAAGCTAAATATTTTTAACTTCATATGGCTATACTTTCATTATCAATATTTACAGTCAATAACTGTATAAAAACAATATGAAATCAGTAAAATATTTCTACCACTAGTAATTATCATGTAGGAATATATAATAGATGTTAACTATATGAACAGACACATCAACAGAATATACAATATTTAATCAAATAGTGATTGATAGATTATCAACAAGAAGTGACACAATCTATATTGGTAATATCAATTATAAAAAAGTTGAAAAGTAGAATTTTTTATATACACGGTCCTATTCATGTAGCATTATAGACGATGAAGAATTCATTTATTTTTTGCTTTGAATGCATCAAAATGTTTTACAGAATCCCTTTTAAAAACAAAAAAAACATTGCATGCCATAGCATTGTATCCGTTCGAACTCTTCTATCTACTTGTCAATCAACAATGGTATCCTTATCCAATAAATATGAACAATGGGGGATTGTGAGGCTAACTAATGCAAAATTTAACATCAAAATTCAGATTTAACTTAATGAAGTCATTTTCTTTATAGTGACATACCATTTGATGTCAATAATCATCTGCTTGTTGTCCTCTTTTCTGAATGAAAGGATTATGCAGCGTTTAAATCCCTGGCTTAAAAACAATGATTCGGAACATTTGTCAACTAAAGCTAATCAGAAAAAAGCACAAGCTATGAAGGTAATAGCGCTGTTTGAGGGAATAAATAAAACATCCTCACCCTCACCGATACCCTCAAGATGTTTTTAATAACTTTTTTATGCAGATATATTATGCCAGCGGATAAGATCTTTTAAAAGATCAAAACATTTCGTCAGTGTCAGTTTGAGAGACTTATTTGAAGTTTCATAGAATATATACCCAATTCTTTCTTTTTGCACATCTCAGCACTTCTGCTCGATTTTACTAAAGAAAATAAAACAATATGAAAAGCACATAACAGACAGACAGACAAGAAGAAACGTGAATAATGTTGCAAAGAATATAGTTTGTGTAAAGTTGACATAGTTTCTTCTGATCTTTATCACTTAGTCTAATAGACACACAGCCATTTCGCAACATTTCTTCATGAGTCTTTATTATCTCTAACTAATAAAAGTACATAAAAGCGATCGTTTTCTGTGTATGCACCATTCGTTATCATTCATGGCGAGCTATAAATAAGTATTGAATGTCTTTTTTCAAACATAGCTTCCAAATGCAACAGTGTATCTGTTGATTCATTACGACACGTGAACAAATAAATAATATCTTTTGCATTTATTATAATAGTCATATCAGTGAAACTGAACGAACTGATTAAGAAGCAGTACGCCGTCGAATACGGATCAAGGATTGTTTAAACGTTTTCATGTACAATTTCGAAGGAAAGACAAATATAAGAAAGATTAGCATTGAAGGAGTAAAAGAAATGAAATATGCTCCAAGATACAACCACAAGTTCTTAGACGTTTTCGCACAACCAGGAAGTAATGAAATGATGAGACGAGGTATTGATAAAATGAGTAAAAGTATTGGGCTAATGATCAATTGTTTATGTTCACTGAATTGTTCTTGAATATGTTCTTTAAGACTTTTGTTAGTTCGTGCCATTGATCGTTGTCGAGCACCTCCAAAGATGATGAACAATGCAGAGCAAAGATTAACAATAAATGGACCAACAAGATGAAAAAATAGAACGGCTGTATTGTAATCTTGGATAGAAGGAGAATAATGAGTGATACATGATACATATCGATTGTTTGTGTCTTCAATAGTCTTATTCGTATTTGTCGTGTCTGGTGCTGTTTCATAAACGAACAGTCTGCGAAATGCGAGCTCGTGAATAAGAGTACCGAAAATACAGAATGGTAAAATAAGAATTGTTCGTCGAGCAATAGATCTGCTCTTTTTTTTATCAAATTTTACTCCTTTAAAAATAAGTAGTGCTCTTTCAACTGCTACACAAGCATTTAGCCAACCATCCAAATAGAGAAAAAGTTTTAGAATTGGTTCGATAGATGCACAACCTCCTCGAAGAACAGAAAGACTAGTGGATACATTGATATGAGTGAGAACAACAAACCAGAATTTGATTATGAACATACTAATTGCCAAAAGAGATGTAATCGATGATGCTAATAGATACATTCCACATCCAACTTGTTGAGAATCTTTATGTTGAAATGTAATAAAAGAAAGAATACTATTGATTAATCCTGCGACAAACATAATTATTGTTAAACCCGCACTTAATTTGATCGAAAATGATTGATTATTCAACACTGTATTCGATTGAAGTTTATCGCGTAAAATATCATCGAGTGTCAATCCAATTCCTTTGATATAAAAGTTACATCGATCACCGATCACACAACTACTTTCTTTTGGGCCTAAAATATTGGATACATTTTAATAAGAGAATAATGAAGAAATTCAGTTGTTTCGACTACGAAATATTCAGTTTCGGTAATTTATTTGTTTCTCAAGTGAAAAGGTTTTCTAATGTATTGGAATCTGTGCATTTTTCACATATAAGTAAATTTTTTTGCAAGATTTCGAGACTTCAGAAACTCCGTGTCCATAAAGATTTAAATGGATGTGAGTAGTAACATTCAAAGTTTGGAAAATCCATCTAGAATTCACGCTAAACAGATGTCTTTTCTAACAGATCAATAGATCCAAAGATTCCAAAAACTATTTGATTCAATAGTTCGATAGATCTTTTTTCAAAACCGAAAATAACAATTCCTCGCTAATCAAAAAGGGTACAAGAAATATTCTTTTTACGTGTTTTATGCAATTATATATTTATTAGAGAAAAAATCATGTAAATACTTACTGAAAGGACTAAGACTGACATTGTTTGGTCCAGAGATAACAACAGAGAAGTTTCCAATTATCTTAGGATCTTGTGTTGTCACAACTAATATGTATCGAGTGTTGATCTCGAGATCGATGATTAATTTGAACTCTCCATCATTACATTTACCATCATGTGATAGAAGTAGATTTTCAGATGGTTTTAGAGGATTGAAATCATTTTTGTAGATATATCCATATGCATTAATATTATTTTCACTCCAAAGAACATACAAACCCGTTGTATTAATATGAATTTGTAAAGCATCATAATGACATTGTGGTACTTGACAATCTCGATAATATGTTGGACTATCATCGATTAATTTTGATGAATATCTGAACTGAATATTAACTGAAGTACCTATTCAATAAAAAAAGTGAAATAATCCATAGAATTTCGATTAGGGGTGGACGAGTTACTAGTAACTCAGTAACTGCTTTACTGTAACTACATGGTAATAAGTAGTATTATTTCAGATAGTGTCAATATGATTTCAAACAGCATAAACAAGAAGTTTTATACCAAACGAAAGCCAATTGAAAACAGAATTTACGAGTATAACCCGTCATTCAGAAATTGAGAATACCGTATTAGATATGGGCAAGTTTCGCGTGAATCGACACTCCCATGCCATCCGATTACGGAGGAATACGAGAAAAGGGAGGGATTTTCCCGCTAATTTTTTTTTAATGTTTTAGCTTTCTCCTTGAGAATTCTACGAACACAGCGATTTTATATCATATAGTAGGCGTGCTGAGCTATTCTTGGGTGAACTTACTGTATTTTCTGGTACAAATAGTTTTCTCTTAATAAGACAAGCAGAACTATTTCTCCCAATATGTGCTATTTCCTCTTTGCATTTAATATATTTTCTCTTGGAGCTTAGACTATTTTCTCTTTGTAGTTGGCTCCTTTCTCTTTGAAATTTGAAAGAGAAAATAGCTATTTTAAAGGAAAAAATGCTTTAAAATCAAAGAGAATAAAAGATGGTGTGCTAGATAACTAGTGATATTTGTGTCAGTCTTGTCTAATAAACTTTTACATTTTCTGTGATAACGTGTGGATGTATAACTAAAAAAAAATTTCTATAAGTGATTCTTGCTCAGAATTTTGTGCACATCAGAAGTCGGTATGACACTTCAACATATAATATTCACCAATATATAAAATCTCTGCCTACTACTCATGACTGGAATGACCCACAGCCAATCATAACCACTTCTTGTTATGGGTAGTAAGTAGTAGTCTCTTATACCTAAGTATCATATCTTGAAGTTTCATGCTGCATTTTCATGATTAAAAAATTCTGAATAAAATACACCTGTAGAAGTAATTCTTTAGTTATATGTATATCCAAAACTTTATTATGGAAAACTTGAAACGTTTTTGGTCAGGGTGTGATTGATATGACCGTCTTTATGACTAAGAGGAAATAATTAAAATCTAAGAGAAAGTGAATAGATTTCACGAAAAATTATTTCGACGACTACAGTGACGATAACAGTATTGGTAGAAAGTAGATAAATATTAGACAACATTTTAAAGCTATTAATGTGAACCACCTTTGTGTAGAAAAATAAGCTCATTTTCATCGAATTGAAATTTTTGCCTAGATTCATTGGCACAAAAGAAAAGGGAGAAAATATTACTAAATAATAATCAGACATTGAATAACTACCGATAAGAATATATTTTAATGTAAAAAATCTAATAGAAACATTGTTTCTCCCTAGCTTTGGAAGATTTTCTCCCTAAAACTTTCCCCCGTTAAACAAAATCAAACGAAAACACTGACCACTGCCTTAAGTAGGATAGTCAGTCACTAAACCATAAAATTCTCAGAAATGCTTTTTTGTTTATTGGACTTTGTAGAGCTCTCTTTGGTCGACATTTGGTAATAACTTTCCTAAAACTTGATGAATAAATAATGCTGTTAAGATCAGAATAGTTAAACATATCTAAGCTATAACAACCAGAGCATTTTGAAAATTCCAGTACTCCGACCCTAGGGTCGTTATGTATCGATCAAATTTAAAAAAACTTTAAACAAAATGTTCAGTAAAGAAAGCTGTACAGAGTTCCATTAATAGCAAATATTTCTGCTGATTTTATGTTCTTGTCGCTAACTATCTATGGACATGTTCGCTCACAACAAGCTTGCTTTAATTCTGCAGTTCATGCTCGTCTTTTGAATGACGGGTTATACTCGTAAATTTTGTTTTCAATTGGCTTTCGTTTGGTATAAAACTTCTTGTTTATGCTATTTGAAATCATATTGACACTATCTGAAATAATACTACTTATTACCATGTAGTTACAGTAAAGCAGTTACTGAGTTACTAGTAACTACAGGAGTTACTGCGTTACTTGTAACTAGTAACTCGGTAACTTTGTAGTTACTAGTTACAAGTAACTCAGTAACTTTGTAGTTACTGCGTTACTGGTAAAGTAAAGTAACTTTGCCACCCCTAATTTCAATACTATTACAAATTTCTGTCTTTCACATTCCATTCAGAAAATATTTAGTGACTAGCAAAAAAGAAAATTAGTTTGGCACCAGTTCGTCAATGAAACTATTATCTAATATCGACAAAAGTGAAATCTTTGAGATTTTCTATGAAGATTTAATTGTACAACTAGAGACTAGTGACTGTACCAAATTCACATCCTCCAAATGAATATTCTGACATCAGTATGTCATACAAATCTAAAAGTATTTGAGATACAGCAAGACACTCTTTGGTTTCTCAGCATTTGACTGTCAAATATTTGCAAACAGCTCATTAACTATTCTTCTTAGCACATTTTTCATCTAGTACTTGTGGAAATTAAACAGTATCCATCGACTAAGATAGCGATAGAAAAATACACGAATAAATACTCTACTAGAAAATGCCTTAACATTTGATAGTATAAATTCAGTACATTCCCTTGATATAGAATAAAAGAAAGAATTAAATATAGAAGATAAACTATATATTTCGTAAGAATTATTTAATATATAACACAAATATTTATATACTTACTAAGACGCTCGAGAATAACTTTGTTTTTACCCGACACAACAATCGAAAATTCTCCAGTGTCTTTTGACTCGAATGTTGTCACAACTAATATATATGCCATGTCACCATTAAGATGAATATCAAGTTTAAAGTGAATATCAGAGCCATGGCCATACTCTTGATCGAGCAAATTCTCTGATGGGTCAAGTGGATTAAATTTCGTTTTGTAAATAGATCCATATGGATCGATTTCACCACTACCACGAAAAGTGTAGTAACCACTTTCGATTACCTGCACTTGAATAGATTCATAATAAAAAATTTCTTTCTGACAATCTCGATAATAAATTTGATTGTTGTTAGTCAATAATGATGAATAGATCTTTTGGAGAATCGAGGAAGTTTTATCTAAATGAACAATAAAATCAATTGAAGTCTCCCGTGAGTATACAGAGATGCAAATCACTTTGAATAGATATTTTTAATATCTTTAAATATACGCCCCTAGTCTATCAAACTGTTTCTTTGCCGTAAATCATTTGAAATGATTTGAATTCATTCTATAACATTATTTGTTTTTCGACATCTTGAAAAAAATAAAATATTCTATAGGGCGAACAGTATTGAAGAGGATCTAATCAAATTGTTTGATTGGCATATACAGCACAATGTTTAACTTTTACATGAAACTTAAAAATTCGAAACAAAATCTAACCACTGAAAAGAGAGAGAAACTTCTCAGTAATTAGATTTAACTAAGGATTTTTTTCGCAATCAATCAATCAGATAAAACATAATATTGTTCACGTTGATCAGATAGTTTCTACGTAGACATCTAAGGAGTTCTGTGTGTTATTCTTTGGATAATAATCAAAATCTTTGATGATTTTTCTGATCTGATAGCTATCTTCACATATTGAAGGTGAGAATGTTTAATAGAAGAATATCTATAATCAATTGAAATTTAATATCGTGAATGAATTTACTTAGTTTATATTGAAATTGTCAAAGTAATCAATTATTTCATTTACGCAATTTTATTTTTTTCGATCAGAAAGGTTCCATGAATAATTTTTTCTTTTGATTTGGGCTCTAGTATCTTCTAACGAAAACTGTACAGGTTTTCATTATTAACATCTACATCTCACTATCTAATTCAATTATACTTCATCTTACCACAATCTCTTTTTAAATATTTAAATTTTTGAATTCGACGATTATTTGAGTCAGTGACATACATGTTTCCAGAAGGATCGAAACTAAAACTATATGGAAGATTCAATTGATTTGATTGTGAACCCTCTCCATTACATCCAACTAAACATCGAAAACCATTCAAGCTTGAACCAACAATACGATTATTGCCAGTATCTAAAATGAATAAATATTTCTCCGCATCTAATATA
>CAJNOI010000066.1:308383-325735 GCA_905250115.1 Adineta steineri | reverse complement strand
GTATCTAAAATGAATAAATATTTCTCCGCATCTAATATAATTCCACTGGGACGATTAAGTGTGATTGTTGGATTTAGTGATGTACTTCCAGCTACTGTCATACCATCTGAGTCTCCCGACTGGAACAACTGAACTCGATTATTTTCATAATCTGCGACATATAAATTCCAATTCACATCCACAAAGATTCCACGAGGACCTCCGAGTTGATCTGAGGCTATTCCTTTAATACCTGTTCCAGCTGTAACACGATTTGAAGTCATCACAGGATCATTTAATGATCTTTTCAATATTTGATGTTGCTGAAACATTGAACAGTAAAGAGTATCATTTATATCGACAAACAAACCAGAACATGATGAATTGACATTCATCACCGTGACAAAGGTACTTGTTTCTACACTCCATTTCTGTACTCTACCATTCTTCTCACCATCATCAATATAAATATCACCGTTCGATGTAACGAAGAGAGAATTGGGTGATGTAAAATTACCCGAAATGATCTTTGTTGGATTGATACTCTCTTCTTGCCATATTATAACTGTGTTATTTTCTCGATTAGCGACATAGATTGTGTTGTTTGTATTCACAAAAATAGCGCGAGGATCTTGACCAGCAGTCGATACATTAGCAAAAGTAATTCCATTGAAATTCCAAGTGGCTGATGAACAAAACTTTGGTTGATTGAATGAAAGAGCTAAAAACAAGGAAAATAGAAAGAATATTAGAGAAGAACTGTAAACGAAATCAAATAGTTAATTTATGTTTTTTCTTTAAAAAATTCATTGAGATTAATTTTGAAAACGTTTCTATGATTTTATTGTATTTTTTCAGATGAAATGCAAATATGACCTAAGAGAGGGCTGACTTCATCGAAGAAGATCAACTTTATTTATTGATTTGTTTTGTTGTTAAAGAAAAATAATGATGTTCGATCCTTGAAAAGATATGATTATCAGTGTAGATAAAAAAATAATCAAATAGCTTTTTTCATTTGTCAAACGATAATGAATTCGAAGGAAGAAAAAAGAATTGTTTAGAATGAAAATGAGTTTATTAAAATTGATTGATATTTAAACACAATGTCTTTGAAATTCAAAATGAATTCTCATTTTCATATGAAAAACATTGTGAATTTATTCATGTTAAATCATTTGCATTGAATCTAGGGCGTGGGTGTGGATGAGAGTGTGAGTGAGACCGTGGGTGGGGAATGTGAGTGAGAGTGTGAGTGAGTGTAAGTGAGACTGTGGGGTGGGTGTGGGTGTGGGTGTGGGTGGGTGAGAGTGTGAGTAAGAGTGAAAAGGATAGTACCCACACCCACACCCACACCCACACCCTTATCCACACGCACAACCATCCTCACACCCGAGCCCTGATCGAGCCCGAGTCTGAGAGTCTCGGTCAGGACTCGGGCTCGGTACATCCCTAGATAGTATACATTCTGAAAATAATTTTAGACATAAAATCAAGAGTTTCACTATGATTATTATTATGAAATAATATCCCATATCTAAAAACAGTCGCTCAATCTATTTTTTTGTTTTTTAAAAGTACGGACTTAAAGATTTTTCCAATGTGACACACATATAACTCATATTTCATCACTGATAGTTATGGCAACATGTCATAATTTTAACGTAGTTTTATAATAAAATGAGTCTCTGTGGAGAGGCGCGTTCTCTGTATGAGTTAGACTGGAGTCTAGAAGAGGTGAGAACCATCATTTTTGAATATATAATAGAAATTCCTGTCAAATTCTATAAGCTATTGTTTCACTCCCTTTTATTCGACTAAAACTCTAACAAATAGTATCGTTTATGCAATGACTAATCTTTTAAATGTGATAAAAAAAATTATTTACCTGATGTTCCATTGTTGAGAATGAACATAAGAATAATGATGAAAATGTAGATATTCCACATCATTCAATAAGATTTGTTTTGATAAATTAGTTAACTGTTGAAATAATCTTCTTTTTCTTTATCTTCGATGAAAACAAAATGACACTCGTTGTAGATTTTCTCTCTAGTTATATATCTCTCTTTCTCTCCTTTTCTCTCATTCATTTCTTCCAAAATAACACAAAGTAAAGAAATAGTGTGCTAGAGAAGATTTTATCGCCGGTAAGATAAAATATTGATTTTAAATTGAATTAATGAACAAAACTGATGATTTTATTTGATATTTTTCATTGAATTTCATTATTTTCGAAATTCAAAAACACAGAATGGAATTTAATTTTGACGTGATCCTTTTCTTTTTTTTAATTTTATATAAAAATCTATGATTTTAGTGAAGAAGAACGGGATGAAGAGAAAGAAGAATCAATCAATATCGATGTCAATCAATCATCAGTGTATTTTTAATAAAAATATGATATTAAAAATCA
Organism: Adineta steineri; assembly: GCA_905250115.1. NCBI lineage: Eukaryota > Metazoa > Rotifera > Eurotatoria > Adinetida > Adinetidae > Adineta > Adineta steineri. Next base: position 323,340 of record CAJNOI010000066.1, on the reverse strand, counting down.
TCGTCAATAAATGATTGACGTCAATAAATAAATCACGATCAGTTTGATATATTTTTATTTGAACCTGTCAAATAATTTGCATTGTCAGGACTCAATTTTAATAACGTTTTTTGTTTCTCTATACGCAATAAGTGTCTACGAGAAGGGATTCCTTCTTTGAATATTTCCATCTGTTCTAGAATAAAAACTCATGAGATATATAAAAACCAGGATTGTTCATCACAATACAATATATTTTTCTAAGAGACATGAAAAAGATTCATGAATTCAATTCGAAATTCAATTTATGCAAAAGCAAAACTCTGAAAATGTATATTTCGTGCAATCAATTCGACAGCAACGAGTTGTTAATCATGATGTACGTCTCCGATTGAAATTGATAATTGAGGATGAGGATGAAGATAATTACATTTTCCACATCTTTACTCACGTGCACATAGTCACAACCTTCGTTATATACAAATTTGAAAAATATTTATCTTATAAAATAATTGAAAATCAGCAAAGTTTTATTTTTCAATGAATTTATTACTATGTTAAGACGCTTTATTTTGTTTTATCACAAAAGTCAAAATATATAACAAATATTAGCATACACACACAAAATATATATTATAAAACGAGTTAGAAAAATTAGACATTTGGTTGCTATTGGACTAATTATCATCAGAAGGTTTTCGTTATTTTTCATTTATTTTTTTTTCATTTGCTAAATCTTTTAATTCATTACAAAAAAATTTCCCAACGCGTGTCGGCGCACACGGTCAGATTCTGCACCCCTACACATGATCTTATTTTTATATTACGAGAAAGAAATTGATTCAAATATAAGTTTTGAAAAGTTCAAAAATATTTCAATGTTTGATTTGTTGAAAATAATTCTTTTATTTACGCAGAATGTTTCATATATAATCTTGATATTATTCAAAAAATCTTTATAAAATTAATCGGTTAAAACGCGGTCATTGTTTCTGGTTGATACTAACCTCTGTCGTAGAAATATTGAGGAAATAAAATTGAAAAGTTGACTAAGACTCTACTTTAATTTAATTTCAAGTATACTTTGTATATTACGAAATTTCTTGCTTCATAATATATTCATTTCTTTATTAATTGTAATATGAGAAGAACAAGAATAAATTCGACACGCTTAAATGATCTTGTTCATAAATATGTTTTTTCTCTCTCTTAAGTATCGAATCAACTTTGACTTACATCCATATAATATACGAATTCATCTGACCTCTAGACCGAACGAGATTGTTTAAATTATTTCGAAGTTTTGGATCAATAAAAATATCAATGATATAGTCGTCTATTACTCTATTAATTATTATGAAGTTATTATTTCCTACTGGAATCGTTCATAAGAAATTGATACAAATATATTATTTAATAATTTATTGATCTACATGAAGACGCGAGTACGAATAATAATCATACTCGTCAACGATATTCTTTTTAATGTAGAACATATATATTACATTCTCAACAGATGAAGCGTAGTATAGTGTATAGAAAAATACCTAACTCGTGATTCATTGTAATATCCTTAGTGCACATGTTTGATATATTGTTTGTATGTTATGCATGATCGATAATTACCTTTAATATTATTTTGCACGGATTTATTATATTTTTCTTTTAGATATTTATCGAGAAAAACCTAAAATGGCAAATAGTTCTAATAACGATAATCGTTGGTTTCAAATTCTTCAACCACGTCCATTAGCTAAATATCAAGTATTTATATTTCCTGGAGCTGGTAGTCCAGGTATTTCTTCGAACAATTTTTAGATTTTATTAATATTTTTTTTGTGAAAAAAAAAATTCAGGTCCATACTACAAAGATTGGGGAGAAAATTTTCCTGACTATGAATTTGCATTACTTATCTATCCTGGAAGAAGAACAAGATTAGCTGAAAAATGTATAACAAGTGTACCGGATTATATTACTCATATGAAAAGAGAACTTCTTCCATCTATAACTAAACCATGTATATTCATTGGACATAGGTATACAATTCTAATAACATACTCTCTATTTTGCGTATATATTTTCTTTTAGTGGTGGAACTATGAGTAGTTTTGCATTAGCTAGAAATATGATTGAAACAGGAACGAAAGCAGATTTAATTAAATTGTTAATTGAAATGGCGAGAGTACCACCTCATTTAGAAGGTTAGTATTAATTACTAAAAACAAATTCTGTTTGTTTTTTTGAAAATACTTAATTTTAGATCCTGAAAATTTTTATATAAAGACTGATAAAGAACTTATTGATATTTTAAAACAATCGGCAGGTATTATAGTTCATTTTTATTTCATTAAATATATATTCTCAAAATAAAATAATAGATCCTAAAGTGAAAGATCTATTTAATTTGAAACCATTTGTTGACATGCAACTATCAATATTGAGAGCTGATGCAAAGGTATGAGCTGAATGAAAATTCTAAATATTTTTTCTTGTTATTTCAGACTGGGAACACAATATTACAATCAAATCCAATAAATATTCCAATTATTGTTTATGGAGGAGACAAAGAAGAAAAACGTACAGAAGAAGTTTTGAATAGGTAAAAGAAATTGTGTTAAATAAAAATAATTTTATTTAATTTATCTAGATGGAGTGAATTAACAACAAAGAAAGAATTATTTCGTGTTCGAATGTTTCCTGGACATCATTATTTTTTTTCAGAATGTCAAAATCAAGTTTTAGAAGCTTTAAAAGAAGATTTCGATTCAGTTTTAAATAATTCAGAATCTAATTAGTAATGAAATAAATAAATTCGGCTCTGAAAAAGATACTGATGTATAAAAGATTCTTTGATCGTGCTACCGATGGAGATTAAAAGTACAAGTCAAATTGATGATATACATCATAATATAGAACGAAAAAGAAAAATAAAGATTGAATGAATTTGACAATAAAATAGATTTCCAATTAAGCTCTTATCTCACAAATTACTATTATAGATCTGACACTGATGGCATCATGTGAATGTAACATAATTATATACATCGAATCATCCTTTTTTATATTTGCAACTTTTAACAATGAAAAATAATTAGAGATTTTTTTTGTCATATAAGAAATCACTACAACTGTCATTGTAAATAAATATGAATAACAATCTTTCTTCAACATCATCGAACGATTCTTTTTAATTATGAGAAAGCCAGCTAAATATCAGATGAATAAACAACATGCAGAACAATAGATTTTAATCTAATCAACTTTTGACTATAAAATACAATGATACAAACTATTTTAGAATAATCTTGAGTATATTTCTGATAATACAAGATAAGAACGACGTAGATATGCCACCTCTTCCAAAAGTTTTAGTAACTAAAGTAAAAAAGCATCGACGTCATTCAATTACACATCATTCTAAGGTATTTATTAGTTTGCTTTTCTTTCATGTGATCATATTATTGTTTTACTAGAAAGGAAGAGTTTCGAATGTAGTTCGAGTCACACGAATCAAATCACGTTTGGATGGATCATTTAGAACAAATCGACAAAGTGTTCCAAGTGTGAGCAAAATTAACATTGCAATAGCTGATGTGAATATAAAACAAGGAGTCACGAATGATGTTAATCAATCTCATATTTTACATTCAACAACAAATCGAAACTCACTGAAGTCTGTGACTGACTCCGCAGTCCCATTAATATCTTCAGTAGCTCGTCAATCCACCCTACCAAATAGATTTTCATCGAAGGTGAAACATGCGAAAATACATTTCAAAGATCTAATCAAGTGTAATTATTTTTATTTTGATAGGTGGTACCATCGAGCAATTATGATCCATTACGATCAACTATCCATTCCAATCTTAGTTCTGTTTCAAGAACAAAACAATCACGATTTAGTTTAGGTGATCGACGACAGTTATTTACCATTGAACGAACACAAATAGAAAATAAAAAAAAGCGTAAATTATGTCCGTCATGTTCGCCTCGTACTCTGATAGCACTGGCCATCGTTATATCATTAGTCCTTATCGCTATTGCAATAATACCGGCTACGGTAATCACACTCACGAAAACGATGACTACAACAATAGGTAAGAGTTGTTTTTCTACAACCATTTCTACATGTATCTTGTAATTTTAATGTTCGTTTTAAATCAATCAGCCACGACTTCATCAAATAATATGACAACTACAACAGCCACTAGTGAGTGAACTTTTGATATATATAATCATTAAGAGTACTAGCATTAGGATCAGGTTTAAACGAAATTTATCTTAATTTCAATTCGTATTTCATAAAAATTAATACACAAGTTTCTTTCTATAGCATCGACGAGTTCAACAAGTTCCAGCAGTAGTACAAGTAAGTTAAATTCATGTTATGAGAATCATATATAGAAATTTATTTGCATGTCAAGCTACAACAAGCAGTACAACAGCGATCAGTATGTAGTTTTGAAAATAAAAGAAACTAAAAGTTGATGTAACTTTTCTATTAGCCATTACGTCCAATATTTGTACAGCAGCGTTGGCTAATATTGCAATGGTGGCTAATTGTTATCCTTGTCCTGCTTATAGATATCATCAATATATTTACAATTATACGGCTGTTGCGAACGCAACTCGTATTGTATTTGCTTTTCGTAGACAAACTGCTTATTTTACTTTGGATGATGTTTCTGTACGAGATTATGCAGCACCAAGTACTGAATTACTTGGTAATCCAGGTTTTGAAACAGGTAATTTGTCATCTTGGATATACTGTAATCAAAATAATGAAACAATTACTGATGGCGTTCAATCCAATTACACCTCTGGCAATTTTACTTATTTTCCTAATTCAGGTATCTATTACTATATGGGTGGAAGCCTTACAGCTTCTGATTATATTAGTCAAGCATTTTCGACTCAGATTGTTGATCTATATAAAATTACGCTGTGGTCTCGGTATCCTGGTACTGGAAATTTAACAAGTGCTGACTTTTTCCTTGGCGTCTGAATGACTTGATCATATTTCTTTTATTGTTTTTTTTATTTAACTTACGAAATATTTACCTGAATAAATATAAATTCATTCAATATTATGAAGACGGGTTTGACGCATACACTCCGATTCTTTCTCTAGACAACATCAAAAGCAAATATGCATCTTTGCTGTTGCTTATAAGATAATATCATGTGATGATAACAAAGAAATATAAAAAAAAGAAGAGAATATAAAATGTTTGACGATAAATGATAACATTCTCGTAAAATCAGTATATTGACTGTATTATTTAGATGACTCAATTCTGCTTACTATTTTATATTTTAATAATTATTATTATAAACAATTCAACTGCTGATACTAGTCTTCGAACACAACTAGGAGTGATTTATGGTCGACAAACTCAATATTCAACTGAATATTTAGGGTAAAAGAAAATTGAGCGATTAGAAACAATACATATTTTTGTATAGAATACAATATGCAAAAGTTATTCGATGGAAACCACCGATTGATCTTGCATCAGAAATATTTCCCAATGGTTCATTTCAAGCAACATCATTTGGTCCATGCTGTCCACAACCAAAAACAAGTGCATACATTCCAAAACAAGATGAACAATGTCTATCTTTAAATATTTATAAACCAATAATACCATCAAATCATTCATTATTACCAGTACTTGTTTGGATTCATGGTGGTGGTCATAATCATGGATGTTCATCGCAAAGTATTCCATTAATATATAATGGTACAAATATGATTGCTCATTCACCACAAGATCAACCAGTTATTATTATTACAATTAATTATCGATTAGGAGTATTAGCAGATATGTATTTAAAAGAATTAATTGAAGAAGATTCAGAATGGCCAACAGCAGGTAATTATATGTATTTAGATATGTTATCTGCATTGCGTTGGATAAAGAAAAATATCGTGGATTATGGTGGTAATGCAAGTCATGTTTCATTATTCGGTCAAAGTGCTGGAGCACTTTCAGTTATTGATCTTGGTGCAGTAAAAGATTCAGTTGATCTTTATCAAACGGCTATAAGTCAATCAGGTTTAGGTTCTCCTGGAACTTATTCATCTTATTATAATATGAATAATGCTCTTAATTATTCGAATTCTATTGTTCAACGATTACATTGTACTAATGATGATAAACAAAAAACTCTTTCATGTTTACGTAATACTTCATTTAAAGATCTATTGAAAGCCTATGATAATCGATATACAAAACCAATAATTGACAATTATTTTTTTCCATTATATCCTCCATTAGCAATTCAAAATGGTACATATAATAATGTCAGTCTTATTATGGGTAATAATGATTATGAACAACCAATTTGTCATCAACATCCTTTTATGAATTTTAAAGAAGCTATTGCATTATTATCTCAATCTATAGAACAAAAATGGTTACAAATAATTGTAGATTATTATCATTTAAATAATTGTTCATCAGAACGAAATGCTAATATAACTCGTTGTTGTAATATTGTTCGTTTAATATTAATGGATAAAATTTATGATTGTGATATTCGTCGAATATTCAATGCTTTTTATCGAACATATGATCGACAAGATGAAAAAAAGAAATTATTTTCTTATCATTTAAATTGTTATCCACGATGTCCTTCAGTTACAGACGAAGGTATTTGTAGACATTCATCAGAACTTCCATTTGTATTCGGAACGGTCAGTGATGCTGATTCACATAGAGAAATTCATTGTAAATGGAACAATCAATCAAGAATATTTTCTAATGGAATTATTTCACATTGGATTAATATAGCTACGACCGGAATACCATTAAATCAATGGCCGATATATGATCCATCTATGCCACAATATTTTTATTTCACACCTGATCATAACTTCTCACCTGTAACATGGAATAGAAATTGCTCGCTTTTTGATGAAATGGAAACAAAAGGTGTTTTAGAAACTTTTGGAAATAATGCTTAAGAATAATTTCTATTTTTTAAGGGTGTGGGTGTCTACTTCTATTCACTCCCACGCCTAAACATTTGTAAGAAATTATAATCGAACTTTTGATTTTATTGGAGTTTTGCTTACGAGGAACACTATTTGGGTGGAACACTCCGATTTCATTCATTCATATGGCATTTGATAGACCATAGTGAGGTAGTCAAAACCTAAAAACATTAGCGGGCATCAGTTCATTCACGAGGCGTTATAGTCATTTTATTGAAATTTTAGCCTATGACATAGTATCCATCAAAAACTATAATGACGATATTTCGACTTGACATCTCGTCTACAGGTAGGCCTACTTATAACTAGAATGTCCTAAAAAGCTCAGGTCAAAAGATTATTTCCTCCATGAGATATTAAATTCTCAAAAAAACATGACGTCCTCGAATCTTTTCGTAAAATATGAGTGATTTTGAAAATTCAATATCTGATGGAGGAAATAATCTTTTGACCTGAGCTTTTTAGGACATTCTAGTTATAAGTAGGCCTACCTGTAGACGAGATGTCAAGTCGAAATATCGTCATTATAGTTTTTGATGGATACTATGTCATAGGCTAAAATTTCAGTAAAATGACTATAACGGCTCGTGAATGAACTGATGCCCGCTAACGTTTTTAGGTATTGACTACCTCACTATGATCTATCAAATGCCATATGAATGAATGAAATTGGAGTGTTACACCCACATAGTGTTCCTCGTTAGATATTTGTTAACAGTGAATAGATGAAGTATTTGGATAACTAAATGTTATTGAAGGACATAGAATGGCTGTTTCGTTGGTACTGTGTGTAATACTTCCAGTAGCGCCGTTTTCATAATAGATAGTAACATTTTTAATATTATCAGCTGTAAACGTAGCATTTGACTTCATATATGCTATGATATTTCCACCATTACTAAGCGTTAACTTTGCTGTTGATTCGAGATACACTAACATATCTTGACAATTTGAAATTTGAACGATTCCACCTGATTGAACGAAGATCAGAATATTTTGAGCATTGCTGATTGTTAAGTCAACATTCGACTCGAGATAAACTGTAATATTACCCATATTCGAAGCACTGTTCGTTATATTTTTTTTTAAATATAATGCCGTGTTGTTGTTAGGAATGTTGACTGAACTAGCATTGATGCAATTCCATGTATTAGTAACGAAGGGAAGGCTTACGATATATGATGAACTTGTGCCTAAGTAAAGAAAAATTTTATTGCGGAAATATTAATCTAAGACTAAACTTACTCGTCAAACTATTGGCGTTCTGTGTAGTGGAAGTTACTGTCGATGTTATATTAATATTGGGTATTGAAAAAAAGTAAACTGAACTTTCTAAATTATTTACTAATGAGAATGAATTGATGGTGAGATTTTCGGAAAATAATTCACATGTATAATTATTGTAAAAACAATTGAAAGAAGATATTTGTGTTCTATTCAATAACATTGCACAGAGACATGTTTCACAAGTACCAATCATTGTAGTAGAACTATAGTTTAATACTCGTAAAGAAGAATTATGAATTATTGGAATATTATATATAGTGCTTGAATTTGTTTTGATTGAACAAAAAAGAAACAGATAGATGAATATATGCCACATAGTATAAAGTTATAATGATGCGAAGAAGTAGGTCTTGTTGAACTATTGTTTTCTTTCCGCAAAAATAAATTGTTAGAAAAAGTTTGTTTGTTAAAGAAGAAAGTAAAATAATAGAATTTATAATAACTGTTCGATCGTTTGTTGTTTTAAAATTAATATACTATAAAATTGATTTATTTTTATAATTTTTTTGTAAAGAGAATAGAATATAGATTTCTCTTGTTCAAATACTTAAAGAAAAAGTACACTGACACTATACTGATTAAATCATGTCAAACATAACAAAAGTAGTTATTATTTATTTATAGCCAAAATATATTCAACGAAGTCGTTTGAAATGAATATGCAAATCTATCCTTGAAATATCTGAAGAATAATATTCAGAAATATTTTATTTTACTCGACATTTCAAAAGTTGAGTGACCTTTACACTAAAAAGTTTCATGATTCATATAATCATCAGAAATACATAGGATAGTCAAAAAGTTCTGTCACTTTCAAATATTTATTCACAGAAAAAACATTTTGCTGATCTTTTTACAGTAAATGTTCGAAGTAGTCCCCATGATGTTCTATAGGAAGTTTCATCCTTTCAATCCATTTCTCGAATGTCTTTTGGTATTCGTGAACAGGTATTGAACGAAGCTCCCTGGATAACATTTTAGCTAAACTTGTTACATCTGGGTATGTATCAAGACCACGTTTCAGATAATTGAACAACCAAAAATCTGAAGGTGCAAGGTCAGGTGAATATGGTGGATGAGCCATAACTTTGATTTTTTCTCCTCGAAGATAATTAAAATTAAGAACCATATTTTCCATATGTACTGCCGTATTTTTTTAATGCAAACTTATGCTACTTTCTGTTGATAATGATTTTTTCTTATGTAATTTTTTTACTGATATCTTCGAGTATCCATTACAATCAGTGATGTAATAACTGTGTCTAGGATGGTAGCTATATAATCAATAATAATATTTGGATCATCATTCATTAGATCTTTAACACCATCAATATTTTGTTGAGCGATGGCGGATAACGAACGACCACTCCGAGGATTATCTTCTAAGGACTCTCGCTCATTTGGATATCGTTGAATCCTCCGACTAACTGTATTATATGAAACTACATCTGGTCCATAAACAGCAGTTAATTCATTATGAATTTCTGTAGCTGTTAAGCCTAATAATAAACGAGTTTTTATACATGATCGTAAACACAGCTTATCCATACATAAATAGAGGTATTCAATACATTCGTTAAAATTTTGCCATAATAAACACTTGCGAAACTTCGTATTGGTATTTTAATACATAACACATGTCACTATTAGAACAGACCAATATGAGGAATAAAACCAATTAGGACGAAATTTTAGAGAGCTGTTGCCAAAATTTTTTGACTACCCTATGTAAAGCAAATTATCATTAATCATAAGACGTAAATACAGCCAAATTAATGAAGAATGAGGTGAATAACATCTTCCTTCAAATTTAATTTTATATAATAATGGTTCTGTATGATGGAATGGCATTGTTAAACCGGGTAATTTAACAAAAATTTCGGATGGACCTTGACTCGTAAAACTGATTGGAAGTTGCTGTTTGATATAATATCTTTCAGATCGAACAAAATTATTAGTCATTCGATTTGAAGGAATTTGAATTGTATTCATTGGTAAATTTGGATCTGCATTACATTTTAAAATTAAAAACATACATAGAAAGTAACAGTACATTCCAACTGTATTCTTCATTGTAGTCATTTTTATTATCGACGAATATCCATATCCCCACCTATTTATACATTCGTAATTTATATTTATTGTTGGATGAAATCCTTATCGTGAAGCATAATAAACACTAAAAAAAGTAAAGCAACACTTTCCCATGCTTTATTTTCTAGAATATTCTCACTCGAGATTTAATAAGATTATCTTAAGAATGTTGGATATAAATGATAACGTTAAAAAATAATCAAATTTATGATAAATTTATTGACAAAACAAAAACATTTTATTTGTCTGTAATAAGAAATAAACTATAATACAACATCTTAATATAAAGATGTGATAAGAAATTTGATTATAAGCCATTAATTATTTATTCAAAATAAATCTCAAACATAGTCAAAAATCAAGAGCAAATAAACTGATTTCGAGTGAAGCTATGGAGAAGTCACAGGTACTATATTCACCTTACTTACATCTTTTGACATCACCTAATAAAAATCAAAAATTTGAATCTTTTTTTTCATTCTCCGTTCCTGAGAATGAGAAATGCTGACACTCGTATTTCTTGCTAACTTGATGATACATGAACTGTATATAGTTTCATACATAACTATCTATTGTCAAACATTACTATCACATTTTATAAACTCTTATATAACTGATCATTCGAAATAATTGTATTAATATTATCAACTCGAAACTACATGTGTATTAAATCACCTATTCATTATGTGCAAAAAAAATCTTTATATGTCTATAGACCGAGTGTCTATTTATCTGATAATACAGGAATTAAGATTGACTGTTCTGCTAATGGATTCATCTGCACTAAATACACAGTTCATCGCTTATCCATCAATACACCTCCTCATTCTTCTCGAATTATAGATATCGCTATGCCAACTCATAACTCAATAGTTAATAATTCAGCTTCTACTTTGATCACATTCGATTTAAACTGATGATAAAGAGGGATTTGTTCGTTACATTCGTCCACCCTCACGCCCTTACTTAGACTTGAATTCAATAAATTACCTAGAGAAATTAAAAATTTTTACTTAGTTTTCATTTAAAACTACTCAGCGCTTAAATAGATGGTTATTATTTATATCCGTTCGATTACTTCTATAGTCAGTATGAATATCGCAAAAGCTTATTGATGCATATTAGGTTTGACTTATGTAATATGAATGATTCATATTAAAACGAGCGAGCTTTTTTATGATAGTTATCTTTCTGAAACAGTATATTTAATCATAAAAACATGTTACACTATCGCCCTCTTTTGAATACATATTGAAATAAAATCTATCGTAGTTGGTTACTAAGTAATGACGCTACGTCGCATAATAAACTTTGCGCTCCGTCCGATGTTCGTTCTGCACATATGGATGACTAATCAAATACTCACCTTCCTTTTGTACGATACTTAGCATAAGTTTCCTTATTCGATAATGTATGACGTCATATTTAAATATTCGTTATGAAATTAGAACGCAAAAAAGAAAGAATGTATCTGAAAAGCAGTGTATAAATACTCGAGCACTTCTTTCAATTAATAGTAACATATTTATATTGTTAAGGTAAGTCTTTACTGATCAATTTGCGATAAGAACCTATTTTACATAATTTTTATTCTATATAGTTATCAATCGCACTGATCACGATAAACTATATTGAATAATGACAAACAAGGATGAACAAGTACAACTAGCGAAATTAGCTGAACAAGCTGAACGGTACAGTATTTGTTTTCATAGTAAATATAGTTGATCTAGGAATGTAAATATTGATTTAGATATCCTGATATGGTAGTTGCTATGAAAAAGGTTGTTGAATTGAATGATGAATTGACGACTGAAGAACGCAATTTGCTCTCAATTGCCTACAAATATGCAGTTGGCGCTTGTCGATTACCTTGGCGAACTATATCTAGCATTGAACAGAAGGGCGGTGGTACCGAACATCAACGAGAAATGGCTAAGAAATATCGAGAAAAGATTGAAAATGAACTGAAAGATATATGTCAAGAGCTTTTTGTAGGATTTATTCAATTAGGAATCATTTTAGAAATAAAAATTTATCAATTTAGATGTTACTTGATAAATATCTCATTCCAAAAGCTACAACTGCTGAATCGAAGATAGTCTATTTGAAGATGAAAGGTGATTATTATCGATATTTAGCTGAAGCTACTACTGGCAGTGAACAACAAAGTAATATAGAAAATATTCTACTCGAACATAAATATATACATTGATATTAATTCTAGAATTTGCTGGAGAATCGGAAATTGCCTATAAGGATGCTTTTGATATGGCTAAAAATCAAATGCCAGTAACACATCCAATTCGACTTGGTCTTGTTCTAAATTTTTCCGTTTTTTATTATGAAATTCTCAATGATACAGATACTGCTTGTCGTATGGCTAAACAGGTTTGCTCGATTTGATCTATTTTATTTCTTTACACATTTGAATGCTTACATCATAGGCCTTCGACGATGCTTTAGCCGAATTAGATTCCATTGGTGAAGATTCTTATAGAGGTAAGAGGAAAAATAATAGTAAGATCAATATTTTTTCGATTCGTTTTTAGACAGTACTATAATTATGCAATTACTTCGAGATAATCTCACTGTAAGTATTAATGTGATAAAATATTTTTAAGATAGAATCTCTTTTTTCTGTATAGGTATGGACTAATAATCCATCTGATGTCAACGATGTGAATCAATCGGAAGAACAATAATAGCTGTAAACTTCAAATGTTTTTGTCTGTGATATTTTTTCTTTTTTTTCTGTATCACTTTTTCATTAATATTATCATAAACTAGATAAAAGCAGTGGGTTTTTGAAAAAATTTCTATTTCTTGTGAAAGTGTGAATGAAAATATGATAAGAATATTATAACGTTATCTCTACTCTTAAGATGGCAAAACCAACAGAATAATGTCAATATACCACCCACACTCATCAGTTAAGAACTATTTTATTTACATAATCATATAAGATGATTCATTTTGGAAAAAACCCGAGATGTTTATGATTCAATATTCTGAAAAGAAACGAAATAAACTTTGTTTTTCTTCCTTGCATTTGATAAGATTTATTATAATAAACATGACTGACACATTGGAGGTTGATAATACAAGGTATACATTTCGTTTTACTGATTCTAATCAATGTATTTGTCTCAATAAACAGCAACTTGATTGTATTCCTTATTTATCTGTTCTTGTGTCGCATAAAGATGATTTTTTATCAAATCAAAATGAAACTGATGAATATTTATTACATCCTCCAATACATTATACTTGGTTTATAGCTGTTCAACATTCAATTAGTTCCGAACAACCGTATACTTTATTTACTGAACTACCAGAACATGAAAATATATTAGGCGCAATACAACTAATTGATTATTTGGGTTGTACTTCATTCCCTTTACCTCTTTTGAAAGAAACAGATTTAATTTTCTCAAATTCTGCCACTGATGAAAAACTTGTCACATATCATCGTGCTAATTTAGTAGAAACAAGAAATACAACTGCTGAATTCGTCATTGCTCTCAGTAAAAACGCATATAATTTACATGATTATAAAACAGTGAACGAAATTATTTCTTTGATTAAGATTATTCTTACTAATCCCACTGTTTATAGTTCACGATTTCGTCATCACACATTAACGGTAGCGAAGGAATGTTGTTGGATGTATTTTTCTAAAGTACAACAGCTTCAACTCTATACCACTCATCAAAATATTCAAAAACAGAGAAAGTTAAACTCTTTAATGTATTTATATGATGATAATAATCCTCTTTCTGATGATTTCTCAAATGTATTTGTTTGGAAAGGTACTTCTATAGCGTTAAAAGTAAATAATATTCATCCAGTGAACGACGTCTGGATAATGCGTTCTACGGAAAACTATACAGCAAAACAGTGTATCCTAAGGGGGTTGCTCAGGGAATTATCGTCAGACCGTTTTACAACATCTTATCGCACAAATGACACACCAACGGAAATTAAGCTAGAAAAAACAGAAAAAGAAGGTTTCTTAGCTCGATCAAGACGCTTTAATGTCATCCCTCAACGACCAACTTATGATAAGTTCAACCATCGATTCTGTTCAAAAACTAAAAAATATCGATAAAAACTCTTTCAAATAAAAGTTGAGGATGTGCGTGTGAACATTGTCTTTGATTTTTTTTAAATAAACGCAGTTGTATATTGCCAACAGATGTAGAGACAAGAGTGAGTGCATGCCTGCCAATTCACAGCGATGGCATTTTTCTCTTGTAATTCTTTCAAAATATATCCAACTTGAATGTGAGGGTGAATGGAATAAGTATAGATGAACTCTCATCCTTACTCTCATACCCACACCCTCTCGTACAGTTCGAAAGAGAGAAGTAAGTGATCATCATATCCATGATGAACTAAACTAGATTTTATTTTATTAAAAATACTATGGTTATAAAACTGATGTGATGATTTCTGTATAATAATCAAGATATTTTATCCACATGCTTCTTGTTTAAATACTTGTGAACGTTCTTTATAAAAACTAGCTTGTTTCAAATATTGTTCAGCTTGTTGACGAAGATATGTTTCTATTTCTTTGAAAAGTCTTTGCAA
>CAJNOI010000066.1:293038-308373 GCA_905250115.1 Adineta steineri | reverse complement strand
GCTTGTTGACGAAGATATGTTTCTATTTCTTTGAAAAGTCTTTGCAATAAATCATTTTCATGTTCAAACATTAACATTTTATCTGTAAAATCTAGTGCCCAACTAGTATGACTAGATATTAAACCACAAAATAAATATATTTGATGTATATAATCAAAATCATAAATTAATGGTACGACTTTTGAACCAATTGAACCAGAAAGAATAAAAAATATTGTTTCATTGACATGATTTTCGAGAAATGTAATACATTCATTGATTTCAGTAAAGATTTTCACACATTGTTGTTGATCTTGACTTAATTTAGTACGAAAACTACTCACAGGATCATGAGCATTTTCATCAAGCCACACAATTAATTGACTGCAGTTCATTACCTTACGTTATTCAACAGAAACTGAATGTAGAATGTCAGTACGACCAGACCAAAACAATATTTATATAGTTATATCGAAAAAACTTATCTCAAACGAGCCTGTGTAATGGATGTTTTTACCAACATAAAACGGTTTTTTCTCAGTAGTCAGAAGAAAAATATTTTGCTTTCTTTTTCTCTGGCAGGGCTGCCGCATTTGTTCTTATCGAATGTTCTCAAGAATAATCAACCTCAACATGGTTTTTTTCACACACGTAATCGAATGAAGCGTTAAGGTTTTTTCCATATAAAGTATACCTTTCTTGTTGTGCTTATTATTTTTTTATCAACATAACCAATAGGAAAATTCTTTTGAGGCTCTCTCGGCAGAAATGGTTTCCCACTTAACATGGTCGTTTTAGACTCAAATTGTTAAAGATGAGTGGTGGGTGTGTGCATGGGTGTGAGTGTATGGGTGTGGGATGTTATAAATACGATATTCGCAATAAAATCCACACCCACACCCACCCACACCCTCAAGATGGTTTTTCGAAATATCACTTGAAATCTTTGAAGAAACTTTTTCTTCAAATCATCCTACTTTAGTAACTTCATGCAACAACACCGCTTCGGTGTATGGTCATTTAGGAGAGTATTCGAAAGCACTCTTCTTTTATGAATGTAGTCTAAGCATTGCACAACTTTCACTACCTTCGAATCATCCTCATCTTCAAAATTTGAGACATAATATTCAAATTCTAAAAATGAAATTGTGAATTACTTGTGATGAATAAAGAAAAATGTTTTTTCACGTATCTTCGATCTTTGTTGAGGATGTGAGTGACTGTGGATGTTATAATTAGCTATCATTTATATCGACATCCGACAAAATATTGATAGAATAAGTAAAAGATAATAAAATAATTGCATTAGATTATACATATGTTCAGTGCTTTTGTATAATGATAAAAACTTAGTGAATATTTACTATTATTTTAAATTGATTATATTCGCGTTTGACACAGAGATGGGCAAAATACTCGAAACTATCTTGAGGGTGGGTGTGGGTTTGAGTATTGAAAGGTATATACTCCCGAATCCATACGCACACCCCACACCCACACCCACACCCACACCCCACCCACACCCACACCCACACCCACACCCACACCCACACCCACACCCCACCCACACCCACACCCACACCCACACCCACCCACACCCACACCCACCCACACCCACACCCACACCCACACCCTTAAGAAAGAATTCAATGACTTTCTAAATAGTTTATGTAATTAATAAGCATTTTTCGAAAATGAAACTATTAAACGTTTGAGATGGTCTTTCACAAAAACCAGACAAAAAATTAGGACTTTGCAAGAGATGATTAATTAGAATACGTTTTTCTGTATAGGTGTAAAAAGGAAGCGAATACAAAGTGAGAAAATATGCATGCAATCAAAAAAGTCATTTTAAACCCAGAGAAATTTATTTATATGAAATCTTTATCAAATTGTTCCTGTTACAGTCAATAATTAATTTTGAATATATCATTATTTACTTTCGAATGGTAGGTGACTACCATCTCTCCAAAATTGTCCATTTTCCAAATTTTCAGTATACACAGCATGTAAAATAGAGTCAGCACCTAATTCAGCTGATCGTGCGCCTTGTGCATTACCATTCAAATCAGTTGCACAAAATCCTGGACAAACTGCACTAATAATAACATTTTTAGCTGAATATTTTTTTTCCCAGTCACGAGCTTCTATACGAGTTAGAGTATTAACGCCTAATTTTGATGCACCATAGTATAATGCAAAATAATCATCGGAACTAGGAAGTATAACAGGATTAAAACCAACTGTTGCTGGATCTTTTTCTTCTTCAACTGCTTTGAATAATCTTAACATGAAAACAAAAAAAAATAATGAAATTAAATAAATGTTTTATTTTCGTAGACTTACTCTGCAAATAATTGTTCTAATTGACTATCTGTTATATCTGGATTCAGAAATTTTGTTTTTAGATCTTGTGAACATTCTTTCATTGTCATCGCTCCTAAACCACTGCTTACATTTACAATACGTCCATTATCTCTTAACATCGGTGACATTGTATCATTCATATGTTTGACTCCATAAAAATTTGTATCGAATGTATCTTTCAATGCTTTCAAACTGGGATCATTAATACCTATACCAGCATTGTTGATTAATACATCTAGATGACCATCATATTTATTTTGAAGTTCTTCTTTTGCTTGTTCAATACTTTTTTTTGATGATGTATCAAGCACAAGAACTTTTACATTTGAAGGTGAACCAAGTTGAACTAGAGCTTCTTCACCACGTTTTTGATCTCGACTACCAAGTAAAATTAAATCATTTGGCTGATTTGTAGAAAGTTTTTTCACAACTTCATATCCAATACCTTTGTTAGCACCAGTAACTACAAAAACTCGTTGATGCGATTGTTGTTTAGACGACATTTGTGTTTAGGTTTTTTTTCTTGTTTTCAGTGGTAGAATAAACGTTATGTGAATCAAATGAAGAATGAACGAGAAAAATGGGTTATATTTATATAGTGCATAATATTTTTTTGCCTTGTCATCGTTTTTCTTTTCTGTTCTCTACAATTTTCTACCTAGTCATCAAACGCAAAATAAATGCGCACGTTTTCTATTCACTTCGCACCCATTGTTTATTTATCATATACAGTTTTATGAAAAAATTCGTTTTATTAACGGTAGAAACCATGAAAATTTATTTTGATGTTCCAATGTTTTGATATTATGATTTTGTCGATCGATCCAAATTCGAATAGCAAATGATCTTGGATCTCTAATGATTGAATGTGACGATGATAAATGATTTTTCAACCATTGAACAAATTCATCTCCTCCAGGTGTTACACTTCGAAAAAATTCATTATCATCTTCGGATTCAAAAACTAATAATCGAAGATTAGACATCTTTTGAATAAGATTAAGAATATCAATACGGTTTTCAAAACAGATCGAAAGAACTTCACATTGAATTCCTAGCGGTGAATTAATTAAATTATAACAATCTTCATTAGAAAAATTGTTTGAACGAGTCGATGGTGTATATGAAAATTCAAGTCGACGAATTGATTTACTTGTTAATTGAAACAGTTCATAACGAGATTTTTGAGCAGGACTAAATCTTAGCGAATAAAGAAAAGGTGCTTGATTGATTAACATTTGTAGTTGATCATAATTAGGATTGGTATCGACGTGGATATGAAGTGATGTCAGACGATGGAATGATGGAAAAAGTAATGAAAAATGTTCATTCAATGGAAAATTGATTTCAAGATGACGAATATTAGGAAAATGAGAGACAGGAACTGTATGAGTATCGACTGAAGTTTTTCTATTGTTGTTTAGAGTTATCATATCTACACTATCATATGTCCAATAATCTTTTTCATTAAAACAGGTTGATTTCGAATAAAATCCATTTGAATATGAATATTCATTAAATGCATATGGTAATGTATAGATAATAGTTGATCGAAGTGTATCTGATGTATCCCAATGGCATCGAACAAACCATCGATATTCTTCGAGCCAAAATGTCGTTTGAAATGTCATTAAAAGTTTATCAACATTGTCTACCATACTATCACTATTTTGTTCAAGTTGAAATTTCATTTTTAATCGAAATATTTTTAGTTTTAGTAAATAATTGTTAATAATTTGTTCCCATGCATGTCCATCTAAATACATTTGAGATAAATCAATTGTTAAATGACATAGATTCGGCATTGTCTGAAAAATACTTTTTAATAAATCGGCCGATCCTCGAAAATCAAGTTTTAATGATTTCATTGAAGGAATAACACAATCTAGACATTCATCTGACTTGGAACATCGAACAACTGTAGAAAGTTTTTCGAGATGAGGTGTACAGTTTAAAAGATGCGATAATGAACTTAATTCACATTGACTTTTTTCAATAGAAAGATATTTAATCGAGGTCGATACTGATGTAATTCTGCATACCCATTGTTCACTTCTCTGAATACCATTTAAATTGCAATGAATAAGTGTTGGTATACTCCAAATATTATTTATTGATTCAACAAGAATATATTCTCGTAATTCAAAGGTAGGACATTTTATTACATTGAGATGAATGAGATGAGGAAGATAACGACATTGATATATTATTCCATTGAATTGATGTAGAAAGCGAATACTGTAAAGTGAAAGTGAGCGTAAATTAATAAATCGATCAAGAGTAAAACCACGAGAAAAAAGTAGTTCAGGTAAATCAGATGTTTCTTTATTCGAAAGATAAAGTGAATGAACTTGATCAATAGTAGATGGAAGATATTGTTGACAAATAAGATCAAAATTATCTTTAGATATTGAATGAAAATTTAACTGATGATCACGAAAATGTGTATAGAGAAGCTGATTGAATCGATCGTTGAATCCAAAGAAAGCTTGAAGAAGATGATTAGTATTCAAATATTCAAATAATTCAAGTAATAATTCATTAGATAATAATTCAAGTTGAATCATATTGTTATGTATAAAGAATGTACACATCGAATGACGATAGTCTTAATCATAGAATTGGCAATTTCAATTGGTGCATATAGTCAATCAGTAAGCATACAAGAAATCAGATGGCGTAATTACACGAAATACGTTTTACTATTTTGAAGTTTATTTTTATAAGCAAAAAAGGCCATTAGCTCTATAAATTCAAGATGTATACTCTTCAAATAGTTTTATTAAATTATTTTATTGAATAAAAGTTATAGTTAATGTTATAAAGTAGAGAGAGCCGATAAACTTGGCACTACCACTACACATGAACATTTGAATTCGATCGTTTTCGTTATCTGAAACATACAGATTGCCTTTACTGTCCAATGTTATACCATGTGGAGAAGATAATTGATGAGCTGCATTGCCCTTACCATTATTTCCAGCAATCACGAAGCCAGCATTTGGAGCATCAGCTCAAATACGCATGACACGATTGTTATTTTTATCAGCAACATAAATAGTGTTTGTTAGACGATCGAGGAAAAAAGCTTCTGGAAAAGATAGTTGATCTGTTTGATTTCCCGCCCCATGGCCACCTCCAACCACGACACCGACTTTTGCCCCCTCAGACCATACGACAATACGACTGTTTCGAGTGTCTGCGATGTATAAGTTTCGATTGCTATCGATTACTATATGCGTGGCTGAAAAAAAAAGTACGATGAAGTAACATATATATTTTGTTATTTGACAATAAAATGGCAAGAGTACGAGTGAAAAACTAAGAAAATCATTCTAATTATTTTAAACTTCTTATCATCTTTTTTAGTGGCATGATTCTCATATGAGAATATACATGCGTTTTATTTCATCAATTGGAATGATCTTGTTATCTTGAAAAATCAATAATATTGTGACTTACGCTATTCAAGTTGATTGAGAGCCGGTCCTATATGATTTCCGCCAGCCACGATCTCACCGTTTTCAGTAATATTTTTGATATTAAACCTAAGCACACTATGTTCATAGCGGTCTGCCAAATATAAATAGTCTTCATCGTTCGGATCGAAGGCTATACCACCAGCAATAATATGTTTAAAGTCAAACAGAACTTCACCCACTTTTGATCCTTTTTGCCAACGTGTCACACGACTACCTGGCATACTGTTGTCAATAATATACATCGTACCTTGTTTGTCCACTGTCATTGCTCTTGGTTGAAATAGTTCACCTGGTTTTACTCCAGGACCAATTCCACCAGCAACTGCATTTCCAGTAATTGCTTCCTGTTCCCACTTTATTATACGATGGTTCAATCGGTCTACTATATATAAAGCATTGGTTGAATCCATGTATATTCCTTCAGGAGAGTGCAATTGATTCGTTGCATTTCCTTGCGTACCACCAATGACGGTTTTTCCACCTCTAGCCCATATTCCTCTTGAACAAAGTGTGTCTAAAAAATGTGTTAGCTCGTTGTGCATCTATTTATGTTTATAACTAGAAGACGTTTTAGTTTATGAAATAATTTTGAAAATGAGAGTTCTGTTTTATTGACTGATTGCACCAACTTTTATCTTATATATACTAACAGGAAAAGTCAACGACACTATGAAGATAAGAGTCGATAAAAGCAGTTATACTGATTCGTATTCGGCTTCTTTTTCAAGAGATAATTGATTTCTCACGCTATATAATTCTAGATACTAAGACAGCAAGGTAGCAACGTTAATTTACATCTAAATAATTGTCTTACTTGCGCCAGGCGGTGCAACAGCTATGAATACTACCAAGAATAGTGATGATATCGTCCACATCTTCTTCCCAAAAAGTGAAATGTAATTTATTTTCATATCTTTCACAATATTTGCTTCACTTTTATACGTTCTTCTTCTTATGTAGATAACAATCAGCAAATATTTCAATATTTTATCTTATGTCATCACTGGAAAGATATTTGTCATAGACCGAACACAAGTCGAACTAGAGATAAAACGACAGTATTTGTGTTCGTACTCTCGTACGGTTTTATGTAAAAAGTACATTATTGAGGGTGTGTGTAAAATAATTCAATTTCTGTTTCATTCTTTTATAAACTAAAACAAAAAAATATATTTTTTTCTTTTCAAAGCAAATATTGCCAATTTAAAACTAAGTTCAGTATTTTTGAACTTGAAGATTGTTTCAATCAGTGACATAAAGATTTCTTTCAACATCAAATAATAAACCGGTAGGGTGATTGAATTGATTTGAGGGTGTGAGTGAGGGTGTGGATTTATGATTAATATAATATCCACACCTACACCCACACCCATCAACATTGAACTCTTTCATGATATTGTTTGTTTATAATCTTTGTTGCCAAATTCCTCAACATGACTTACGATGAATTTAGTTCGAAATTCAATCTTCTGAACAAGTTTCAGAGCAGAAAAAACATACTGTATTTTGACACCTTATCTCACCCTCAGAAAGAAGAACCTTTGATGATAGAATGTTCTCTTTCATTCTTTCGTTGACGAAATTGTGCGAAAAAAAAGACTGAAGATTTCGTTTTATCTCGTAAAAATTATTCATCTTTGGATTATATGAAAGAATTTTTATAACATACGCATTCATTCTTTGATGACTCATTTTTTGTTACTGTAAACAAATCTTGAAGGTGTAGATAAAATGTGAATAAAAAAAACTTTTTATTACAAAGATGATTAGTTTTTTATTATTACTAAATTGTTTCATATACAATAAAAAGTGTGGAAAAATATTATTCTTGAAATTTTTATTCGTATCTCTTTAAATAGATTTTGACTGGAGAGTTGAATAAGAATTGTAACTAAAGTTATATTATCGTCTGTTCAATCGTTGCTATTTCATATGGTGGTGGTGGCGGTTCTGATGGACAATGGAAGACAGAAATAGGATTTGCAAATTCATAAGGTGGTGGTGGTTGTGGTGCTTCAGGTCTATCAGAATTTGGTAAAAATGGAGTTGAAGTATTGGAATTATAATTAGATTGAACATCAAAAAGTACTGTTGATTCTCCTCTAGATTGTTGTCCATTTGGATATACTACTCTTTGATTCCTCCTAATAACAGTAGAAAACCGTGGATGTCGTTTAATGAAAATACAACAAGCAACAGGCAGACAAAAACATAGGAGAAATGTCCCACCAATGGTACATGTAGGAACAAGTATGGCCGGTAAATCTAATAAAAATCATGTTACATTTTAACATTGTGAAATTAGTTTCATCTGATTCTTCAAACTACAACATCATTCAAAAAATTCGACTTATTCTACGATGATCCAATTAACGGAATTGAATCTATTCTAAGCTATTCGTGACGAATAGGAATTCCGTTAACTAAATCATCATAAACTAAAGGAATTGTATGAAACTGTTTCCACAATGTTCAGCACATCACAGAATAGGATGTAGGTTTATATGTTCTTGCTCTAAATATACTTGATATTGGAGCTGGAGTAACAGGACCAATACATTCCCCATTATTTCCACAGGTATTAGAAACTGAAAAACGAACATACAAATAATAAATTTAATTTTTTAAGAAGCTTTCCAACCTGGGCAACACCAAGACGGTACCCAAATCTGTCCGTTGGAGTAGCAAGGTGTGCCTAAATTTAAACAATATATATATATCATATACAATTTATTTTGATCATTGTTGAAAATATTCATACTAGGCCAACTGCAAGTAACGGTATAGACACTTGCAGCTTTCAAAATGAGCAGAATGAGAATAACAAACATGAAATAATCCAATCGATCAAACATTCTATGTAGAAGCGAACGTTTCTTTGTTTAGTTATTTTATACCAATGAAATGAAAGAAAAAGTATGAATTCGATGTAAATGTATGCACTTTTATAGTAACAATGGAGATTATGATGAATAAACATAAGTAAATAGGAAGTGGATTGAAAAACAAACATTTCTTATGTTTTTATTATGACAAGCATTTTTCGTCAGTTGAATTAAAAGTAAATAGAAAAAAATCAAAGCCATGTAAGCTTTGACGATTGCACGTTGCAAAGAAAAAAAATCTTTATTTTGAAATTAAAATAGTCTTTTTCTTTCTGAGTATTTATTCAATAATAGAGTAAGATTTCAACATTTCTGACTAACAGTGATTGAAAATTCTACTTGTATTGTCTTATTTTATATAATTAAATTCATTTCGCTGCTTTTTAGTTCTTCACAATCGCTGATCTTCACAAGGTGATACATAATATTAAATGTGACTGCAGTATGCTCAGAATTTATTTACACGAGATCTTCAAAGTCAACACATTACTTGTTAGAAATTTAAGTTATAACATATTCACTAAGTTGAAGCGAAAAGCAAAAGCACAAATCAAATGTTTTAACGATATATAGTAATGTCATTGATATATGAATATTTTTAATTATTCATAAATTACCATTCATTCAAAATGTGTAATTTATATAGAAAATAACATACCAAGTTGATGCGTTTTGTTTGTCAAGAGATAATATTGTTTTTTTGACAAACCATCAGTCTACTCTAATATATCTCATTATGAATTATTTTTGCTATTTGATTTTTAATCATATTTAAGCAGAGTGTGAATACTGATCAAGAATACATATAATATCTACATCTATCTATGCGTCGGTAAAGGAAAAGATGTAATAGACGTATAAATTCTTGTTGATTCGTTTACTATGAGATTTCAATTACAAGTATCAAATTCAATTGAGGACCCGCAAAAGACTGTGAGTGCAAAGGTAGATGAATGATGGTTTGGATACATTTTTTATTCAGTCCACACCCACACCCTCAAGATGCTTGGAGACTATTTTTCATTTATTTTCGAATCGATACTCGACAGTCAGTTGTTCGTTTATATTCGAATTCAAATTAGGCAACTCATGACCTCTACATCTTGAAGATTAGCACTTGTGAATATATTACGGTTTGATTGATGATAGGAACAATATCGATACAAGTTATATCTGTATTCATGAATCCCGCTAATTCGTTAGCAAAATTTCAATTTCATTGTTTTTAAAAATTAAAACAAAAAAAAATCTCCTTTTCTTTTCATTTTATTTCTTTTCAAATCAAATATTTTCAATTTAGAATTCAATTAAATATTTTTGAACTTGAAGATTGTTTCAATTAGTGACATAAAGATTTCCTTCAATAGCAAATAATAAACCAGTAGGGTGATTGAATTGATTTGAGGGTGTGAGTGAGGATGTGGATTTATGATTAATATAATATCTATACCCACACACACACCCTCAAGAGTTGATTTAATTGATTTCTAAAGTCATTTCTTCCAGCAGCAGTAGTTATTTCATTTTGCTTCCATGTAGAATTGATCTTATCTAAAATAGATCAAATTTATAATTGTACATATCTTGAAAGTGTGAATAAGAAATGTTGTATCTATCATTTATCGATCTACTCACTTATCATTGGTGGACACATTTTTTGATCAATCATTGCAATTGGATAACATTGATGATGTGGAACATAAATCGTATTCGATTGAGTACATGAATTGTCTGAAGAGTTACATGGTACAAGTTGAGAACATGTTGGCCAGAGAAAACCACAAATGTCTGTGCCCTCATTTGTACCTATCCTATGAAAACAACCACATGCACTATTTGTCGAACATTCACCATATTGAGCAATTTTCTCACATATGTGAAGTTCTAATTTAACTATAAAAGTAATGAACTTATAGAAAAACACATAAAATAGAATAAAAAGCAAACCTGTAGGACTAAAATATAAAAATCGATGAAAATGTTAACAAAATGAATGATAAAAATCAATATTATTTACCTGAAACTAGTGACAGTAATATAACAGTATATCCTGATTCTACTCATAGTTGATTCTAAACTCAAATGATTTTGTTTGAAAAATGTGTGCTTCTATTTCTAAAACATAGATATGATATCTTAAGTCAATTTAATTGAAATAGAATAGATGTATTTATTCACATATCAATAATTGGAAATTTAATGTTCTCTCCATTATTGCTAATCGTTCTAATCTTTCCTCTGATAAATACAAAAAAAAATGTAATTGAATAAAGCATCAAGTGATATATTGAAGCGGCAGCAGGCGTTATTATATTTTTAAGAGAACCGCCCACTTCTTTTCAGTTTTTTGTCTAACGGTATACTAATATCTGCCTTATCTGCACTATAAAACTCAGAACGATTTCAAATCGTTTAATTGGTGAAAAATCCAAGTTACGAGCTTCAAACTATGTGATAAATGCTGTTGGAAGAATTGAAATTATCGGATAGTACCTAATCGGCATCAGTCGAGGGAAAGATCGATAAACGATGAGAGTACATAAGAAGAAGAATCGACCCATTTTACTTTACATACTAACGCTTACTGCATCGTGTCTAACATTGTAGTTGACTTAAGAGTGTGTCTATGTATAAGACATTCGATCACACCTATTCACACGTGGTATTCAAATCCGACATTTATTCTATTTTTATACACATTCAAATTGTACGATAAGTGAGACTAGAAAATCCAACCTTTAGTTATAAATACACACACTTGAATCAATAAACAAGATCTCGATTTTTATCAAAAGATGATAAATTAATTTCTTTGAAAAAGAAATCATTCAATATATATAAATAAGGAATAATTTTTGGTAATTATATTTCTTAATGTTAATATCTGTTATTTCAACAGATAGAAAGAAAAAGAATTCAGGATAAAAATAAAACAAATCACATCTAATTATCAAAAAAAATCCAAATTCACTAGACTTTCAATAATTATTTTATTTTATTTTTACTTCTAAATGTGTTCAAACGCATCTACATTCATTCAAAGAATAAAATACGCTCCAATTCGACTACGTTTGATCATTTAAACGTATAAAAGCATGATCAATTAATATAAAATCGCTTGAGTACATCTGTAAATTACGTTTGAACGTAGTTTTTTTAGATAAGAGTAACATAAAATAAATCTCTTCAAATAAAGAGATGTTCTCGTAATTCTATTTATAAGATTTTACATTTGACAGCCTCAAATTAAATGTTAACGCTTCATATAAATAAACCAGGGGCGGCGGAGCGTCATTAACCTAAGTGAGGCTCACAATACTTTTTTCTACTATCAACTTTTATTACAACATGAAGCAAAATATAAGTCCTCTTTTTATTAGACCTCAATGAAAACTATAACGGTCATTGTGAAAATAAAACAAATCAGAACCTACCAAAAAATAACTTTCTCTGTTCGTTCTTCGATGCGAAAGTTGAACAGAGACTTTTCTTTGCATATGTGTTAAAAAGAAAAATGGATGAATGTTTGGATATTTTTCAGCCATTAAATACACTGTGAAGAGGATATAAATGAATTCGATCACTACAGAGCTATTTCTTTATTGCCGTAATAATATATATGTGTATGTGTATATGCGCTTGAAAAAAACAAACGTTCTAGGAATAAAACATATATAGACGAAAGGAGGAAAAACTAAACATACGAACAAGAAAACATGTAAGAAAAAAGGGAAAATACTTGAGTACTATATAGAAAAGGGAAATATCCAAGTAAAAGAAAAGAAAAACATACATGATATATATATATATATAAACTGTATGTGATATCTATGCGATAAAAAAATAGAGAAAAGAAAAACATATAAAAAATAGGTGAACAACATTAAAAGGTAGATATGTCATAATATATATCTAGTTATGCTAGATGCCCAACATAACAAATTCTAATAATAAAAGATAATATTCAATCCGAAAGTAAGTGAGGCTTAAGCCTCTTGAGCCTCCACGCTCCGCCGCCACTGAAATGAACCATCCTTGGTCAGACATAATAATAAAAAGAAATTTGTGAAAATATTTCGAAATAATTAAATAACTCATGTCATTATTGGTGCGACTACATTTAATCGTTGATGTAGTTTTTTCATAATTGATGCTCGAACTGGATCAGTAAATTTGAATACAACAATCATGAAAAATAATAATGATGACTCAACAAATGTCAAAGCAATACGAAAATCATATTTTAGTGGTGAAGTGAAAAATCCCATAAAAACAAATATTGTATAAGGTACACTAAGTGTTAATAAAATTGATATAAGTATAACAATTCGAAAAACCATTTTTAATTCTCTTTGTGCACGTAATAATGTATTTGCTGATGTAACACGCTTATTCATTTCTCTAACATATAGAATTAATTTGTAATAAATAAATATTATACCATTGACAGGTATTAAATAAATATAAATTATATTATAAACTGTTACGATCGAAAAATGAAATGGTATTTCACATAATTGATCATCAACAAGATATTTTATTGCACCAGTAGCTATACCTGGACATGCACAAATAAAACCAACTATCCATATTAATATAATGAGAAAAAATTGAAATTTCCTTGATTGCCAAAATAAACGAGTTGGATAAATAACTGTTATATAACTATAAATTGCTTGTAAAAAATAAGAATAAAATAACCAAAAAAAAGCAACATGAGTCATATAACCTCGAAAAATACAAAATGAATCTTGATAATAAATTTGTTGAAGATCATTATAAAGAGTAATAATTGTCATCCAAAACAAAAAAATTGTTAATGAAAAATTAGCAAAACATGAATTAGTAACAAGCATAATAGGAACTGTATGACATGTTTTATCGGTTAAAACAATAAAGAAAAATAATAAAGACATCAGAATGGCTAGGAAAAGACATACAAGTAACAAAATATCGAGAGGAATAAACCATGATTGATTAATTATGATTGAAGTATTAGAATCTTTTAATAGAGAAATCGGCAGAGCTGTTGTATTCATCTTTGAAATGATAAAAAAGAAAAGAAGAAGAAAAAAAATATATAAAATGAGGAACTATCGGTGTAGAAGATTATTTTTCTAATGAATGACATTAACCACAACAATTAACCGGGAGAGTAGTTGTGCTCATCTATGAAACGATGAAAATATATATATATATAAAATAAGGAACTATCGGTGCGAAAGATTATTAATGCGGTGCGAAGCAAAGCATTTCTCTAGTTCTTCGAGAATTTTCTTTCTTATTTTCTCGATATACTCAGTCAAAGTTGTCATTTTGTGTACACGTTTTTCGATTTTGATCAGGAGTTTTCGTTTGTTTACGGAAAGTATCACAAAAACGCAATTTTCACTTTTTTGAATAACAATATATATTATACGGCTTGTCCGCGTAACGGTCACCCTAGGTGATTAAAGTAGAAGTCGATAATTTTAAAAAATGGTTTATCCCATTTTGTAGAGCACACTTTGGTGTATATGAAAATGTATTTCATTTCCTTTTCAAGTACCAAAAATCAAAAAATTAATGGCCGGACAATAGTGGCACCTTTCTAATATAAATATCGTCATATTTTTCTCATTGCAAAAAAATATAAAAAATTAACTTGGGAAAAGCTATAGATTAAAGTGTGCTATGTGTTTTCGATCTTTAAGGTTTGAGTCACCACTTGTTATGAATAATATCTACTACAGTATTGATGGTAGAAAATATGGAGCTTTACGAGTTCAATAAATTCTAAGAGTGAGTGTGTTACCAAAACATGCTTGTAGTTTTTATAGCACACGAACAACTCGAGTATTTTAATTGAAACTTATACAACGTTGTTAACTTTCAATGAGCTATCTAAAGCTCCTATTTGCTATAGCTTATCTCTTCATGATGGGGAGAAAATGGTAACGCACTCACGCGATCATCATATATTCATATTATTGGATTTTAGATTTTACAAGAAATTAAATCATAATTTATTGTTTAAAGTATTTTTTCGTGTTTGCTGTATTATTTACAGTATATTGGCTTTGATTGTACTATGTATTTTTTCTGAAATTTATATTATACTATATTTCATACCTTATTTTGTTACACTCTTGTGACTTATTTGCCTTTCATTATATGACTAAACTGGAAGATTTTGATAATAAAGAAAAAAAGAAATGATATTGTATATTGTCTATAAAAAAAAAAGTTCAGTGGTACAGAGCAAAAAAGAAATTAGAATAAAGTATGAGTGCGTTACCAAAATTGTGAGTGCGTTACTACCCATGTAAAAAAAAACGATAAAAAATATGATTAAAATCGATTTTTCGAGAAAAATCAAGAAAATATGATTAAATACCACATTTTCTGATTAAATCTAGTCGAAAAATAGGTGTCAATCGATTATATAAGTTTTAATCGATTTTAATCGTTTAAACCGTAACACATAGTAGATTTCAATTGATTTGTCGTATAAAGATTGATTTTCATCGATTAAATTATAAAATAAATAAATTTTCATAGATTTTCCTTATGAAATGGATTTTCATCGATTAAATTATAAAATAAATCTATTTCAATGGATTTTTCTTATGAAACAGATTTT
>CAJNOI010000066.1:266849-293028 GCA_905250115.1 Adineta steineri | reverse complement strand
TTTTTCTTATGAAACAGATTTTCATCGATTAAATTATAAAATAAATAAATTTTCATAGATTTTCCTTATGAAATGGATTTTCATCGATTAGTTTTTAAAATAAATCTATTTCAATAGATTTTTCTTATGAAACAGATTTTCATCGATTAAACTATAAAATAAATCTATTTCAATAGATTTTTCTTATGAAACGGATTTTCATCGATTAATTTTTGAAATAAATAGATTTTTTGTCCTAATTAGTTGACCCTTAATTAGTGTTTTCTTAATTAGTTGGCCCTTAGTTCGTGAACCCTTAATTAGGTGGCCCTTAATTAGTTTTTTCTTAATTAGTTAGTCCTTAAGTAGTTAGCCCTTAATTAGTTTTTTCTTAATTAGTTAGTCTTAATTAGTTAGTCTTAATTAGTTAGTCTTTAGTTAGTTTTTTCTTAATTAGTTAGTCTTTAATTAGTTAGTTCTAATTAGTTTTTTCTTAATTAGTTAACCCTTAATTAGGTTTTTCTTAATTAGTTAGTCTTAATTAGTTAGTTCTAATTAGTTTTTTCTTAATTAGTTAATCTTTATTTGGTTAGTTCTAATTAGTTTTTTCTTAATTAGTTAACCCTTAATTAGTTTTTTCTTAATTTGTTAGTCCTTAATCAGTTTTTTCTTAATTAGTTAATCTTTATTTAGTTAGTTCTAATTAGTTTTTTCTTAATTTGTTTTTTCTTAATTAGTGAACCCTTAATTGGTTTTTTTCTTAATTAGTTAGTCCTAATTAGTTTTTTCTTAATTTGTTAGTCTTTAGTTAGTTTTTTCTTAATTAGTTTTTTCCTAATTAGTTTTGCCCTAATTAGTTTTGTCTTAGTTTGTTGAGTACCAGAGTGAGGATTGCTAATTAATTGGTTCTGAGCAGTTTATGAGTTACATAATGGTGTAATGTCCTTAACCGTCCGATTTGACTATCGACATCCACGGACGTCTGCTTTTGAATAGTCCGTCTAATATGACCCTATATATACCCATGTTTTTTTTCATTTAGTTTCATTTTACAAGTTTTGATCACTTCGTCGTATGTGGCTGTCTGGATTCAGAAACGTCTGAATTTGAATAGTCCGTCAGGTATGATCATATATATACCCATGTTTTTCACATTTCTTTTCATTTTAGACGATTGATCACTTCTTCGTATGTTGTTATTTACGTTCATGGACGTCCAGATTCCGATAGGCTGTCAGGTATGACTCTATGTGTTCATGTTTTTCTCATTTAGTTTCATTTTAGACGATTGATCACTTGGTAATATGTAACTATTTACATTCATGAACGTCTTCATCTGAATAGTCCGTCAGGTATGAACATATATATATCTAAGTTTTTCTCATTCAGTTTCATATTTCAGGTTTTGATCACTTCTTCGTATGTGTCGATTTGGATTCAGAAACGTCTGAATTTGAATAATCCGGCAGGTATGACCTTATATGTACCCATCTTTTTCTCATTTTATTTCATTTTACAAGTTTCCAAGGGCGCATCGCGTAAGTCCATAGATATTGAAATATTTGTAATTTATTTTCTATTTTAGACTATTTACATGGTGATGTAGGTTGAAAATAGACCTACTTGCAACGAAGCAATACGTATCTCCACGGGATGAACTGATCGCATTTTGTGATAGTGGTGAAGGTCTACTGGCAATATGGAAGGTTTTCACAGTACGTTGCAAAGTAGCCAAATATGGAAGCGTGCAACAGAACAAAAAATGAATCGAAATTTAAGGCCACGTTTAGGTTCTTTTTGTTATCGTCAAGGCCCTTTGGTCTTAGAGTGTGGCACTTGGTAGAACATTGTGAACTGGCTTTGAAAAGGTTTCCTAATGAATCCGATGAACGAAAAGATCGTAATAGTTAAAAAACTATTAACGACGATTTTTCAAGGTCAAATCGATTAAAATCGATGTAAAAGTCATGATTTTTAATAGATGTTAAATTTGAGAAAAATCTGTTAAAATCTTTTGTTATGAAATATATGATTATCATTGATTTTTCAATGATGAAAAATCGATTTAAATGGCACGATTTTCATCCGATTTTCATCCGATTTTTCATCGGCGAAAAATCAATTAAAATCGATTTTATTGGAAAAAATCATGAAAATCGGTTTCCATTGATTTTTTAAGAAAAACAGATTTTAATTGATTTTTTGTTGATGAAAAATCGGATGTAAATCGGGTGTAAATCGTGCCATTTAAATCGATTTTTCATCATCGAAAAATCGATGAAAATCAGATTTTTGACGTTTTTTTTTTACATGGGTATGATATATAACCTATAATTTCTGTGAAACACAACAAGTATTAGAACTTTTTTTTTCAATGAAGATCTTCAACTAACCTCTTTAAGCTACACTAGGTTCGGTATGTTCTTGATGTTAACGTTCGCAAGAATCTAAGATTTTCTCTTGATGCCCAAATCAACAAGGGCCTTTTTTGTGAGTGCGTTTTCGACGTGTATTTTTATTGTAAAAAATAAACAATAAAGCCTATTTCTCTGACTCTCACACAACTTCAAGTACTCTGTGACCTACACATGTTATCAAGTTTTCAACCGTCAGTGCTTAACTATTATGAAGAAAATTAAGTGACAAATTGTCAAAAACGTAAGTGCGTTACCTGCGGACAAGCCGTAAAAGTTTATTTATTTTGACCTTGGACAATGAAACTTACAAAAATAGAAGTTTTGAATGTTGCAATCATGTTTTGATAGTATATTTCATCACTTAAATAGAAAGTATTAAATTAAACTAATAAGACCTATTGCTGTTCGAATTATTCATTAATATATATAACCAACATTCTTCCGTAAGCGTTAATGTTAAAAAGCAACTTGATGACGCATTTTGAAAGTTTCATTGTAGCATTTTTCTGTAAAAAGAAAATGATTAGTAAACTTGTTTGTCTCGTTAATTCATTATTTAATTATATTTTATTCAAATAATTTTTATTCTTTAAACATATTTGCAAATTGTTAATGTTTTGAAACAAGAAAACAAAATACGAGAATATTCTTTTTGTTTATTCTTTAATTGTACTGAGAAAATAAAAAAAGTATTTCGTTTCGACCTTGATGTTATCATTATTCTGTAAGGAGATGAGAGTGTGGATAGGTATGTATAGGTGTGAGATGAATATAATATTCACATCCGCACCCACCCCTAGATGGTTCACTTTAAAAAGATGGTTTTTGTTGAATGTCTCATACATGCTCTCCGAAATTACACCCTCGCACAAAAGTCTTTCTCCTCTTCGTTTCTTTACTATCATACTTTGTATAAAATTTATTGCCAAGTAGAGATATGATTTGAGAGTTTTATCTTGCTATACTACGCAGATCACAATGCAATAAAACCTTCAAGTCATATCTCTAATCGGCGATAAATTTTATACAAAGTATGATAGCACATAAATTAAAAGGAAGAAAAGACTTTTGTCCACAGATGTATCTCATATCTGGATTTATTTTTCTATAAAGACTGTTTTTTGAAAAGAATTCGAGATTTTTTCGCCTGTTTTATCTGAATTTTTTCGGTACATGTGATTTCAATCGATTAGTTTACCGACCAGACTGGTATATCATTTCGCAACCGACTCTTTGTGTGGATCCATATTATGCCGCAATAATCGTGTTTCGTTTATATATGAAAAACTGTTTTTACGTGTGTTTTTGTAAAACTATAGTTGGATTCTATATTTGCACTTAAATGACTAATCCCAGACACTTTTGGCGAATCAAGTTGATTTTTCTGATGCTAGCTCAATCCGTTTTCAGGAAAAAATGGGCTTTCCTATTACTATTATTTGTGGCTTTTGTTATAATCTGGTTTAAAGGACAATTTGTTTTATTAAATCTAAAAACAACAACTAAATGGGGTTGCCAGAAAGATAAACTACTTTACCAACTCGATGAAAGCGTATTCTCTGTCGATAGGCAGAAATCAGAAAGCATTCCTAAGCCGCGATGTTCTTCATTTGGAGAATGGCTGAATATGAAATGTACATCGTTTCAACTAGAAAATAACAAGTCGTATGTTGATTATAAGCTGCGAGATCTGTTGACACTTGACTACTCTGGCACTGAATATGTCAAAAACGACTCACGCTATATAGTGAATGGGGGAGCAGCAGATGGACGAACCATCG
This sequence comes from Adineta steineri, assembly GCA_905250115.1. Lineage (NCBI taxonomy): Eukaryota > Metazoa > Rotifera > Eurotatoria > Adinetida > Adinetidae > Adineta > Adineta steineri. Next base: position 288,851 of record CAJNOI010000066.1, on the reverse strand, counting down.
ATCCTTTATATTCGTTATTTATCGAGTTCAATTTTCCTGGCATAGCCATTGAATTCTCAGAAGCGTTATTTAAACAGCTTCAGATTAACTTACCTGCTAAAAATATACGTAAGTTACAAGCTGCTTTAGAACCACATACAATACAACGACTTTTCTTCGATAATAATGTTCCCGATGAACCCTTTATTTTTAAACTCGATATTGATGGATATGATTACACTATCGTTCGATCACTGTTCATACATTTTTCGAATAAAACTCGAACTAATTTCAACCCCGCTTACGTCTTAGTAGAAATGAATGAAAAATTTCCACCTCCAATATATTACTACACTCGCTATCGATCTGTTTATGCTTATCAACGTGATCATTTGTACGGCGTCAGCGTGACCGCATGGGTGGATCTACTCTCATTTCAGCTTGGTTACGTGCTTTTAGGCACTTATGATTGGAATAACTTGCTTTTTATTCGCTACGACTTGGCGGTCAAGTTTAATATTCTGTATCAGATTCCACATAACAGCTGGGACGTTTGGTATCATGGCTACTGGAACAGGCCCGAGAGAGATGTCAAGTTTCCCTGGAATAAAAACGTATTACACTGGAATTCTGATAACTTGACAATGATTGAAAAGTATAGAACGATCGAAAGTTATCTACAAAGGAGTCAAACATACATGAAGAACGAACAGTGCACTTATTATATGGATATCGATTATCGGTACATTCAGGTTTTGCCTGTATGACGAATTTTCGATATTTGATGCTTTTCTTTTGCAAGTATAGTTTGTAGAGCCTTGCAATTTCAAGAAAAATGGAACCGAAACATTCTTAGATCCAGATAAGTGAACGTTACGCTGCATAAACTCCAAATTACTCTAAACGTCCTTCTAAGCTTTTCACAGTGCACATTGTATCTAATAATATTTCTAGTTGTTTTTTGAAGTACTGCTGAAGTTCATTTTATATAATGCCTTACACGAGTTTCATGAAATCCCAAAAAATCGAAAAAGTTCCAAAAAATGTAAAAACTTACAGAAATTCAAATTTTCGAAAAAATTCTTATGTGGAAAGTAAACGACATGTTAGAAATCGAAAGCAGGTTTCTAAAAAATATATTAATATAAAAAATGTGGATAGTTTCACATAAGACGGTGTGAATGTGGGTTAGAGATGAATAAAGCACACCCACACCCTCAAGATTGTTTAACGCTTTAATTTTTCATAAAATTCAAAGAAAAGAAATGAACTATCGATTGATCTTCTAAAATTTTTCTTTTATATCATTTCAATAAAACATTTTTCACATGAAAACTCCTTAATATTTTACTTAACCATTTTTTATTGAATAAGAAGTCCTTTATTCAAAATTAAAAAGAATCGACAACAACAACAACACGATGATTCATCAATAAAAGTCGTCTAATTTGATGAAAATGGAGTGAAATATTATAAACTTCAATTAATGAGAATTTAATCGATATTTATTCAAATATTTTGTTCGTATATTAATTAATAAAGAATTTTTGTTAAGAAATTTCTTTTTTCACTAACAATCAAAATTTAATTCATGTGAAAAATCAAATAAACTCATTCTTTAGAATTATTCATTGGTTCAGACAATTTCTTTTTCACCATAATATGTTAATCATTCAAGGACAAAAATTAGTCAACAGACTTTGCAGAGAAGTCTTTTTTTACAAGAAAGGATTTTGCCGATGGCATACTGTATAGACAGAGGTATGACTAAAGTGAGAGTAATGTTTAAGCATGAGTGTACAAGTGCATTGAGAATATATCAGATATCCACACCCTCAATATCGTATCGATGAAATGTTCTGTCTACCAAGATTTTTCGATAATCTGACTATCGAAAAAAAATACATTTAGACAAATAACATTCTTTCGAAAACACATATAGCCTTTGTTAAGAAGAATACAGTTTTGTGTCAGCAATGTTTAATCGCACAACACTTAAATTCATATAAATTCTTTTCTCTTTCTTTGCAATAACATTTCTTGTGTATTGTGGATCTTGAATGGTTTTTTTTCAATCTTTGCACATTCTTTCACAATAAAATGCGTAGTTGGAAAAAAAGAAAAGAGTGACAAATGTTGTTATTCTATAAAACAAACTAAACGGATTCTACCGCGAAAAAAACATTCAGTCACTCATACACACAATACCATCCAAAATTACAAACTATAAGAAGTTTTTCAAATCATTTGATTTAAACAATTTTATTCTGGTAAGTTGTACATTTAAATCATTGGGAAAAAGAAACGTGTTCAAGTTCCGTGAGTTCTAAACTCTTGCGGATATGTGAACTTCTAAACCAATTAGAATCAACGGAACTCAAGAAATGTAACAGGGTGTGAGTGTGGATATGGATAACATATACTCATCCACACCCTCCCGATAAATTCTCTGCCTACTCTTCATATCCTCGTTTTCCAGCTATCTTAAATTCAGAGTATTCTCATTCGCTCTTGAGATCTATACGATACCTGCATTCCAGACGTTCAATTCTCATACAAGTTTTTTGTTTTCTTTAGCTTCACGATTTTTTGTATATTTTTACGACTCGCAAAAAACAGTTACTTATTCGCTTTCGCGAATTATGTCAGTTCAGTGACGTTCTTGAACCTTCTGAGTGCTGTGAATAAAATGATTCCCGTAGGTTCCGTGAGTTTCAGGAGTTTGGCTTATGTGTTCTGTTATTGAAGTTTGCAGAATTTTATTTAATTACAATCGATACGTATCTTTTCAGTTGATTTATAAGTTCTGAACTCCTCAGGCGTTCGAAATTGACAGAACCTGACCACTACTGGGAAAAAAGTCTAAGAAGTTGCTTTTAATAGTCATTTATCTATATATGTAAAGAAGAATGTTTGTTTGCCTGTCTGTATGCTCGCTATGCATTCGGTCCATGTGATAGTTAGTCCCACAAAACTTTCTATGACATTGCTCTAGGTCCAGAGGAAGGTCTACACGGGGTTACCACAACTAACCGGGGTGAAGTAGGGAGTTTCAGGTAAGCTCACACCCAGACTATGAGAAATTACAATTCTCATCAATTTTTTAGAAATTAAGAATGTTTGTCTGTCTATTCTTTGTGCATTTAATCTGGATAATAGCTAGCGTTACCAAGCTTTTATGGCAAAACTCTTGGTCCAGAGGAAAACTGAGACCGAATTGGCGCTACAAAGGAGGGGTTGGAAGAAATTCTATTCAGGTTGTGAAAACCGAAAATTCTTTAATGTACCATAGGAAAAAGAATGTGTATGAGTCTTTTTCCTACCTCACAATGATGGCATATTAGTTCTTGAAGGTATAAGTGGGGATGTCTTGAGTGTGTGGTTGTTGGTGAGCACAGTACGTGATGGATATAATACTCATACCCACACCCTCACCCGCTCTTTCCTTCTTAGTTATAGCAAATTTCAGATAGTGTACTTCTTTTTCCATCAATTTTTTAGGTCCACGATCTTCAACAAATAGTGTTTCATTACATCATCGTATTGTGATTTTACTTTCTACAAAGAATATAGCACGAGCACAAAATCAAAACAAACTCAAAAACCTACAGCAATACAAAATTCTTTTCACTTTTCCGGAGACAAACATCAATGGCGTCTTCAAATACAACGCATGTCCCCAATACGAACAGGTATTTCAACACCCATAATTGTTTGTTGTTTTTCTCAGAAATGTCTCGACATAAAAAAAGTATTTTTTCAGTTGCGAATAGAGGAGCTCTTTGTGCATCTAATGATGCAAAAATCAGCTAATTATCTCAAAAACTAATTAAGTAATTAGCGGTATAATTCTGACAAGTGAATTTGTTCGTATTAAGTATCATGTTCTCAATAAGTACAATAAGCTAAAATATGTTCCTAATACGAATATTCTACAGAAAATACATGGGAAATTAAAAAAACTACTACATGATATTTTTTTATATTAGAACTAAAAAATGTTGATATAGTTTTCTTACAAAAAATGTTCGTCATGGTCTGAGACATTAAAATACAGACGTTCAGATTTCTATCATTTATTATTGCTGAGTAATATCAATTTTAAGATTGCTTTTTTCGTTCTTATTAGAAACAATGTTCTTAAATCGAACAATCAGCAAAAAATGTTCCTAATCAGAACATTCTATATAAAATACATAGAAAACAAAAGATTTTTACTAAACGAGGTTTTTTGATCTGTAAACTAAAAAATTTCTTTTTTGCGGGAGCATTAAAAAATGTTTCTTGATTCAAGTTACATTGAACTTAGCGGTTGAAGACAAACGATGATTCCATTTATTTTCAACCGCTGGATTTTAATGCATTTTTAGTTGAGAAACTTTTTTCAATTGAGTACTAAGGTGAAGTTTTGTAGTCTAGAGGTTGAGAAACCTAGTTTAGTGAAAATTTCTTATTTTCCATGGAATGTTCGTATTAGGAACATATTTTAGCTTATTATTCTTATTAGAAACAGGATGCGTGATACGAACAAACTCACTTGTCAAAATTATACCGCTAATTACTTAATTAGTTTTTGTACCATTTGATGCGCAAAATGCTCCTCGACTCGGAGCTGAAAAGATAATTTTTTTTCTTACTAAAAATGGCTGAGAAAAATGCATAGTAATCAAGGATGTTCGAACACCTGTTCTTATTAGGGACTTTCGCCGTATCTGTTCAATACTGAACTGTAACAGTAGCGTCAGATACTTATGCAAAACATGTGAACAGTACCTATGCAAAGAGCACTGGAAAGATCATATTGAAACTGGAACTCATGAAATTGATCGTCTTGGTCTTCTTGATCGTTTTGGTGGTTTCTCTGATCGTCTTAATCATTTTGGTCCTCTTGGTCTTAATCCTCTTGATATTGGTCTTCTTATTTGTATTTGTTGTTGTGGTTGTTGTTGTACTCTTCCTATTTGTTGTAAGTATTTGAAGCGAGAATAGAGAATCTAAAATCTAGTACATGTAAGAATTAATTTGGCTGGGCGGTCTGGCCTGTGGCATTGGAGTGACAGAACAATGATGACTTATCTGAATATTGTATTTGAGCATTGATTTGAGTTTTGGACTTCTGAGAAAAGACTGAGAGTGTTTGCTCTTAATTTAAAAACTTAACACAGGTCCATTTTTGCTGTAAGACAGGGTTGATAGAAAAATTAGAATTTTTTATCTGATCTCATTTCTAATAGATGTGTGAAGGAGGTGTGCCAAGGGAAACAGCTTCTTACAATTATAGTGTTCGGGCCACATTTATGACTGAAAAGCTCTATGGTTGTGCTCGCATTTGGAATGCCGCTGAAAAGTGAGCTTTGATAATCATAAGTCGTCAATGATAGATCAGAATTGTATATTTATAGCTTATAATTGGTAGTCCTTTCAAAATTATCGATCATTGTTGTGCAAGTATTAGTACTGTCTTTGCAAATAAAGGGTGTATACTGAGTTTTAACTTCGTAGAAAAATACTATTTTTTCATACACTTGTTCAACAATAATATATTACACATATTTACTTGTTTGGTATCAAATATGAGCTTTATAGTTGTTAACGCTGTATAAAGTCGCACAACATAAGACATCATAGAAGGATTTCAGTTATTCTTGACACTTTTTGATATTTCATTCATTATATTCATAGATAAAGTAGTAAATGAGTTAAAGTTGACAAATGAAGATTCTGAAAAAATAATACATGAAATTGTATGTCAGTGCTGATATATCTGTTATGCATATTGATATAATACTTACTGGAATTGTTTAAGCATTTTGTCTATCATTTGATTAGTATCGAATCTACCTGTAAGGAACGCATGACTTTCGAAAAAAGTAATGGAGAAGAATAAAATAATATGCTAGGTGGAAAGTACTGTGTATCATAAAAGTGAATCTAAGAGGAGAATAAATTAAAATGGGAGTAGAATTGTAAAACACTAGCAGCCTAGCAATGAAATACATTCATTGGGATAAAATATGAAGAGCTAATAGACAAAATATTGAAACGATTGCACTAAGCGTTGAATCAAAGTGGGAAGAGATAGATAAACAATGATATACATGTTTGTTAGTACTAGTTAATATAGCTTATTGAAGACCTTTCGAATTGTAGAAGAGATAAAAGAACAACGGAAATGAATGAGAGAAAGATAAAAAGAACGATAACGTTATAACAAAGAATTTGAATATATATGTATATGTATACGTATTCATGAGCTCACGTAATATTTTGAACAGTGGTATAAACCTAACGACGACTACACTGTGTATGTCAGAGAGGTCATACAAAGATAATCATCCCATATTTCGCAAAGACATCATTAAGAGATGATCGCTCTATATAGAGAGTGCAATTATCCAGGCTGACCTTCATAGCAGTTTGTGTTTATTATTTTTTGAGAATTTTTATTTATTAACTCCTATGTATTCATTACTTTATCTATGAATATAACTAGAAAAATATCAAAAGTATCATGAATAACTCAAAATTATCTGCGACATCTTATATTGTCCGTATTTATGTAGCGCTAATAGCTAAGAAATTCATGTTTGGTATTGAACGCGTAGACATGCCTACTATACTTACTGCTGAACAAGCATACGAGAAAATAGTAATTCTGGCAGGAATCAGAAGCCAGTACAGGCCCTGTATAACCAATCTCCCTCGGAGGCATTGCGCTTAAACCATGAACAACTCCGCTCAATCGATGTTACCAATTTAGCTAATATTTTTACAATAGTTAGGCTTATGTGTGTTATGAATAAATTTATCAAGACCGGGACCGAAAAAAAAGTGATTTTGCAGTTCCTGACATATCAGCGTGATTAGACAAATTGAAAAGTATTTCCTTTTGAGAGGGTACATCCGAGAGCGTTCACTCACGTTTAAATAAGTATATTATTTTGAATTTGTCTTGATGAACTTTTTCAACAATAGTCTAGTATTTTCTCGATAACTTTCATTTTTAAGAAAATAATTCTATTCAGTATTTCAATATATTATTATTATAGATCGATACATTTAGAATGTGGGTGCGAATGAGGGTTTAAGTATATTTAAACCCTTACAATAGAAAGAGAACAATTTTTTCTATCGGTTCATCGTATTGCAATGCAAAATTGAATGGAAAAAGTGTTCTGAAGGGCATCTTCACAACATCCAACGGACTCTCACCTGATTGTTCAGGTCCTGAAATTTAAAACTCTTCAATAAATTCACATACCCCAATATCCTTTTTCAAAATTTGAAAGCTACAGAATAGTAACTACTCGTGTCACGGAAATATGTAAATTTTGCCAGCGCGCAGAATTGTTTTGAAATTCACAATAGCTTACAACATTTAAACTATGTCTGCATCAAAGCTATGACCTATATATTCTAGTGCAAAGTATTTTGATGCTACTCTCATGTTGATTGTATTCTTTGAATTGAATGGATTTTTCTCTTACTTAGCTACCAAAGTCGATCGTGACACTAATCGTTTCTTACCTCGTTTATTTGCATCTGCCACTTCAAATCATGAAAGCGACCGTTACTATTATGATCATAAAAAAAAAGAATTGAGTTTCAAACTTTTTGATACAAATCCATATGAAAAACAATTGAAGCAAGTTTATTCACTTTGGATTAACGAAAATGAATTGACTGACGAAATGATAGATGTCATCAAGCAGTATACGCGTATGCATTACCTGAAAACAAATTTGAATTTGCTATCAGATAGTGATATCGATTGGAATTATACTAATAAACTGAGATCAATTATACGTGGTTTGTATCAGACAAATCTACGAAGTGTTTATTATCGAGGCGCCCATTTATCAGATATTGAAATCAATTACTTTAAAAAGAAGATTGGTACATGTTACTATACGAATTCATTTTCGTCATTTACGACCGAAAAAGATTTAGTTTTCCCTGGTAATGCACTCATTATATTAAACACAACAGAACGCAATCGATTAAATATTGCAAACATATGGAAATGGAGTTCTTTTCCACACGAAATGGAAGCAATATTATCAATCGCGGCTCAACTGGAAATTTTGGACGTTTATGAAGACGTTGATGGTTGGATAATCGAGGTTGAACTCGTCGGGAATGAGTAACGAAACGAGACGGCCAACATCTTAAATACACTTTTTTCCATCAAAAGTTTAAATTGAACTTGTCGTTCTTGACTGCATGTGACTCTGATGTTTCATTTCAATAAAATAAGAATACTTATGAGTAAACATAGAAGATAGAAGGCAAGGCATATTAAGCATGATCACTTCCAAAATCGATGTCATCTTTAGATGAACCGTTCAGACTAGCATTTTTTGTGAATATCAGTCCTAACCAGAAAGGATGGGTTGGTGTGGACGAAAATTAAATGCAATATTCATACACACCTATCCACCCCCTCAAGCTTTATATCTATACATATATAGATTGAGAGATCTTATGTAAACCATAGAATTTTATTTTTGAGATCAATAATGGTACTAAACAAAAGTTCTCACAAACCCTGCCCGTATGGAATATAAATACGCCTCTATCCTAGGTAAAAATATAAGATCTTTTGATCGAGCTATAATGGAGAGGGTGTGAGTGTGGGCGTGGTATTTATATATTATCCCCACACCCCTCAAGATGCAGCAATGAAATAAATAATAGATTATGTTGTTTTAATTTTCGCACGTATTTGTTCGAGATAACTTTGAAACATTTGGATCTTCGGATGATCGGGTGCAAAGGTTTTACTGGCAATATCAACAGCACTTTGTTCATGCTTTAAAGCTGATTTATAATCTCCTTGATTTACGTATACAGTTGCTATGCTAGTATGCGTAACAGCAATATCAGGATGAGAAGCTGTAAGACTTATTAGTTGAATTTCTAATGCTTTTTTAAAATATTCAAGTGCAGTGTCATATTCTTTCATTGACTGATGATTAGCGCCTATATTAATGTAGTAAACAGCTAAATCAGGATGATGAGATGGAAGAGTTTTTTGTTGAATTTCTACTGTTTTTTGATAATATTCAAGTGCAGTTGAATAATTATTTATTGATTGATAGATAACACCTATATTATTATATGTGCTAGCCAATGTTGGATGGTAAGATGGAAGAGAATTCTTTTTAATATCAAGTGATTGTTCATAAAATGTTAATGCTTTAGTATAATTTCCTAATTGTCTTTCAACATCTCCAAGATTGTTATAAGTCGCAGCTAACGATGGATGACCTTTACGAAGAGATTTTTCTTGAATTTCAAGTGTCTTTTGATAATATTCCAATGCAGTTTGATGTTTTCCCATTAATTGACATACATGACCGTGATTATTATAACATATTGCAAGTGATGGATGACTATTAGAAAGTGTTTCTTGCTGGATTTCAATTGCTTTTCGATAGTACGAAAGAGCAGTTGGATAATTAGCCAAAGATCGATGAGTCCTGCCCATATTTGTATATGTTATAGCTATTTCAGGATGATTTGCTGGAAATGCTTTTTCTTGTATTTCAAGTGCTTTTTGATAATAAGAAAGTGCATTTGCATATTCTCCCATTTGTTGATGAACATCACCAATATTATTATAAGTACAACATAACCATGGATGATTACATGAATATGTTTTTAATTTAATATCAAGTGATCTTTGTAAATATGATGTTGCCAGAGCATAATCTCCTAGTTCCCAATGAATACGACCCATATTATTATAAGGAATAGCTACTGGTCCATCACTAGTAGAATATTTTTTCAAACGAATATTTAAAGCTCTTTCAAAATATTGTAATGCTAGGGAAAAATTTCCCATTAACCGTTGAAGTTCACCAATATTATTATATGCAATCGCAAACTCTTGATGATCAGCTGAAAGAGTCTTTCTTTTAATTGAAAGTGCTTGTTGATGAAATTTCGATGCATTTGAAAAATTAGCAAGTGATTCACTAGCTAGTGCCATATTATTATAAGTAATAGCTAATGATAAATCATCTGGAAAAAGATATTGTTTTTTCATTTTTAAAGTTTTTTTATGCACAGAAAGTGCATTAGAATAATTTCCTAGTTGCCTTTGAACTTCACCATAATTATTATAAGAAGAACGAAGTAAATGATGACTAGAAGATTGTTGTTGTTGGATTTCGATTGATTTTTCATAACGTGTATTTGCAGATTTATAATCTCCAAATTCATTATCAATATTTCCTAATTCAACATAAATACGTGCTCGTGTTGATATATCATTTTCTGGTGTTAATTCAAATATTTTATTATGGATATATTTTGCTTGATCAAAATCGCCCATAACTGACATTAACTGCGCAAGTCTTAACCAACCAACTGTTTCTCGAGTTTCATGTCGTAATAAATCAGTAAGACATGTTACTTGTTCATCTTTATTTGATGTTAACGTAAGGTCTACTTCCCATGATCGTTCTGTAATTTGTTTCATATCAACAATACGAAATATACTATGCATGAAAAAAATAAAAGAATTCTGTTCATCACCAGAATCATTGTCATTTTGAAAGAAAGTGAAAGGTGTTGATGTACGTTTCGATTCAATTCTAATACGAAATAAAATATTAACCATAAGAGTATTCGTATTATTCTGTATTTCATGATCATGATCTGCTATGATAAAATTATTAAATGATAAAAGATTTCCTTTGTTATTTTTGATATTTTCAAATTCTTCATTTGTAACTTGATGATTTCGATAAACAATTATCGGTAATTTATTTGTTTTTACTGTATTCATTTGTAAAATTTTTAATTGTTGATAAAGATCTTTTATAAAAAATGCCATTTTAATATGAATCTCGATATCTTTGGTTTCGAATGCTTGATTAAGCATACAACGAATAAAATTAGTCATTGTATACCACCAAATCGGTGTATGTCCATGATAATTGTGTGCAAATTCATCAATCAGTTTCAATTCATTTGTATTATTCAAATAATATTTTCGAGAAAATTCAGCTAAATTGTTCAAAAGTTCTTTATGAACCTCTCTGTCGCATTTAAAATTAATAATAATTAATTTAACCATCATCCAATAAATAAATACCTGATTAAGTTGTTTTAAATCATTCGATGTATATTTACTTGAGGGTATAATACTCATCAGAAGTGAATCATGCAAGTATTGTTTATTGTCACGTTTCACTAAATCAAAAATTTGGTTTTCAGTTAACACACATTTGATTTTCTCACCGTTTCGAGATTGAGAAGAATGAGATATTTGATGTATTCTATAGTTAGGAGCTACTGAAGCTGATATTGTTGTTTCTTCATAGTCGATGTGTGTTACAGAGACGCAAGATTGTCGTTTTGAAATAGTAGTCCCCATTATTATTTTAGATGGTTGTAAATGTGTTGACTATTGTGTGTAGGTATTAAACGTTACTTGTTTTGTCGTTGTTGTATTAGTATTATCTTCAAAGAACAAAAGCAAATGAAGTAAGGTTTTTCATTGAAAAATATAAAATAAAGTGTGTGGATGTGGGTGTAGACATTCTGTTCAATTCAATTCACACCCACACGTTCAAGATGGTTGATAGCGACAGCTCACTTAGGTCAGTAATATCTATACTTTTTCACGGGACTTTTATTACACCAACGTGCTTGTATCTTGTATAATTACTCAAAAAACACAATTTTATTGCTTATATAAAATACTCACGATTGAAACACACCATCTTCAAGGCTGTGTCGTTGCTAAAATGAAATAATTCTTTTAAATCATTCACTATATATATATTCAGAATGTAGAGAGTATTCTTCCAACTTACTCTGCTTTCACTTATTTTTACGACGTCAAACAAATAAAACACGTAAGATTCTCTATTCTACTTACATACCCTTAAGACGCAGTTACAAATTTTTGAGACGGGGAAGGACCAAAGTGGTTGGAATGTTTTAACGACAAAATCTTCCAATCACCTTTCAGTGTTTAGAGCGATTGAGACTAATGTACACAAAAGAATGACTAATGTATGAAATCGATTATTCATTTGCTTTGAAATACAAACAAATACTTTTTTACTTGGAAAAAAAAGACGATAACATTTCAGACACTATGCTACTCTGCATTAAAATTCGAATGTATATAAAGAGATGTGAAAAAGCTAACAATTTAATACATTCGATAAACATCAAAGAATAGTGACAATAAATGGCTGGAACTGAAGAAATTGCAGTAGTTATTGCTCCGCTGGAATTTCCAGAATCGCCCGTCTCTTGCAAACCAGATTCCGCTAAATCATCAACCTCAAAACGTCGGTATGTTATTTTCTATTTTATTGTGCAAATTCACTGACGACCTACTGAATCCCTTCAATATGCACGTGAAGATGAACGAGAGAATAGTTATTTAAAAAAATGAAAAAAGAAACCTACTAGAGGGTATGGGTGTGTGTATACGTGTGCATATAAGGAGCATACAACACCCACACCCTCACTCTAATGAAGTAATTATTCTCTTTAAACTGAATATTTGTCCATTTTAGATGTAGTGGTTTCTGTTGTTCACCATTGTGCTGCATTCTCTTGTGTTTATTGTTGTTGTTATTAGTGGGAGGTGGAATTACAGCTGGAATTTTGATTTCAAAAAAGCTAGGTAATGAGCAAGTCTAAGGGAGAAAAGTGGATTCAAAAATATCCAGCAGTATTTCTATAGTTCCAAAAAATTCGTGTTTTTTGTCTTCATCTAAACAGCATTTTCGACATTAGTAATTTATCTGGGCACAGTAGTGTCATCTACATCAAATAGGAACTCTCTCCAAACGTGCATATTGCTGACGAATATATTTTATATAATTATGTGTAGATACTACAACTACAACGACAACGACCAGTACAACTAGTACGACCAGTACGACCAGCACGACTAGTACGACCAGTACGACTAGTACCACTAGTACGACTAGCACGACTAGTACCACTAGTACAACTAGTACGACCAGTACAACGACAACGACTAGTACGGCAAGTGGCAGTGTACCATATGGTAAATGTATAATATAATTCATAGAGAAGGCTTGAATTTTTGTAGAAAATTTTCTTAAGTATTGGAAAATAATACAAATTAGGAACATGTACGAGAACAATGATTTGTTTTTAAGCATACTCTCCTTTCAGAGATATTTCAGTAATATTTAGCAAAAAATATTGATTGGTTGAATTAAAAAGTTTACATCTTGTTTAAGTTTACATATGAACATTCTTTTATTTTTATTTAGATCTACTGAATAACAACTGCACCGCAATATTAACTGGTTCAACTACGGTTTTAGTTTACCTTTCAAATGTGGCGTCGTTTTCTTATAGATATTATCAGTACTCATATGTTGCTATATCGACTAGTACGACGATGTTGCTGGCTATGCGTCAGGATCCTAACTATTGGTGTCTAGATGACATTTCAGTAAAGCACAACGGAGTAGAGATGTGGCAAAATGGTGGTTTCGAAATGGCTCCATTCACTTCATATTATACTTACTGCAATCCAAACAACGCTGGTGCTAACGGCGAAGCAAGGACTATATGTCCTCATTCGGGCACCTATAGCTTTCGTGACGGTTCAATAGGATATCCGGATTATCTCAGTCAATCATTCACAACCGTGGTCGGCGACACCTATAACATCAGCTTTTGGTTGGCCAATGGGAGTGGCCTTCCGAATAGTTTCCTGATAATCATTGGCGGATAGGTCGTGTAGTTAGGCCTTCGCATACGTCATTATTTCAAACTAACATTCACTTGTTTTTGAGATATAGATTTTTTAAGTATTTGTCTTTTGAATAAAAACATTCTTAAATTATTAAATATATATCAAACTAGCGCCAGTACATCTTGAGGGTGTGGATGTAGTTTATTTATTACACAAAGTCACGTCACACCCACACCTTATTGATAGATTATAGATATACAAATATCTATGGCAGGTAATTATCTATATCGAACTTCGAAATGTGAATATTGATGAAGTAGAAACTGGCATTTATATTAAAAACGTTTGATTCTATGTATTAAATTTGTCGAAATAATTAATATATCTAAATATTTGACATGTAATAGTTGTAAAAGATATCTTTCACTTGATTAGAACGACAAATCTATTTATGTTTTAGATAATATTCATCTAATATAATATTTGATAAAATGTTTCTAACAAATATTTAAAAGAAAAAAAAAGATTGCTAATACAATATCAAAGAATACAATAGATATATATTTGAAATATTATATTTCTGATTCATAATTTGTATTTCATTATCTATGAGATAATATATGCTAAACGTGTTACTTTGTTTCTATTTTATTGAACTAACAATAAAAAAATTATCATACTATGTTATTAAATATAATAGTGTGATGGATTCTGATCAGTCCATCGTTTACCTCTTTCTTTTTTCTTTTCGCATGCATCTATAAATAGCTATGCTAACGTATTGTAAGTCAGTCAATCAGTCGGTTGGTCAGTCACTTCTGATTCACTCTTTTTTTCTCTCCTCTTCATCTTGTTCCCTTTCTTTACTTAAGACACTTAGCAGAGTCTGCTAAGCAGACTCCAGCTCCTTATTTTTTTTGTCTCTTGGAATGATTTTTATAGAATTTTCTGTCATAGTTTATTAGAATTTTCGTTGTATTCTAGTTAATTTGACTCACTCATCTATTTGTAGGATAGAATGGTCATATGAATAGTCAGTAATCTTGATACAATTTGCTGATAACGATATGCCATTAAGGGTGGGTGTGGGTGTAGAGATTCTGTTCAACTCACACCCACACCTACCCACGCGCTCAAGATGGTTGATAGCGACAGCTTACTTAGATCAGTAATATCTATGCTTTTTCTCAGGACTTTTATGAGACTACCCTGTTTGAATCTCAGATAATAACTCAACAAAAAATTTTATGATCTATATTAAATACTCACGATTGAAACACACCATATTCAAGGATGTGGTCGCTAAAATGAAATAAATCTTCTAAATCACTCACTATATATATATTCAGAATGTAGAGAGTATTCTTCTAATTTTTTCTCCTTTCAACTATTTCTATGACGTCAAACAAACAAACCACGTACGATTTTCTATTTTACTTCCGTACCCTCAAGACGCAGTTAGAAATTTTTGAGACGGGGAATCACCGAAGTGGTTGAAATATTTTCATGACAAAATCTTTCAATCACCTTTCAGTGTTTAAAACTATTGAGAGTAATGTACACAAAAGAATGACTAATGTATGAAATCGATTATTTCATGTGCTTTGAAATACAAACAAATATTTTTTTACTTGGAGAAATGACGTTGACATTTCAAGTACTAAACTGGTTTGTATTGAAATTGCAACGTATAAAGAGAAGTGAAATAGCTAACAATTGAATACATTCGATAAACATCAAAGAGTATTGTCAAGAAATGGCTGGAACTGAAGAAACTGAAATAGTTTTTGCTAACTTGGAGTTTCTACAAGAGCCCGTCTCTTTCAAACGAGATTCTACTAAACCATCAACCTCAAAACATCGGTATGTTTTTTTCTATTTTATTGTGCAAATTCACTGACGATCTACTAAATTCTTCCAATACATACGTGAAGATGAACGTGAGAATAGTCATTTAAAAAAATGAGAACAGAAAATTAGATATGAAACCTTGCATAACAAAAATAACAGACGATTACGATCGTACAGAATATAGTAACTTATTGAAGTATTAAATACAAAAGGGTGTGGGTATAGGAGTGTATATACGTGTGGATATAAGAAGAATACAACACTCACATGCTGATGAAATAGTTATTATATTTAAATTGAATCTTTGTCCATTTTAGATGTGGAGGTTTCTGTTGTTCACCATTGTGCTGCATTCTCTTGGGCTTATTGTTGTTGTTATTAGTGGGAGGTGGAATTACAGCTGGAATTCTGATTTCAAAAAAGCTAGGTAATGAGCAAGTCCAAGGGGGAAAAGGTGCATTCTTTCGGGCCTTTGAGTTTAATAAAAATCCAACAATATCTATATAGTTTCAAAAAATTCTTTTTTCCCTTCATCTAAACAGCATCTTTAACATTAGTAGTTAATCTGGGCACAGAAGTGTCATTTACATCAAATAAGAACCGTCCGCAAACGTTCATATTATTGACGAATATATTTTTATAATTATGTGTAGATACTACAACGACAACAACAACAAGTATGACGATAACGACTAGTACGACGACAGCGACTAGTACGAATAGTACAATCAGTACGACAACAACAACTAGTACGACGACAACAACAACTAGTACGACGACAACGACTAGTACGAATAGTACAACCAGTACGACAACAACGACTAGTACGACAAGTGTTAGTGTAAGATCTGGTAAGTCTTAAATATACTTAGGAGTACGCAAAAGTAGCCGCAGAGCTACCTTATTTTCTTATAGAGGGCTTGATAAAATTTTCTTTCTTTGTGAGGTGATAGAGAAAACGAAAGTTCGTTCTTTTGTGCTATTTCATCTTTATTCAACTGGTATTATAACAATAAAATTTCGATAAGAATTCTTTGAGGGTGGGTGTGGGTGTGAGTGTGAATGCGGCTAATGGAAAGATTAGTTCACATCCAAACCACTGGTATCTAAGGTGTCTGATATCGATTAAAATTCACGAGTCCGGGGCTAGCAGTAAATATTCAGAGAGAAAATAAAAGAAAGAACAGCCGCGTAATCTGCACGAGCGCTTGATAGCCAATAAAATATTTGTTAGGACACGAAAATATTTTTGTGTGTAGCAAAAATTATCTTCTATCTAATGGTCGACTATAAGAAGTGTGCTCATCTATATTTTGCTATAACACATAAAACATTGAGTCTAATCAGTATTTTATTCGTATTGTTTCTACAAACGTGATTTTTAATAAATTTCCATTTTTTTCCAAAAACATGAAATTAAAAAAGACCAAATCTGAGTACACCATCGGTAAGAGCATATTGAAATACATATGTTCAGGCTTACTATTCGTTATCACTCGATGAAAATATATGTAAAAACTAAAAAACGGGCGATTCTTATAATTTTTGCCAGCACTGTATATAGTTTGCTAATTTAATTATTTAACATGTAGGATGTGCAACTGGCAGTGTACTTTTAACATTTGATGATCTAACATTCGGGCCAGACGTATTCATACCGAACAGTTATGATAATACATGTATTGGTTGGACAAATGGGGCTGCCTTCGTCAGTTCCTATTTATACAATGCGAGTGGATACAATACATCTACTGTCAGCGGAAATGTTACATCGTTTAACGCATATGGTGATCCAATGACTATGATAAGTGCCAACGGTCGTCCTTTTACTTTATATTCTGCTTCAATGGCTGCAGCATGGTATGATAATTTGCAATTAACGGTTGTTGGATATCGTTCAAATATCGTTGTTGCAAACAGTACTTTTATACTTCAAGTATTTACATTGTTCAATATAGCATTCACTGGATATTCAGGAATAGACAAAGTTGTATTTACAACGGCAGGGGGAATACAAAATCCATATGTTTATGGTGAATATGGCACACAATATGGAATGGATAATCTTCTACTAAGCTTTCCATGAATATGAAGCTTATACAATCTTTTTTCTCTCAATTAAACATTACATGAACTAAGTTTTGGACGTGAAAATTTTAGTTTTAATCAGGTTTTAATAAAAGATTAAGGGTACAATGCAATTTCTGATGATTCCCAGTAACTGCCAAGATGTTTAGGATCCATCGGAAACTATTAAAATTTACAGAATATATAAGGATAGGATGTGGATGTGGGCATTCTGCTCAACTCACATTCACACCAACATGCTCAATAATACTTATATTATTTTTTCGCATAGAGTTTAAAAATGAGTAAGTCTTTGAATTTACATTCTAATGGATTGCAGTAGATGAAAAGTCCTGTTCGATAGGAATGTGCTTAAGGAATGAAAGTATTGTATTCACACTCATACTCTCAAGATGTGTTGATATTTTGTTCAATCAATCATATTCTATTAATGTGTATTATCGTTAGATAAATATTAATTCTTCAAGAATTGATAAGTGCTGAAGATATATACTAAGAGTACAAATAAACTATTTGTTTATTCATGGTCGATGCACAATCAAAAAAAACAAACATCGATTTATTCTTCATCTACTGTTACAAAATATGTCGTCGTATTTATTTAAATGTTAATGGAATTGCTCGACGAACATGTATTTCATTGTTTTTTATTCTTATGCGTGGTGAATATGATGCTATTCTCAATTTTCCATTTCATTTTAAAATAATATTTTGTCTTTATGATCAAATAGATAGAAAACTTATATTATCGATTAATTTTGACAAGATATATGTTCAAATAGTATTCAACGCCTACGATTTGATATGAATATTGCTAGTGATATATCCGAATTCTTTGTTTTGTCAATATTTCAACAAGAGAATCATCCATATATTCATGATGATACGTCAAAGCTTTATTATCTTATGTATTAAAAGTTAATCCAGGATTGGCGACTCAAATGCAATAAATAATAATCATCTTTTTCTACAACAATGTACATTATTATAGATTAATCTGTAACAGTAAATTTATGAGAAATTCACACACATTTAAATAATAATTTGCATCACATAACCAATTGATGTAAACAAATTTTTTGTACTCAAAAACTGTTCGAAGTCTTTATATTATTTATTTTATAAATAACTATTATTTAAGTGATTGATTTATGCGAATTATAGTTCAAAATAAACAACACAGGATCAAGAGATTTTTGATAAGCATATTGTTGACAGTGAACGTAGGGGTAGATTGGTTGAAGTAAAAGTGTCGATATTATCTTCATATCTTGTTGTACGTAAATCTGCATATCAATTGATCTAATCATGAGGGTGTGAGTGTGAGATGAATACAGTACCTATACCTACATTCACACACTAATACTTTCTTTTTGGTCCCTTCTGTAAATTTATTGTATAATCTTCACCGATTTCTTTCTTTCATTTAACCTTATGACCCTTCTTTCACTTCTTTTCTCTATTTGACCGTATGTTTACGATTTCAGTTTTACATTAGCAACGGGCAGGTCATCACAATACGTTAGAAACGGGCACATCATCATAACTATTTTTTTCTTTTCTTCTGCTCACCTGTTACCATAAAACGAATAGATCGATTGTTGGATTGTTTGTAAACGTGTTCTAATCAACTCTTTCAATCTTCTTTAGTATGCAAGTTATTTTTTATGAGTAACACAGAGGTAATGACTAAATTCGAGAGACGGAGTTGAGCGAGATAATTCGGATATAATAACACTGTTTAGGGATACAACAGTGTGATTGAAGATGGGTACCGCACGAAGAGCGGTTAGGTTTCGGCCGACAATGTGTGGTCCCGAAGCATTTGCCTGAAGATGACCTATGAGTAAATTTGAAAGCTCGAATTTTCTTTTTGTTGACATTTGTAAAGTTTCAATTTAAGAATAAACAATATTTAGAACACTTCTATACTTCATATTTTCTAAACTAAACATTACGACTCCTTAGAATGGATTCTTATCTGTCTTTATTTTATCTTCATTTATAAAGTAAAGATAAGTTAATCACATTTAATATATACTCGTAAGCGAACTTTTCTCTTTTCATTGAATTGAATTTAAAACATATTTTTTGTGGAACATTTACTATGAATAAAAAATGATTGAATTTTACCATTTATATAATTATATGTAAAATGTTCTTCATATTTTGTATTTTAGAAAAAAAAAATATTGTAGAAAGAAGAGAACGTGTAAAAATAGATGAATCATTTTATGTAAAGCGGATGAAATGTCCAGTATATCAATCGCTACATTAGAAGTTTTTTCACCTGAAATATTTGTTCAAATATTTTCGTATATGAATGGCTATGATAATTATAAAGCATTCTATGGTCTTAATCATCATTTATCAACATTAGTATTAACCTATGGCATCAAATATATCGATCTAAGCAAGATAACATTCAATGAAAGTCGAAAGGTAATTATTTTATGGATTTTAATTTAATATTTATTTTTTTACTGAAGATGTTTTCAACTATAAATTGTTCACATGTGAATACTCTTATATTATCGAATGAATATTACGATGAACAGATCGATCGAATTTTAGATAACAGTTATGTTCCATTGAAAAATATGGTTACTTTAAATGCATTAATGCTTGATTCGATTGGATTATATACAATGCATACAATTAGTCAACAACATTTTCAGTTAGATAATCTTAAATCATTAATAATATCATTTCGATCGGATTTGTGTAAAGAAAAAGTATTAGATATGTACGGAGCTATTCTTTATAATTTTAGTTCTCGTTTTAAATCATTAACATACTTATTTTTATCGGCATCAAGAGATAATGAAATTATTTGTCGTAATGACTTAGTATCACTTAATCATTCTCTATTGTCAACAGAAATATCTCCGACTGTACAACGTTTATTTTTACATCACATACAAATTAATGATATAGAAAATATACTTTCATATTTTTCAAAACTCCGTTATTTAGATGCAAATATTAGATTAAAAGAACACATTATTGATTATCCTTTATCATTAAATTTAATTGCTTGTGATTTATCAGTACGTTCAACTGCACTAGAATTACTTGTTTATTTATTAAAACAATGTCCGAATTTAGAAAAATTAACACTTTCTTTTTCTCCAACAAATTATGCTGACTTAGATTGTAATCAATGGGAAATTTTAATTGAGAAAAATTTATTAAAACTTAAACAATTTACATTATATATACTTTTATTTCATACTGAAATAAATATCGCTCGAGTTTTAGTTGAAGATAAATTTTTAGAAAAGCAATTTTGGTTAGATAGAAAAGCAAACATTGAATTTATTGATGGAGAATCAACAGATGATGATGATTTTAAAACAAAAATTATGATTGAATTTTCAATTTAATCTTCTTTATTGTATATTATATTATTAATCAAGATACTAAACAATTACTTAATGTAATCTCGAACTAGAAAATGTTTGATTATATGAATGGACTGATTTTAAATATATAAAATGAAAACGATTCATTTTTCGAATTGACAGTATTTTTAAAGTTTTGAAGAAACTATTCGAATTTTGTTTTTCGCAATAAATATCAGATATAAAATCTTTGTTTTCATAAACAAATATCAATATCAGCTAATACGAAAAAAAAATCAAACTAATTAATTCTATCAAATAACATACGAATAGATTCGTTTTCTGTGAAAAGTAATGTCTCTCTTGCAGATGAAAAGTTTGATATAATCGTATAAGATCTTACAGTTGTTGAAGATAAAATTATAAATGATTCACTAGCTGAATTGAATATTACAAAAATTTAAAACTTTAGTTAAGTATTATATAGTTACCTAGCACAGATAACGGAGTAATTGAATATAAACGGAATGTTTTTTATTCATTTCGAAACACAAATGTCCATGGCGGCGCTGTCACCACCGCGCCGCGAACGCCACAGCGACCGCGGCAGATTCTCAACTGCGATGAACATCTCTGTTTCAGAAATTGATTCGAAATGATTGAGTAGACAAGATTAAAATCAAATATAAGTCCAAATCCATTCATACTACCTACATCTTGATCACATTATATACTATATCCCAATTATTAAAACAATATAAAAGATACAGAAATTTTCAAAAGATAATTCGTTTACGTCGAACTTTGGATTTTTTTTCTATTGATGTCTTCAAATGGATGTTACGAATTTCTAATACAGTTTGTATATACTTAAAATAAGACCATACTCAAACGAACTAAACAGAAATTCATGTAAAATCTATCACAAAAATACAACAAATAAATAAGACTAGCCAACAGTTGATTACGTTATATTAAGATTAGATGGGTGTAGGTGTTGTGTTCTTCTTCTTTCGACATCCACACCCACAA
>CAJNOI010000066.1:228804-262144 GCA_905250115.1 Adineta steineri | reverse complement strand
TGAATTAACGAGTTTTTAAATCTCCATATATTTGTATCTCGAATTCTGTTAAGTCGATGATCATTTTGACATGATTTTTGAAGTAAATAAACACAATCTTTTCTATAATGTTGTAAATGTGCTAATGTTACATTAATTTCTCGTGTTTGACATTTAGAAAAACAAATAAGAGGATAATGATTATGTACGGCAAGAATCCGTTCTGTATGAAAAAATGATTTAATATATGAACCAGTTTTTGTATAATTAAATGAACGATAAATATGTGTTAACATATGTAAATACGAAGGAACAATTAATAGATTTGATTGAATAGTATTATTATTTTCATCAAGATTATCTAAAAAATAAATATGTCGTGCACTTAATGCATCATAACTTTGATTAATATTCGCGAAATATTTTTCTAAATCACGAATCATATCTAACCAATTCAAATGTTGTAAAGGTATGATAATTTCATCAATATCAAGTAAAACGACATAATTCTAAAGATACATATTTTTATAATAGCAATCATTATATGGAATAATTTCATTTTGACGTCGATGAATTATTTTTTGTTGTAAATATTTTTTTCTTTCTAATGGTGAATTTGGTTGTGAACCAGGTAAAGATAATTTTTGTACATGAACTAATTTTGTTTCGTTTTGATAATATTGAAGAACTTTACTCATATTTGGATGAATATCGAATTCATAAAAAAAAATTTTTTTAACACCTAAAATATTTAATAATTCAATCCATTCAATTAATCGAATACTTAAATCATCATGAAGAAATTCTAAACCTTTAACACAAACAGCAAATGATTGTTTGTTTTTATCCAATGGACGATTATTTATAATTTGAAGATTATTTGTTATTGCTGTACAATTCTTTTCAAATAATGAAACGAAATAGGGTTGAAGATGTTTTTGTCTAGGAAATGGACAATTTATTAAAAATGGTTGAAGAATTTTATCTTCATAATTTCCCCATTGTCGACTCCAAATATAATGATAATCAGCTAATGTTATTATTGAATTTGAACTATTTGAAAACCAAATTCGACAATAGATTTTAATAGGTGATATTCGATCAATCATAGAAAGTATTCTTATTGTTGATAATTCGCCATTAAGTATTCGATCATCATAAAACGCATTATAAAAGAAAAATGTTCCATTTGATGATTGAAAACGTTGCCAATAAATATTATTATAATCAATTTTTATAGATTCTGGAGATTGTATTCGACATGGCTGTTCTTGTTGTTGTTTTGAAAGGTTTTGTGAAGAATTATTATTTGTTTTGAAATGTAATAGACATAGAAAAATAAAATAACTCCAAGTTAGAATAAATGCAATTATACTCAATAATCGAAAGAAAAATATTAAAATATTTTTTCGACTATTTCGAAACTCACTTCTTGATTTAAATATGAAATAAACCATCTTCAAACTTATTTGTTTTCTTAATAAATACAATAGAATCAAGTAGACATGTGTCACATTACTTTTTTTCCTTCTCTTAATAGATTCAAGAATAGTATATATATATATATATATATATGACAGGTGAGTCTAGAATCTAGTTGAGTTTCGAATAGCTTTTGTATTATTGAAAATAGTAATATTGTGAGCTCTCTATTGAAAATGTAGAAATCTTATTTGTTGAGTTTGCGAAAGGCTGCACGATCAAAATTATCTCTATATCTCAGAGTCAGACAAAAGAAGTACTTTCCAGAAATAAAACAATGAATTAAAAAAGTGACTCCTCCAAAAAACAGAACAGGAGCATTTTTTTGTTAGTGTAAATGCGAACACGATGATCTTTCCCGCCACTGTTATCCAATGCTTCGCCACAGCATTAGAGTATTTTTTTTTTCTCATTTTTCATTTTTTTGTATTCCTTCCCCTCTGTATTTTGTGAAGTCAATCAATACTAGAAAAATGTGTTTTTAACAAAAATAATTTCGAGAAAAACGGTTGGGCGTCACTAAGCGCCTCGCCGAAATATTTATTATTTTTTGATTAAAAAATTAAATCAGAATTTCAAGGTCATATGGAAACATTTGTAATAAGAGATAATATAACCATGGTGGCATAGCATTAAAGTGCAAAAATAATTTCATTTTTTCTACGTTGGATACAGCCGTCGCCATCTTAGTATCAGTATTTCGTATGACTATAATAATAAACGTCAACTGGTTTTTTCTTGGGCTTGCAGCATTTTCGACAGTATACATATATGAGGCAGAAAACAATAATAAAGCTAACAACACCTCCAATAGATCCTCCAGTAGTGTATCCATTACCGCTACGATATTCTCTGTCAGATTCTAATGATCCAGAAGTATTTAGAGCTTTTGACTCGAGTTTTTGCATTGTAATATTTCTAGCTGGTTCGATGTTATCCACGAATCTGTTGGCAGATGTATCGGCTTCCGAATTATCTGTTCGATTCGAATCGTTTGTAGCGTTATTTTTTAGTTCGTATACGGTAGTGTTGGTTGTTGATAGTGTAGAAATAGATGTCTCAGTGAACACTTGCCTGCGTTTCGCTGCTATTCGGAAACTAATTTCTTTTGGTGATCCATTAGCGGCATCAATGACTAAAAGCAGAAAACTGTTAGTTTGATCTTCAAAATAAGGAGCTTTGCTCACAATAGATAACGATAAAACAAATTATCATTGGCGTTAGTTTCTTCATATTTTTCTACTAGTTCTGGTACTGCAAGAAGTTCATATAGTTTTATCTAAAAGAATAACCAGAATCGTACCTATGATTGAACAAGAGGAGATACGTTTAACAGTAAAAAACAGGAGAAATAGAAACTACCGAAAATTTTAAGGACTTCCTGCAGCTATTTCGGAAATTGAAAATTTACGTAGGAGAGACTTCAAAGATCACGTAGAAATTACGAAATCACTCAAGGTAGTTTCTGATATACACCAAACTTTTTGTGAACTACCACAGTGGTTGAAATGCTCTGTAATGCATACAAATAAAATTTCAGAAACCACTACCGAAATTATCGAGGTTTTCAGTGCACCCAACCAACTTTCACATATAATCTTGAAAACACCAGATTAGTTTCGATAAATTCCGTAATTATCGTAATGGTACCAATACACTTCCTTTCCCATTTCGAAAGCTTTCCCGTATTAGCAAGGCTCTCTATATTAGATGGCTTCTCTAGAGTGAAAACTCTTGAGAAATGAGGGGTGAAAATGCCAGTATTTTTTCACATCCCACTCTCATCCTGGCACCGAAATCATCTTGGTGAACACTCGTAATTTCTATGATGTGGATTATAAATTGTAATAACTCTCATTTTGGAAGCCTGAATATAATTCGGGATAAAGAAATTCATACGCTTCCTGCTCAGATGCTTACAAATTGTGTA
Source organism: Adineta steineri (assembly GCA_905250115.1). Lineage (NCBI taxonomy): Eukaryota > Metazoa > Rotifera > Eurotatoria > Adinetida > Adinetidae > Adineta > Adineta steineri. Next base: position 258,753 of record CAJNOI010000066.1, on the reverse strand, counting down.
TAATATAGCAACCCACCCGAGCTTTTATAAGCGCCTGTCTTGATGCAAGAGCGTTTCGCGGAGAGCCCATTATCTTCCGTTCGTTTTTATCAAATTGGAAAAAACCAACATAACAGCAAACATCTCACCACTTTCACAGAACAACACTCTTATCTATCTTATCTATTATGAGCTCGGGAGAGGAACTGGTACTAGCGGATGCGGGTGTGGGTGTGTCTTTTCTCTATATTTCATTCACACCCACCCTCAAGATATCAATGTAGAACGAGTGGCTAACAAAGTGAATAGTCTAAGTTGGTAAAAACTCGTTGTTTTCTTTTCAGCGAATAATAATATTATTCATTTCGAAAAGCGTTTTTCTCTGCTTGTAAGAGATAAGATTAAATCTTCATATAGACATCCGAAATAATATTACACTATAGAAAGAAACTAAAAAAGCTATTCATCCTCTCTGTGTGTTTCGCAGTAACCAATAGTGCCTTTCTTTACTTATGAAACTTGCAAAAAAGAGCCAAACTTTCATAGTTCTTGTCACAAAATTCGATTGGGAATAAAAGAGCTAGTAATGTCTAGAGCTCAGATTGCGATTCGTATTTCAGCTATTACTTTCGTAAGAGAGTGACCATAAATTATACATGCAACGAATTTGGATTCTAGTTTGACTTAGGACCAAACGATGCGAAATCGGGTTGACGTTCTATATTAAAGCTGAATTCGAGTACTATTCAATGAGCTCAGCTAGTGTTGAATATTCTGGCGCTTGCCCCGATATTTCTTCAACTATATAAACGACTACGGATATACTATAAGGTTCGATCACGTTCTGATTCTTCAGTGTAGGTGCATCATTAATTAGTCATTCACACGTACACCCCAGTCACCCTCGCAAGTTATTCGAGATGAAGAAATCGTGCAACAATTAGTTTGGCGATGTTTTAAGCAATGTAAGCTTAACAGAAGCGTCTGATAGACTTTTTAAATTCTTTGATGTACATTTTTGATAGGAAAATAAATATGGCAAAAGTCAACATCGGTGGAATAAACGAAATAAAATAAACAATCAGATAAAGCCAAGGATTTCGAGCCGATTTCATGCATCCTGACAATAAAAGAGAAATAATTAGACGAGGAAGTGATAATACAATGAGAATAAACAATGAAATGAAGAGATGTTTGCGTTACCGTCATTGCTTATATAAAAACTGCTTGTAAGATTGATTTAACTCAGCAGTAATACGAATACGAGCTGCAGAAATACAATTGATTACAAAAGGGACTGAAAAATGAAAAATATCCACTTGCCATTCCAGTATTTGTAAAGATGATGAGTATGTAACTATACACCATGTGCGTTGTTCAACTCCTTCATCATCGACAAGATGACGATGAATCGGATTATCGATATGTGCTAGAGAATAATAATAAGAAGAAGAAGAATTAATCGTTCGATAGCCGCACAAGCACTAAGTCAGTTGATGGTGCTCAAAATAAATCGAAGAAGAAAGTCAATAGATACGCATTGCAAATGTAAAACTAAATGATGATTTATTACACCTATTTGTGATGCAAATAGCAATCCAAATTTGATCATTTATATAATCATAGCAAATACAGATATGATTGATGATGTGAATAAATATAGACCAGAATCGATATTTCTTGTTGTTTTCATTTGAAAGATGAAAAAATGGATGTGGAAGAAAGTGACAGGCACAGCAAATTAGGAATACCATCACACCCTCAAGATGGTTACTATTAATTTATTTACAAATACACCATATATTATAATAAATGCTATTTTATATGCTGCAACTAATGTAAAAGATCCATATTTTATAGATATAATTCAATTTCTATATACTGTAACATTGATCTTATTCTACACATATTTTTGTGTAAGTAGAAATAGAATAAATGAAAAAAATTTTCATAGAAATTCTTTTAGATTTCATTTTATGTTTGTATGTGTGTATCTGAACGATATCGTTGATAATTTATGCATGTATTATTTCAAATACATCTTAATCGATGTAAACCACAAAGAATACCTGTTAACGAAGTTATCCCAATTGATTAAGAATTAATAAATTTTAATCGTTTTCATCACCAGAAGATTATGATTTATTGTCGTATTGTGTAAACTTATTTTATGTCGTTTTCCAGCTTTATGTAACAATATTGTATCTTTTAAATAAATGAAAATATCTGTCGTAAGAATGTGGGATGGGTGAACAGGTAGTGTGGATATTGTTCTTGTATCCATTCACGCATATTCATATCCCTCTGCTTGGGATATTATACGAGGATTCAGATGTTCTCTTCATCTCTAGTCACAACCAAAACAACGAGTGTTATTATAATATTATGTACAAAGTCGGTTTTTGAAAAACGTTTTCTCTCTTCTCTTTTTATCAGTCATATTATTTTTGTGTTCTATCTTTCTGTTGTATGATGGCTTTTTCTGTTTTTTCATATAACATACATGATAAAATTATTTATGCGCAGTTGCAAAGTATGATAGTGAGTCAAGGTATCACGTTGATAGACAACAAAAGATAATAACAATGTGAGAAAGAGTATCATGTATATTTTACTGTTATATTAGGAAGAAGAATAAGTGAGTTATAAAAAGAGATACATCAGTCTACATTTGTTTTTATTGAAGGTATTCAAAAGCCAAATTGTTAATGTTAATTAGAAAGTAAACTGTATTTTACATAAGAATTGAGTAGAAAAAAAGCAGTTTCAGAAAGAGATTAAGAAAGAAATAAAAATTTCAATCAAAACAATTTAACTGGAATTATATAAATACTAAAATTTATTCAAAACAGTTTCCGATGATCAATGGTTGGTTTCTAATTGAAATTTAATAAGTTACATCTTCATATAAAAAATAGGTCTCACATGATTTTAAATTACAACTACAAACTTACGCCATATAAATGAAAGGAATAAACTACTTTTAGAATGAATTTCGAAAGATTTTGTTACATCATATCTAATTTCAAGTACGATACAAATGATTATTTAAATCTTTTAGATCTTAGTAAAATATGGCCGAAAGAAAAGCATTTAATATAATTAAAGCTATTCCAATCGTTGGACAAGCATACGGTGCTGTACGAAGTGTGGTTTATGCAGCGAAAGGTGACGTGTATGAAGCAAAGCATTCTGTTGCAATGGATTTAGCAGATTTAAATCCATTAAGAATACCAAAGAATCTTGCACATGGTATCGCAAGTGTAACGAATGACCTTGATTCAGGTGTTTGGATTGGTCGACGACCTATTGGTGGTCAACCTCTTGGACTTAATATTACTCCTGGTATTGATGGAACTCATTGGTGTATTCAGATCAATGGAGTAATTTATCAATTAGGATTGAATAAAAAACATGAAATTAAAATTCGTGTAAGTTCAAAAAATGAAAAAAGTTCATTGTACGAAAACGATTGTAAGGAATACTCATGGTATCTTCTCCAGAAAGAATTACCAGATTTTGATCCTGAAGTATTAAGAATTTTTGCAAAATCGCACGAAGAACGAGAATATAGATTATTAATTGCAATAGGTGGAAAAATGAATTGTCAATCGTTCACAACCAGAATGTTCGCTGCTGCAGCTAATATACCAATTGAAAAAGCACGAACTATTATGCTTACTGTCTTACCAAATCTTTTATTTTGATAATAATTCAGTATGATCAATTATGATTATCAAATGTTTTCTTTTATAAAATATATTCTTCACCAATTAAAAACATTCTCGTTTCGTACTTGAACAATAATAAATATAACTAAAAAGAAGTGACGGGGGTGGGTGTGGATGCTTTTAACAGATGATACACCTACACCTTTCTAAACTGTTTCTGTACTGATGCTGTTGATGTACACTCAAGTTCAGAAAAACTTGCACATCTTGTTATGTAAATATATCCCCATATATAAGCCACTCTCAAGTAGTTTACATAACTGGCTGATAGCCTATGCCGAGTACTATTTAGCACTATACTTCAATATTTTATTCGTTCACCTTTAGATTCAATAAGAGACAAACATCTTTTTTTCATCGACATCACAAAATTCATTACAAAATTAACATGAACATTTTTAACTTCTTCACATGAAAAAAGCTCAAATTCATCAATGTTTTTCGATTTTCTTCTTTCAACTTAGCGTTTTACGATCGATCATAAGTTCTCGATAGGATTAGCGTTTCGAGTATCAGATGAGCATTCCAACAATTCTAATGTTTTGTTCTTGATCAATTGTTTGGAAATATTGTGTGTATGATTACGATCTTTGTCTTCTTTTAGACACCAATAATTTTTTAATGTATGAGCTTAATATGAATCATTAATTGTCGATAATTCTTCTTTGATTTCATTGAAGATTATTTAACTGTTACATTAAATATATTAAGCAATATAGATTTTTTCTATTTCCATGTCGCACATAGTCGACCATTTCCTCTTCACTGATTAAGTGAATTTGTTTGTTTCAATTTATTTATATTGTAATAGATAGTCCTTAATAATATCTTTATTTCATGATGAATAGCACGAGCGCATCCCATGCCTCTGTTACAATAATGTAATGTCTATATATGATAGTTTTTTAAATCAGTGGATTATGTCATGATTAAATGTTTATGTATTAAAAAGAAAAGAATTCACGCTTTTATATAGTCAATATGTAGTGTTACTAACGGACATATATCCCTAGAAAAGTTAAACTTTTAATTACTTTCTAACTATAAGAAAATCGTTATACAAAAAACTCAATTTTGTGCAAGTTTTTTTGAACTTTTCTGTATATTACACTGTATTTATTGGTTTATTATAATCAACGACTTATTATACATTATTCTTCTTTATACTTATTCCATTTTATACAATACCATGAATAAAGAAATTTTTTTAGTTCTAGCAATATAAGTTATCACGTATTTTAAAGATTGTGTAATCTCAAAAGTGAAGTATAATATATAATTTATAACTTTCTTCTTATTATTTCCATTCATTTATATTTATAATTAAAAATATTTATCAGTATAGTGCTTTTGATAATAAAATGTGCAAGTCACATACGCCATCATTAAAGAAAAGATATTTGAATAGTGACGAAGCATTTCTATAATAACAAGCACGTATCGTGATAAATATTAATAAATCTTTGAGATTAATTCAGTGCTATATATACATCGAGAAAAATATTTTGAATCATTTCATGTTGATACAATAGAATGCAAATTTCAAAAGAAAATATTTTCATTAGATTTATTTGAATTAAGAATAGTATGTAAAGAAATTGTATGAAGAAAAGAATGTTTATAGATGCATGTATCTCTCAACAAAGAGAAATGCTCAAATATTTCAAAAAAAAAAGAGAGAGAGAATGTTTATTGCATTATTATGCGAAAAGATGATAATATCGATTACCATGATCATTTATGCACGATCTTCTTCTTCTTGTTCACCACCTTCGCCTTCTTCTACAATAAAATCAAAAAAAATATATATATATAAAAAAAAAAGAATTATAAATAACACTCACCTTCAGCTGTAGCATCTTGATATTGTTGATACTCACTTACAAGGTCATTCATATTTGATTCAGCTTCAGTGAATTCCTGAGAGAAAAAGAGAGAACATTAGAAATATTAATTTATTAGTAGCAAATGGAGCCAAAAAAATGCTCATAGACGACATCGACGAGTGGGATATTCCATATTATTTTTATTGGACGAAGACTTGTTAAAATTCTCCGTTCATTGACGGTGTCGATTGATCTTATTCTAAATATTTTTGAAATATGAGTAAAAAAAGAAAGGTTAGAATAGATTGAAAAATATTCATTGATAAAACTCGCTAAAATTAAAATATCGTCGTTATATTTTGTAATCTATGAAAGAAAAATTCAATTTTAGGTTACCATTTCGTCCATTCCTTCGCCAGTATACCAATGAAGAAAAGCTTTTCGTCGGAACATAGCCGTAAATTGTTCACCAATACGTTTAAATAATTCTTGAATTGCTGTACTATTACCAATAAATGTTGCGGACATTTTAAGACCACGTGGTGGAATATCACAAACAGCTGTTTTAATATTATTTGGAATCCATTCAACAAAATAAGCTGAATTCTTATTTTGTACATTTAACATTTGTTCATCAACTTCTTTCATTGACATTCGTCCGCGAAATATTGCAGCAACGGTTAAATATCGGCCATGTCGTGGATCACATGCAGCCATCATATTCTTAGCATCAAACATCTGTTGAGTTAATTCAGGGACAGTTAATGCACGATATTGTTGTGAACCACGAGATGTTAATGGTGCAAAACCTGGCATAAAAAAGTGAAGACGTGGAAATGGAACCATATTTACAGCTAATTTTCTAAGATCAGCATTTAATTGACCTAAAATTATAATTATTAAAATTTATTTATTTATTTGGAAAAGAAATAACAAACCTGGAAATCTAAGACATGTAGTAACACCTGACATTGTTGATGAAACAAGATGATTAAGATCACCATATGTTGGTGTTGTTAATTTTAATGTACGAAAACAAATGTCATATAATGCTTCATTATCAATACAATACGTTTCATCTGTATTTTCAACAAGTTGATGAACAGATAATGTTGCATTGTATGGTTCAACAACTGTATCTGATACTTTTGGTGATGGAACAACACTAAATGTCATCATGATACCTTAAAAAAAACGAAAAGAAAATATATATATTTATTAATTAAATATTAATTTACGATCTGGATATTCTTCTCGAATTTTTGCAATTAATAATGTTCCCATTCCTGAACCAGTACCACCACCGAGTGAATGTGTCAATTGAAAACCTTGAAGACAATCGCATGATTCAGCTTCTTTACGTACGACATCCAAAACAGAATCAACTAATTCAGCACCTTCTGTATAATGACCTTTTGCCCAATTATTACCAGCACCTGATTGACCAAAAACAAAGTTGTCTGGTCGAAAAAGTTGTCCGAATGGTCCACTTCGTACTGAATCCATTGTACCTGGTTCAAGATCAACAAGAATAGCACGTGGAACATATTTACCACCTAAAACAAGAGAAATAATAGAAAAAAATGATTGCCTATTATTTTCTACTAACCAGCTGCTTCATTATAATAAACATTGATACGTTCAAGTTGAAGATCTGAATCACCATGATATGTTCCTGTTGGATCGATACCATGTTCATCAGAAATTACTTCCCAAAACTAAAAAATATATTTATAAAATATTCATTTGTAATTGAAATTATTAATTTACTTTAGAACCAATTTGATTTCCACATTGACCAGCTTGAAGATGAACTATTTCACGCATTTTATTATTATTATTATTTGTATTGAATACGAATTAAAACAAAGATATAGATAACAATCAATCTACAAAGATAAAAAATTTTCATCAGAAAAGAAATAAAATTCTCCTGTGAATACGAATTCCATACGGTACAAAAACTAACTTAGAAATTTTATTTGATTATAATTCATACAGAAGAATAATAAGCTCGTTTTAAGAGTTATATGAAATAATTACTTGATCATGCATTGTATTCTATACTTTTTAAAGGATTGATATTCACTCTTAACGCTTACCCGAGAAAAAAATCTTTAAATTGTTAAAAGAAGAAGAGTTTTTGACTGATGTAGAGAATCTCTTATATAAAAGGAAGGAATGTTGTCATTGCTTCAGATATATACGTATATGCGTAACAACATTTCCCATCATGTTTTCAAAAAAGACGTTCGAATGATATATATTGTAGCTGAATGTAATGCCTTTGCAATAGGATAGAAAAGAAAAAAACAGTCCACAACGATGACGAGAAAAAGTCTATGAGTGTGATGTGGATATGTTTTACGTTTCTTTGCGTGTTGAAAAAGAAATAAATAGAAGAGACGACGAGGACGATATAAAGAATGAGAAGAAGAAGAACGCAAAAGTATCCATAGAGATGGCGTTAATATGTATCTAATGTTTCTTTGTGTTTGAAAAGAGAAAAAAAAAGGACGATATATTTTTTTAGCCAATTGAGAAAAATAGCTTTTACATCTATTATAATACTTAAATTTATTGTGACATGACAAAAACAAATACTCGTATTAATGTTGTTGACTTCTTCAAAACAAAGACATCTATCCTCAAGAAATAAAAAAATTAATTTTTACTTGTAGATTTAAATGACGATCAATTATTCTTTGCATTAGAAAATAAAAAAAAGATATATTCTAAGCAAAATTTAAATGATTACATTCATAAATTTATTTATATAAATATTGTTATCTTGAAATATATGATAATTTTGATGTATACTAGAAATAAATTTTAGTTTATCGATTAAATCAGATCATATGGAAATTTCTTACTTTATATAACACCGGCCCTGTGGCCTAATGGCTATGGCGTCTGACTTCGAATCAGAAGATTGCAGGTTCGAGTCCTGCCAGGGTCGCTCTTTTTTTTTTCTTTTTTTCTTCCTTTTACTGTTGATCATAAATCCATTTGCTTACTTATATTACTATATTACGATAAAAAAAATCTAAAATTCAAATAATATTCATTTTAATTTAATTTTGTTCCTTTTATCAACCTTATGATCTAATGGTTTGATCGTTCGACTTTCTTTTTCTTTTCTTTACATGTATATATATATACATTAAACTTATTCAATAACGAATAAAAATTCAAATGTGATATTAAATATTTTGCAAAAAAAAAGTAAATTATGTAGAAAATATTTAATAGTTTATTTTCAACATTAAACTAAGATAAAATATCGATTCTTAGTTGGCGGCATATTATTAAAAAGAAAAAAATTATAATAAAATAGATTAAAATTATTTTGAATACATTTCGACGGCTGATTTGCTTTTATATTGAATCTACAGATACATACAATCAAGTTATTGGAGAATATTTATTGATAATTGTCATACTTTGTTTTTCGATTCATCTTATCTTCATATAAACTATTAAAGATTAGACATATATTTGTCACATCCTCTGTTCCTCATCATTTATGAACGAAGTGTATTTTTATAAAAAGTTAGTTTTTTGAATACTTTAGTATCACAGTAATCATCAATGTATGTACTTAGAGAGTTTTTTTCTAAATTATTTATTTCTCATACCATGATATTTTACATGTGATTTATGTGGGAATTCGAATACCGAACGAGTGAATTTATAATAGAATCAAATCAATAAGAAAAACAAGTCATGTACAGTCTGTAGAAAGTTTGAGCCACATCAATTGTTGACATATCATAGGGAAAAACACTAGATATAGTATTTGAAGTGTCTAGTAGTATTATTTAGATTCAAAAGAATTGAAGTTCATTGTTTTAGTCTCATTATGCAATTTATTTTTGAGATATCGTAACGATATTTGTCTTTATATTTTTGTAGTTATTTCATACATCGTATAATACTTTGTCTCTATCATACTTTAACCATATTATTCCTTCTTTTCATATTTTTTCATTTTTTTTATGATGAACAATCATATAAGCGTATGCTTTGTATGAAAACGATGCGATTCTAGATAAAGAAAACCATAATAGATTGTGATATCATCATCACTAACACTTCTTCTATCCGAAATCTTCACAGATATGAATAGGAATTCAGTGTGATACTCTTTAAGTGTAAAAGTTTCTGATGAGAATATTTTCTAATATGATTACGATCTAAGATAACATTATATCTCTTTTAGATGTATAGTTCAGTTCGTATCTGTCACATAGTTATATCTTTCTCTCTGATATATTTCTTTCTGTTCTGTCGTATAAATCGTTTTTCTTTCGTATATTTCTTGATGAATTCCCCTCTTTATCCACTCCTCCTATATATATACTCGTGTTTTTTCTGAATAAAATCATCGATTTTCTTCATCTTCCATTTCGTCTCTTCATATTATTTGATATTTAAGTCGTCTTCATGATTATTTTTTATATCTTATTTTTGGTTGTTGTCTCCTTAACTCCAGTCCACCTTAGAAACAATAGAGTCTCTCCTACATTCAATCAAAGTAATTTCTTTTTTTTTCATTAAACTATTTTACTCACTGACCAGATGATAGGAATTGCTCTATTGTCAGTTACATATAAAACAAATTTATGGAATTCAATTTCACTAACAATACGAGATATAAACGCATTAAATCTACAGGTATGAAAATTTTGACTTCCGTTTAATATATTATTTCTCATGTATTCTCAGTATGCGCAAATATTGCAATTAGAACAAAATAATTTGTCAATTATTTCTTATAATTTTACCTCGACAGCAACGATCAGTGATCGGTGGAAAAGGTTAGTGAAAAATGACTCATTTTTTTTATATATAATTCTGCATTTTTAGAAACAGTAAAATAATGCAATGTGAAGATGGTTCAACATTTTCAGGTGTTTCACTCAATGTTCGATTTTCTGTCAAGTCTATCAGAAAACAAAACACGCTTTATCGATGGCAACAAGTTCTAAAGAAAATTCAAAACAATATTAGATCCACTTTTAAAGTGATTAATCTTACGATACCATTCACAGATAATCAAATAATATCTGTTCAATTAACATCCTGCTTATCGAAAATACTGCCAAGTATAAATTCAATTTATGCATATACTAACATTTGTTTGTTTGATTGTAGTGAATATGGCATCACCAACAATCACCGACACTAAAATCAGGTTTCTATATTTATTTTTTATATGTTGACTGCGAAAAAGAGATAATGAGAATAATTAGATTGTATAGAAACTATCTATTTCTTTCTTTTTTAATAGATTAAATTGTGAAGTGATAATCTTGGGTGCAGGTGTAGGTGGATCTCATAGTGCATATCGATTAGGTCCAATTTATAAGAATAATTTATGTATATTTGAACGTGAAAATCATGTTGGAGGACGGACTTATGATATTGATTATAATGGAACTGCATCCGAAGCTTATTCTACTACTCCAATTGCACCTATGGGAGCTATGCGATTTTATGAAAAACAACCTGTTGTTAAACAATTAATGGATGAATTAAATATTTCATATTATCGTTATAATTTTCAAAATTTTCTCATTAAAGCACGTGGAAGATTCTATACTTCATACAATGAAATGTGTGCAAAGTCATATGTAGGATTAAACTGTACTGATGATTCAAATGGATTGAATTTTCAAGATCAAATATGGACGAAATTATTAGAAGAATATAAAAAGAATTCATCGAATTTATATAATTTTGCAGATATGAATGCATTTTGTCGTTCTCTTCTTGGTGATGAAGCAACGGAATATTTAAGAGATTCATCTAGACCTCGATCAAGTTTTCTGAATGTAGATGTTCATTCTTATATGGAAACCATCAAACAAGAGTTACATCTGAATAAACCTATTTATTATACCAATGATGGTATGTCGCAGATTGCAAAACGAATGATTTATAAAGCAACAACAATAAACAATGTTCGACTTTTTTTAAATGAAAAAGTTATTCAAATTGAGGAAACTTTGAATACTACGAATGATTATATTTTTTCAATTGAAACATCAAACTATAAAGTTTTTAGTAAACAATTAATCGCAGCAATGCCTCCAACTGGTTGGATAGATATCGAAGGTTCAATTGCTAATGAAATTAAGTCAAATAAGTATTTTCAATCGATTTTACCAATCCGAACAATTGTTATAGATAATTACTGGCCACAGCGGTGGTGGGAACAAGCTTCTATGCTTAAATCCAATATTGATCGTGCCTGGACAAGACAAAATTGTATAAGTCGTATAGAAATATTATCTCAACATCCACAAAAAAAAGAACAAAATTTAACAAGAACAGTTTATGATGATGGTTTATGTATTGATACGTGGTTAACATTAATTAATCGTTCAACAAATACAGATTTAATTCAAGAATTATTGAGAGGATTGAGAGAACTATTTCCTAATGTTGAAATACCATCACCAACAAAAACATTTACAAAAGTATGGCCTGGTGCTTGGCATCATCAAAAATCTAATACGAATGTCACAAATAAACAAATTATGAAGTGGGCATTACAACCTATAACACGATTTAGAAAACATGAAATTAGTTTGGTAGGTGAAGCATTTAATCTCGATCGTTCGACTTGGGTTGATGGTGCCATTAAATCTTCATTAATGTCACTTTATTCACAATTTAATTTCAATAAAACTTGCTATGAAAACGATGGTGCGGTCAATGGAGTTTATTGTAGCAATGATTTTATTTAATTTCAATTCATATCTTACGAAAAATAGTGTAAAAAATTTATCTAATAAAAACCCATTTCTGTTCATAAATTCTAACATGTAATAAATATGTTTTTTGTCCTAAGCAAAGGAAAGTATATGTTTGCTCTCGTCAATAATTAGATTGAAGTCATTGACTAATGCGAGTTAGTAATTGATATATTTGAAGGATGTTACATAGTGACCTATTTCTCGAATGTTCCCTGATAAATATTTCGTTTTCTTTAAATAAAGGATAGAATTTCATTTTATATGCCGAAATTCATTATAATTCGTAGCTGTAAATGATCAAAAGATATCCAACGAATACAACTGTTTGTTTTTTGTACGATATGAAATTTAGTCGTGAATGATGTTTTTGTTTCATATATTAGTTGATTTTCACAATAATCTTATTTCGATTATTACTTATGTATTGTTGAAATATTATTCGCATTAGAATCATGCACAAAACTATAGTGTTATTCATAGAAGCTTGTGTTTCATCGTTCGTATTGACCTCCATGTATCAGTTATGAATATATTCACTGAATAGAAAAATTAAATCTTAGTAAATTTTTAAAATAACATATACTGGTCAGGTAACATAGAAAAATAGGAAAATTCTAAGAAATTAAAACATTTTAATACTATTTCGTCTATATAAATAGCGTATGGGTGTAAGTATTGTGTACTTCTTCTTCTCACACCCTCAAGTTTTGCTTTAATTTAAACAGAATTAAGTATAAAATGACTAATCATTCTAGAAAGAAACCGAATAAATGTTCTTATCTCGATGTTCTTTCACAACGTTGAGTAATTACACACTCACACACATATATATCTAGATAAAATTTTAACTGCACTGCTTACTATAGAATGTCGGAAAGAAAGCGTCAGAAGACAACTATAATTACAAAATTTGAGCAACTACCAAATGAGTTGTTATTAATATGTTTTGATTATTTTGATTATTATTATTTATATGAAACATTTTCTTCTTTAAATCAACATTTCAAGAACTTAATTCAACATCGAACAAAAATTTATCTTAATATGAAATTAATTCCAAATGAAAAAGTTTTACCATTTTGCTCTCAATTAAATCAATTAATAACAACAAATCAAAACTATTCACTATCAATTCGAATTAACAATAACTATAGATTTAATTCTATTTTCCAAGATAATTTATTCAACGAAAATTTTTCTAGAATAAAATCCTTAAAAATAACAAATGTAACTGTTTCAACTCTATTGTCTATCATATTCGATGGACAAACAAATTTATGTAATACTTTAGAACGATTAAGCTTATTCGATAAAATTGGTGGCACATTCCAGGATATTGACCGTAAGTAACAATCGAGATTATCTGTACTATATTATCAATCTTTGTATAGGATTATGTTGTGATTTAATTTCGTCAAAAATGAAATTATTAAAACATTTGGATTTAAATTTTATACCATATTCTACTGGTGACAATGAATGTGAAGAGTATGTCGATTTAGAGTTTTACGGATTATCAATTAGAGAAAAATCATTTAGTAATTTAGAAACGATTATTATCGGCTGTAAGTAATTAAAATCATATATAATTCTTCCAAATATATATTTATTTATTTTCAATAGATATTCCGTATGATGACGATACTTTTACAACATCAAAATTATCATTTAAGAGATTGATTAAACGTGTATTACCTTGTATGCCAAAATTAAAAACTTTAATTATCAATTCCATTTATTTTGATACTCCTGATAATTACCGACAGGAACATAAAGTATGGGCAAAATATTATTGTGCCTTTGAAGTTTCATTATGAAAAGCGAGAGAATCGACAGATAGCAAACAGGTTTTATGAGATACAATCGAACTCCTACAGATCATAATAGATAGTTTAGTGTTGTCCTCTATTTCTTGAGATTTTTTGACGTAAGAGGTGTGTTTATATATCATTGTTAATTTCTTTTAAATAGGTATCATCAAGTACAAAAACAAATTTAAAACTAGTTAAAATCTGGGTCGATGTGAATGCGAATGAGCAACGTGATAAAGAAAAAATGGAAAAGTATCTACAAAATTACTTTACTAATGAAAATTCCACGTACAAGACAACAATCAATATATTTTTCGTTCATAGTTAAAATATTTTTTTGGACTCCATATCTTTACATTCTTATTATTTTCCTTTTTCGAGTTTTTATGAATAAATGCACGCAAAGAATTTATTTTATTCTACTGAATGATCTTAAAATACAAAAATCTCCTAAAAACTGATATATTGTTCATGGACATCATGAAATTTAAGTCGACATTTACCTTGGACTTGATAATCAGAATAATTTATAAGTGATGAACCTTCAAATTGGTGATTTATAGAATGCCATCTAAGTTGCATTTTAACTTCATGACCTTTATTTTCTATAGGATCACCAGTACCTAGTTGATACTTTTTGGTTATATTTATTTGTTCTAATACAGCTGAATAAACTCCATTCAATGCAAATATACCAACATTATCAGATCCTGAACCTGTTACTTGCATTGATTGAGAATTAAATGAAAGTGTAATTTGAAAAGGTCCATACCATTCTTCATTATGATAATATTCTATTGACCAAGTACCTGATTGAAATCGATTAGCTTCTTGAACATCCTCTTCTTGCTTGGTTTTTTCATATATGACTACAGGAAATGTCGAAACATGTTGTTGCTTTTTAAAACATAGGTGATAAACAAATATCCCCATACTAATCATAAAAATCAATCCAAGACTACCACCAGCTATAATAAAAACTTTACGTCGACCACCTCTTACAATATAACTGTTGTTCACCACAGTAGAATTACTATCCATAGAGCTACCTTTAACATAAATGCCATATATTCTCAATAAAATACAAAGAAAAACAGTTACTTTGAACAGCGCTAATAGTGATACTACTGTCCGTTGTATCTTGACATTGAACGAAGATTTCCAAGTAGATAATGAATAGAAATATGTAATAAATAATATACATTGTACAGACAATAATAAGAAATTCTTTCCTCCACGTGCAAGTACTTTTGTTTATGTATGACTTCTAACTGTGAAAAAAAAACATTTTCATTTGTTTTGTTTTCATACAAGCAAAATCACCATGAGGCTATTATTTGCTCTTTGGTTGCTGTTACGATCGATTCAAAACAAAAGGTGATAACAAAAATAATTAAATAAATATCACCTTATTGAAAAAGAAAATTTTTCCAAGCTTTTTATAAGAAAATAAAGTACCTTCGCTACTACTTATATGTTATTATAGAATGAATACCACTGTTTTCTATATATTAAAAAACTAGAACTGTCATGAAGTTAAGTTGTAATTTTGAAGTTACTAATGTGCCTGATTCACTTATTTTTAACATTACAGTTGAAGAATTATAATTACAGTGAATAAAACTTATAAATTGCTGTTCATTCTATGCTCTTTCGAAAAAAATACAAGTAAAACATGAAAACGAATTGAAGTTTAGAATGAAATATATCAGAGATAATAATTCGATATTTACACATGGAAACTATATGTCATTCTTGCACTTCACTCAAAAATAGATTATACTATAATTGATGTATAGAGCTATAATAGAATATACATTATCAGTGTGCTTCTTTTAAATTTGAATGGTGAAAATCTAGTTCAAATCGTATTTATTTTTTGCTTGATAAATCTAATTTTGATGGATGTATCTAGTAGAGCGGGTTTTCATTATAATTGTTATTGATTTCATTTAAAGAGAAGCTTGTACAATAATGACAGCAGTGTATATCTGTATAGATAAATATTAAATCAATTGGAACTTGATAGATTACTATAGTTCATAGCGTCATGATATTCTTCTTGAATAAATTCAGTTATAACTGTTCGATATTACATACTCGTTGTTATAGTTGAGGATGGACATGCGGAAGAGTACTATTTACTCACACTTATACCCTCACCCACACCCTCAAGTTGTTTAAAGTATTAGAAATTGTGAGAACACTTTCGTCTTTTTGTGTATACTCAACAACATCAAATGATATTCAAGGCAAATATTAGAACAACACGAATGAGTGTCAATAGTTTTGTAAGATACTAATCTCGTGATTAGTTTTATCTGAAAAAATGATGTCCGGTTTGCTGTCGCCATTAACGTCACCCACTACTACTGACCATGGTTGTGTGTGATCTCCTGTTGGATACATCATTTGAGGCTGAAATGTACCATTGCCAAAGTTGAGAAATATACCAATGTTCTGTTCATTGGAATTGGCAACGATGATATCAGGTTTGCTGTCGCAATTTATATCAGCTACAAACACTGATTCTGGTCGTGAGTTGAGTCCAGTTGAATATATTGTTTGACTAAGAAATTTACCATTGCCAGCATTGAGAAGAACTCCAACATTGCTCGTCTTTAAGTTACCCACAATAAGATCAGGTTTATTATCACCGTTCACATCAATCACAGACACAGAGTTTGGTTCTGAATCTTTTCCAGTTGAAAATGTTGTCCAAGAAATAAATGTTCCATTGCCAGAATTATAGAAAATACCAATACTATCTCCACGAGTGTTTGCAACAATAATATCAGGATGAGTATCGTCATTGATATCCACTACTTGCGGACACTTCGCACTGAAACTGAACGGAACCTCGTAATCTTTTTCAAACGAGAATTCACCATGACCAATGTTTAGGAAAACACCGATAGTGTCTGTATTTTGGTTTGTCACGATAATATCGGGTTTTTTATCGCTATTAACATCAACTACTGCAACTGCTGGTGGATATGTTCTCTGTCCAGTTTTATACATTTCTACGGCGTGAAAGTGACCAGAACCATCATTGAGCAAAACACCAACACTATGTCCCATATTAATTGCAACAATAATATCTGGTTTGTCGTCATCATTGACGTCAACGACTGATAGATATTGTGGAGCCAATACAGATCCAATTGGGTAAGTTACTTGCTCACGAAAAGAACTACCTTGAAAGTTGAAGAAAACAACAACATTGCTTGCATCTTGGTTAGATACAATTATATCCGGTCTGTTGTCGCCGTTGACATCAGTGAGCGATATAAAGTATGGGAATGAGTTAGAGCCAGTTGAGTACGTCTGGTATGTTTTAAAGTTCATATGACATGATTCTATTACAAATAAAAATTGTTTTTATCACTTGTATATAGTAATATGTACATATCATCTCAAACAGTATTAGAATCAACTATGTATGGGTGTATTATATTCACTCACCCATAGAAATCGAAGAAGTTTGATTTATACATATTGATTATTCTATGTCGCCCACACTCACACCCATAATCAAAAGCATAAAGCACTTATATAATACTGACCTCTTTGTGGTGGTGTCGTGATTGTTGACTTAGCCATTTTTGTAAGTGTTGATGTAACCACTGTTGTAATTGTTGTAGTTTTTTCGTCTAGACACAGTCAGAAAGTTATTACAATAGAAAAATATACAAGCAAAATAAAAAATGCTAATAGGATTCATGAAAATGCAATGTATAATAAACTCTTTTACATCGTATTACAATCTTTCCAAAAAAATCTCTGGGTAGCTTATGCATACCATGGTTCTTTTCATTTTAGTGTGAATTTTGATAACAAAAAATATCTTCAATTCTCAAACAGAATGCCGGTCTTTAAATACATATACCAGTATATAATGTCTACTTTTTTTTGGGGAAACTATGAAAGTTTCATCCGAGACATTTGCTCTCTAATATCAATTGTCGATCAACAAGATAATCACTATTAATAGGTTGTGGGCGTTGAAGATGATATAGTTGGAGAAAAGATCATAGCACTCACACTCACACCTTTCTTCTTGTTACTTTGTTTTGTTGTCTCCTATTATTATTGTGTTCAATAAATTAATTTTAATTTATAAATTGTTCTTGTAACTTGTAGAAAGTTTGTTTCATACTACTGAAGAGCAAATCTCATAGGAGAGCAACTGTGTTGGGTGCACCTTTCGTAATACCTTTGTTGGGTTGTGGATCTTTCAGTTTTGTGCATTCTCAAGTCTTTGCATATATTATCTCGACTGTAGGGAGGGTCATATGAAAAAAAATAGTTTGTGGATTTGTTTGTGTCAAGGTCAAAAAAAAATCCATTTTTAAATCGTTGGACGTGGGTGACAATCAGCTGGATGAACGAAATAGGGTGAGTGTGGGTGAAATGGGTCAGAAGTGGGTGAAATGGGTGGACTACGGTAGAAGTGGGTGAACTGGGTGATAGGGTGTAGTCGTTGGTGGGTGAGCCTGAGTGTGTGTGAGTGGATAGGTGTCGGATTGTTTTTTGTTCTTATTCATTACTGATATTCATAATCAGATCCAAGTCCACCCACACTGGATCAAATATCGTGGGTCATACGCCTGACCGATCTCGTCTCGAGAGTTGTCAGATTGACAATTCTGAATTTAAGAATCAGAAATTTTTTTAATTGAAGTTCGAAGGTGTGTATGAGTGTGGATGTGAGTTGGCGACTGTAGTAGTCGCAGCGGGTGTACATGTAGAATGAGTGTGAGTGTCGGTGGCTGGGTATCGAAGTCGTAGGGGGTGTCAGTGGTGGACAGTGGATTTGTGTGGATGAGTTGGTGTGAATGTAGCAGCGAGTGAATTTCTTGAATGAGTGTGTCTGTGGATGGCTGGGTGTTAGCGTGTGTTTTGCTCTGGTTTATTACCGGTATCTATACTCACATCGAAATTCTCATTCATACCCAGTCCCACACTCTCACAGTCAAGGGTGAAGTGAGTCGAGACGACGAGCGTTACTTGTATCATATATAAAATAGTATATGCTATCTAGTTTTTTGGGCTACTGTCTGTGGGTCTGCAAGTATGTGGATATGAGGATATGTGGGTATGTAGGCCTTTAAATATATATCATATATATAATAGTATATGGTATCTATTTTTTTGGGCTACGGATCACGAGAGTCTTGCGGGTTCTTAAATAGATGTCATATATCTATATATATATATAAGCAAGAATGTTTGTCTCTCTGTTCGATATGCATCCAGTCTCTGTAATAGCTACGATCATCAAACTTTCCACGAAGCTTCCTTAGATCTCAGGGAAGATCGGCGAGGGGTTAGTATGGTCATCATGGGTGTGGATGAAATTTCACCCAAGTAGTCCCGTAATAGCGGCAGTCACCAATATTTCGACGATACTTCTCTAGGCTAGAAGGATGATTAATAGGGGATTGGCATGATTGTCAGGACGCGTGGGTGAGATTTCACCCAGAGGTCTCCGTATTAGGGTGTGAATGTGGTATCAGCATAAGTGGTTGTGTGTGTTGATGAAAAACTGTCGCATCATCCATACTCGTTTTCTCATCTACCGAATACGTACTATAAAATTTTCCCGACCAACAGTGGATACTCCCGCTAGTATATGATATATACTTAAAGACTCAAACATCCACAATCGAAAAGAAATGATAAATATTTGCTATAGATATGATAATGTGGGCGCTGAGACATTTCGTGATAAAAATGGTATTTAAGTTGCGATCAAAATGAGGGATAGTATGTGAATAGAAAGGATGAGATGTGGAACAATTGAGGATTGGTAAGTCGCATCCGTAGACGAAGCTACTTATTTTATGAAGACCCAGAAAAACCACAGTTTTGAGAAAAAACAGTCTCCCATTTGTCACCAAAATTTAGTTTCAAATGAAAAAGATTATAGGCTCCGCTTATAACAGGGTTTGTATGTTCAAACAAGTAACGTTCATCGAAACTCGATTCACTTGGCCCTAGACTGTCGCAGTCTGCATGCTGATATAACTATCTTTAGATACGAATGAGAGTTGATTAATATTAGTTTTCAGTTTCAGCGGGAAATCAAATTGAATTTCAACTTTATATAAAATCAAGCATTTTCATAGAATTTCATATCCGACGAATGAATAATAAAGTTGAAAAATGCTTTACCTTTATTAAAGTCAGTTTTATAAAAGGTGGGATTTAAAAAAAAAACTACAATGTAGAGCTCTTTACCATTGTAGGTTAAAATTGATTTTGAACTCTTTTATCTATATGGACTATAGCAAGTCTATTAAACTGACAAACTTATTAAAAAGTTTTTTGCAATAATGCAACAACTAAACTTTTAAAATTATCAAATTACAATGCTTATGCTTTTTAGCTTCTAATTCTGGATCGTATTTTATTGAGTTGTCGTACGCAGGACGTTTTGGTGCATCATCGTTTTTTTCAAACATGCATTAAAAATATTTATCGATGATGATAAATGTCATGCTATATAAAAATAAGCGAACATTTTTTTCAAAGCTTTATAATACTCTGTGTATACAAACGTTTAGTTTTTTTGTTATTAATATTATTTTCATCTCCCTTCATATTAAGAGTAAAATTATATACCGATCATTATTTTAATTTATTCAATAAAATAATGATCTATATATAATTAAGAAATACTTCAAATATTTAGGTTCGCCCCCTTTTTAATAAATAAATTAAATTTTTAAGTTCGCGCCCTTTTGATATAGTTAAATAAAATATTATATATATATAATTACGAAATATTTTAAATATTTAAGTTAGCGCTCTTTTAATACAATTAAATAAAATAATATATACTAAATATTATGCTAATAAAAAACGATAATAGCAAATAAAATTATATTATCAAAATATGTCATAGTTACATGGTCATTTTTGCCAAACAAATGGTCAAATTTGCCATGTTACCGACAAAAATAATACATGTAAATAGATAATTCCCGTTTCTAGACCCTATCCTTTCAATCTAGGAAAAAACTTTTGTAAGGGGTTTATGGCATGGTAGATCGCTTTCACCCATTATTTAGAAACGTTTTTCTGCCGATTTTAGGCAGGACGTGGGAATAGATGACTAACAAGTGAACACCCATACCGTGGCTCAGTTCGATACCCACTCTCAAAAACAACTATACCTGTTATTATTTCTGTATTCGTTTTAACTCTGTGGCAGAATCTTAGAACAAGCATTGTTAGAGCACCACCAACTATAATCCCAGCGATCACAATAAGAATCGTGTAGCACACTTTTTTTCTCCTTGGAGAGCTCCTAAAATTGAGAATATTATTAACTTTTGTAGTACAAAAATAATTTACATACACTGTTATCATTGAAGAAGGGTGTTCTTCACTTGTGTTCGTGGCCATTTGATTATTCTAAAATTGAGTCGTAAGAAATATAGGATTCTTTTATCCCTTTATCTGTAATAAGATCAATAACATACTTCATGCTTTTCATTTGCGTCTTCATTTGTATTCGACATTGTTCTAGAATTTCTTTTAATTTCTCCTTCTAGAGAAAAAAAAAGAGTAGTATAGAAATAGGATTGTTATCACTGATGTTAAATGAACATTCAGCTTAAGCAGTATGTATCTACATATCGTCTGTATGAAACCTTCTTTTACGGATTCTGATGGTTCAAAATGTAGTCGTAGATGTTATGATCATCTAACATTCATACTCACACCTGTACTATAAATCATTACCTATTCTATTTCAAATTACATACAAACGAAGGATTAATTAGCCAATGATTTTCTTTGCTCGAGCGATCCCATGTCGAGGTGTAAGTCGTCGGCTTAGACGCGCGTCAACTCTAGCAAAAATGCCAGCCGTCGGCTTCAGCAAAAATCAACCGACGGCTTACACCTCTAATCTCATCAATCTAACAGATGCAACGCTCTAAATCATGGACAAATAAAAATTTACTTCTCTTTATGCGATTTATTTATTTTTTAATATATAAAAGCAGATGCGAGTGATTATCTAGCATAAATACAGAACATATTAAAAACCGTGCATGATTTTCATGCAGGATACGGAAGCAAATTATTTTAATCAACATTTTTAGTTACTTTTGATAAAAGTGCGATACAATATAAATTATTATTTTGCGTAGGAAAAGCATTTTTATGACGTAGGAAAAATGTTGTTAAATAGACTATTTTATTTTACTAAATCTGTCTACAGAAATAATATTCTAACAACACGCCAGATTTTTTTTTCTGCCTTACGTTTTACTTTCATCGTATAGGCATATAATTCATCATGCCCATAGCCGATTTTTGTCGGCAGACGATATCTTCTTGGAAAAGTTTTTTTCTCAATCTCAATCTTTTTAAACCACCAGTTGGTAGTAACCAAAATGAAGATGAACAACAACGTCGATTCAATATCATTGTTACTCGGATCTATCTAGTTCTTCTCACATGTCTTCTGATTTATCTTGGTCTTTTTATATATTCAGATATAAAAGAGATCATCGAGAAACGAGATAATCCGTCTAAAGAAGAACTAGATAGCTTTCTTAGCAATACAGAATGTCCTTGTTCTCATAGTTCACTCTTATATGGTGAATTCATTTCATTGGAACCAAAGTTACATCAGATATACAACAGTGATTTTGTGCTTGATCGCTGGATTAAAGCCATTTACTCTGGCTCGAACGTCACGTATTTCAATTTGAATGACTTTCGAACTTTTGGTAGTGCACAATTTCAAGCATTAGCTGGTTTTTGTAATCAATCAGAATCATATCTTCGACAAAATATTGATACTTTTTTAAAAAGCACGTTTATCAGTCCAGAACTTTTGACAAGGATTACTTTTCAAAGGCAGATTCAGTCGACTATTATTCAATTTCAACATACTGTACCTCAAGCATTTGCAGCTCAATTAGAACTAGTCCTTCAAGTAATAACTGGCAACCGACTTATGTCTGGACTTCAAACAAACTTTATCATCTCATACGACGATTACCCACAAGTTAAGCCCGCTACATATCGTCACAGAAATAAGGCTCCTTGTAATTGTGTTTCGGATCATCAATGTACTTCTGATGCTATCTTTAGCGATATATTCGATGCACCAACACAGTGTGAGTCCAGTCGTGAGATACGGCTGCCTGGGTTAGTATCAGGTTGTTTGTCGGTGACTTCGATTCTTGCATCGACACTTGAGTGTTTTTACAATCAGGCATGTTTGAATAAGCTTGTTTCATTTTTTCCAACAAAAGAAAAGTTTTCAGCGATGGCAGATAGCAATATCAGTCGTTTCAGTCCAAATGCAACCGTAAAATCAATCGTCGATAATCTGATGGTGGAGGAATGGCTCATGAATGTGTCTTATGAAAAGTATCGCGACAAATGTGCACCTCTTTATTGCACTTATCGAAAAAAAATGAGAATTAGTTTAGTAGATGTGATGGCAAAACTCATTGGTTTACTTAGCGGCTTGATATCCGCGCTGAGACTAGTGATTCCGATTATTGTTCGATACATCATAAAAAAATTAAATAATGTACAATCTCCACCATCTACTCTGACTGGTAAGTACTTATATTCTCATGATAACTATATGCTCTCCTTAGGGTTTGGCAGCTCCGACTCCTAGGAGCTGGTCTTTTTTCAAAACAGAGCGAGAGCCGAAACCGGAACTAGAGTCAGAGCCAGGATCAGGCGAAGACCTTTGTTACCGGAGCTGAAGCCGATGTCAGAGCTCTTGTTAGGGATGCACTGAGGGCTTCGGTGTGAATATGGGTGTTGGTGAAAGTGTGAGTGAGAGTGAAAAGGATAGTACCTGCACTCACCACATCCATTCCCACCCCACCCCACACACACCCACACCCACACCCACACCCATTCTCATACTCGAGCCCTGACCTAGCCCGAGAGGCTCGGTACATCCCTAGCAGTTGGCTTCGAATTGAATACGGATTTTTTCCTATCTGTTGACTTCGTATGATTGCCTAGGGTGGATGTTCGATGAATCTGATAGAGACAGGGCTGGGCAGCTCTTACTCTGAAGCTGATCCGAATCCTAAGAGCCGGTATTTTTTAAAAACGGAGCCGGAGCTGCCCAATTATGGTTCTTCTGTCAATTTATATGATTTCAATTTCTAGTTCGTGAACGTTTGCGTCTACTGAAATCGGCGTTGAAAAAGTTAATCGTTGAACTAAATACATTTCAATATTTTCCCCGTAATGATCGACAACTTCAATATCAACGTTATGCTACTCGTCTGTATATATTCTTGATCATCATTTCAGCTACAATCCTAGCTGGATATAACGTAGTGAGCAAATCAATTCATCGCCATACTATTACTAATCCATCCGAATCCGAATACCTTAATTTTAAAAACGTCTATAAAACTCATCCCATCTGTAAGTGTAGAAATATATCTGTATCTTACTCCTCTTTTATGACTATTGAACCTCGATTCCATCAGGTATGTTCGAGTTACCTGATTAGTCCAGAATGGATTAAGTACAGTGATTCGGAGAGTAGTACTGTTGAGTACGAGCTCGACTATCGCAAGTATGCTATTAATCAGTTTCAAACATTGGCAATGTTGTGTGAGCGTGCTCAGAATACAACTGATGGTGCTCTTGAATTTTTTTTGCAACGGCAGATTGTCAACTCACAAGTAATCAGTCAAGAAGTATTTCTATCTAAAATCGATCGTCTTATTAAAACTTGGAAATCGTCCACTAGCAGTCAGTTTAAACGCAGGATTGAACTTATTCGAATTATCACGATGAGAAATCATTTGATGAGTCGTCCGAGTATTTATTTTCAAGCCAATTTAACTGAACAGAGCTTAAAAACTGAGCCCCGACATTATGGTGAATGTAATTGTGGTCACGCGTATGATTCATGTATCGAGCCCATGGGAATATATAAGTATGACGGAGATGTTCGTAAGACAATCTATACAATCTCTAATTTTTTTATGGGTTGCTATCTGGTTGAAGCATTATTTTTATCGACATTGGAATGTTTCCATAATAAATCATGTATGAGGAATCTTAATAAATTTTTTCATTCGCCTGCCAACGAATCGTGGATCTTTCCAGCACTTAATTCAAGCCTTAGTCAAGCTAATAAGTCGATTGAATCGATTATCGATGAATTGATGATTGATGATTGGTCAGAGAATGTCAATTTTAGTTCTTATTATTATAAATGCGCTCCAAGTACATGCTTCATCGAATATAGCAGTCGTCAAAGTCTCACGGAGATTGTCATCAGTATTACTGGTATTTTTGGTGGCTTATCCATTGGTTTTCAGTTGCTCATCTGGTTTGATCTTCGATTAATTGAAAAATTCATCAACGGATTTTCTCTGAAACTATCTTTGCAGTTTGTAAAACGGATTTTTGGTTGGAATGATGAACAAAAGTTGACGCGTCGATTACATATCATTCTAGTTATAGTGATTCTTTATGGTCTCTATATGCGTCACACTTTTCGTCCTCAGCTAATTGAAGAGAAATTTAAGAAACCATCACTAGCCGTTTATGAAAATTTATATAGACAGTATCCCAACTCTTTGCATTGTTTTTGCTCAGAAATATCCATTCAACATGATTCCTTTCTTAAGCTAACCGCTAGGTTCCATCCAATATGTTTGAGAGACTGGTATTCAGACATATTGGCCGCAATCACCCCTGAGCATCTTCTTATATTCTCTTTCCTTAAACCAGAGTTTTCGTATGCAGGTCCAGCAATAGTGCATGCAGTCCGAGCATTCTGTGCACTGTCTAACGACACAGTGTACGATTCAATTCATCAGTTATTGGCAAGTCATATGGTCAATAATGAACTGTTATCTCGATTCTCATTAACCGAAGAAACTCAGGCGAATATTGATGATATCAATTCGACAGTACCTGTAATATTATTTAATACGTTCGTATTGACTCGCATGATAACAACTACAAGCAAGTTAATGACTACCTATGGTCAAACTTGGGAATTCGCGGTTCCGCCAGAGCCAGTTTTTCATCATACTGCGCACACAGTTCCATTCACGAAGGAAGGATGCGACTGTGGATTTACTTCGAGCTGCATCTGGTCTCTTTTTGGATTACCAACGGGTTGTTATACCATCGAAACTATCTCGCAATGGCCAGTCGACTGTCTCTTCGATTTTAAATGTCTGACAGCAGAAAATATTTCTCAAGTATTGAGTACATCTGATAATCCAAGTCGTTTTCCTAATGGTTCAAGTTTTGAATATGTTTTCAAGCAACTAATGGTGGAGAAATATGTGCCTCTTGTATCCTACGAAAATTACTTTAATAACTGTGCACCTTCATTATGTGTGCATTCTTACATCAAACAAAGTAATCTAATCGAAGGAATTACAACAATGATTTCTCTCTATGGTGGTGTAGTAATTATCTGTAAGTTCGTTGCTGTAGTCATCGTCAAACTATTACGATGCCGATCAGTCCGAGTTACGCCAACGACAAACTAATCTAATAATAGACATTTTAATTTCCGCTTTATCTGATCGATGTGCTGGTGTTGGTACAAAACTATACATATGACTTAAAAAACGACAATATGCTTTGACTGTCTTGAGAATTTGCGTACTGTTAACGTTAACAGGTGACATTCTATGCTTTTAACTCTTGACTTAGCCGGCATAAAGCCAGTATATTCTCTGTATCAAATAAATATTCAGTACTTTCGATAAAGAGTCTAGTATTTTAGTTTGACAAACGCATATTATTCTCGAAGCTTCTGGTAGTGTTTCATATACTAGCATGATGAACTAACAGAGATTTTCTCTGACAAAGTTTTGACTAAGATTGTACAGTAATGAACATTGAACAATATCTAACCTAAGTCAAGAAGTACTAACTGTTGGGGTGGATGAGTATGATATACCTACATCCATCAGTATTTGTAAATGATTTGAACCGTTTATTCAAATAAATGATGATTTGTTTTAGAAAACATTAGAGAATGCAAATGTTTATATAAATTATAATCTAAGCTAGAGATGAAGAATAGAAGTAAATCCTTAGTAATACAGTTTTCATATAGTATAGTAATTGTTTTAAATTAAAAGATTGATATGACTAATTCTTTTCATTGTTTCGAATTATATAAAAATAACGTCCATAGTCAAAATCATGCTTTTTCGACGCTTCCTATAAACGAATGCTAGTAGCTTGTTCTCGATATTTCCATCGTATGTCTGAATCATTATTTTTTGATTTTTCGTTCGTGAGATCATCGCCACACAAAATAACAACTTTTTATGCAAACGTCAAGAAAGTAAGAAAGAACGCTTCAATCCTCTTATAACATCTCAGTAGTACTCGACAATTGAAGTAAACAAAATATTTCCTTCGAATGCTTTCATGCAGTAAATCCTATTCGATAATTATAGTTCATTTTAACTTTATATAGTCTAATGGTGCTGTAAACGATGAACAACTTAAAAAGAATTTATATGTCAAATAAATTAAATCATATATGAGCGAATTGCAACTTTTGAGAAGTGATTATGCAGAAAAATTTTGCCGACACTTATAGCACAAATATTTGAGTTATTTAATCAATTTTAGAAGAGAAGCCAGTGATTGGGAGATTCTCATAGTATACAGACGTGTTGAATGCACTTTCCTAAAGGATACGAGATCAAAGGATGAAATTTTTACCACTAATAGAACTTTTTATAGCTTAGCGACAATATGAGCTAATGAGCTGAAATTTTGCACGGCAGTGGGGTGTTCAAAGACGTATAACATATAGAATTTCAAATTTATCTTGAATTGTTCTCATATTATTCAATATGGAAAATCAATATTCAAATATATAAATAAGAGTTGTAATTAATAAATGCAACGTTTAGTTACTAGATTTTTCGACTCCTGAGTGCGGGTGTCGATGAAGAAAAGATACAAACTCACATTCTAAATTATTAATTTGTTTTGAGTATATAATATTTTTATTAAATAACTATTGCTAGTACCAAGCAAATCTACTCTACAACTACCAACACCCTTTATTCTATTTAATAAATATTCTTATAGATGGCATTACCCATTTGCACAACTTTTTTCATTTCCTTGACATCATGAACCCTCACGATATCAGTGTTTTGTTGTATGCATGCCATGACAGCTGCTCCAGTGCTGATAACTCTGTCACGTGCAACAGGTTCATTACAAATAGTACCCAAAAACTTCTTTCTGGAAGGACCGAAAAGACTGGCTAAACCATTGAAACTTAAGTAAAAATGTTCAACATCTTCTTCACCACGTTCGTTAACCATTATGGAGTATTTTTTGAAATTCGAAGCGTATTTGATGATACTTAAGTTCTGTGATAAATTCTTAGCAAATCCAATACCTGGATCTAATATGATCTGCCATTTTCTTACACCTCTTGTAAAACTTTTCAATATTTGTAATCCCAATTCTCGAGATACTCCGTTAATTAAATTGGTGACTTGTGGATCACAATTCTCGATTTTATACGAAGGGTTTAAAGGATCAACTATGTATTCAATTATATCTTCATTGGTGTTAGACTCGTAATTAGTTAACGTAGACATTATCTCGGGTGTGCCTCGTGTATGATTCATTATATACGGACATTGATACTTGGCAACAACATCAAACATTTGAGGATCATATAATCCCATTGAAATATCATTAATAATATCAGCACCAGCTTCTAAACATTCCTGAGCAACTTTAGCTCTATAAGTGTCAATGGAAATAAGACATGTTGATAATTTTTCATTTTTTGATTCTCTGATAGTTTTGACAACAGGTAAAACCCGCTTCAGTTCTTCTTCTTCACTTGGAGCAACACTACCCGGTCTTGTCGAAACACCGCCAATATCTAATATAGTAGCGCCTTCCTCTATTAATCTTGAAGCAGTGGCTTCTATCTCTGCAGCACTAACATTAAAATTGTCACCACCATCACTAAACGAATCAGGAGTTATATTCAGAATACCCATGATCAATGTCTGCTGATTGTATTTCAATTGGTCGAATTTCAAAGGATTCCTATTATAGTCTAGTTCTAATCGTGGAACTGGAATAATTTGTAAAAGATTAGATGACTCTTGAAGTGTTTCATTTGACTCGGCAGCTAATAACTGAGCCAAATGGTGATGGAAAGGTTCGGCACTGACTGGATGCAAAATATCGGGACTAAGTAATTCACATAAAGGTTGCAAGACAAATGATCTTTCCAGCATGGATTTATGAGGAATAATCAAATCGTTGGTGTTGAAAATAATATCATCGTACAATAAAATATCCAAATCGATTGATCTCGGTCCATTGTCAAATTTTTTGGCTCGATTAATATGTTTATATTCGATTTCTTTACCCTTCTTCCATAAATCATGTGGAGAAAGATCCTTGAACGAAACTTTAACAACTCCGTTGAAAAAATCCGGTTGATCCTTGTAATACATTGGTTTAGATATATATAAGGAAGATGTAGATACAACATTAATTTTGGCTGTTTCCAAATAATCTAACGCTTCATTGATGTTTCTAGTTTGATTACCTTCATTGGAGCCAAATGCAATGTAAGCAATATGATTATTTTTCTGAGTAAAGTCAGAATCTTCATTTGAAGTTGGCAAGTTAAACTTTGTACTTTCAGTAAGGGAATTATGTGCAGTTATTGGTTCCATAGTCTTAAACGAATCCCTATTCATATTTGAACTTACACCCACACCATCCGTAAATGAAATAGCGTTCGGTTTAGTAACCTTAACGAAAATAGTTTCAATGTCATTTTTTT
>CAJNOI010000066.1:185067-228704 GCA_905250115.1 Adineta steineri | reverse complement strand
ACGTAATCAACTGTTGGCTAGTCTTATTTATTTGTTGTATTTTTGTGTTAGATTTTACATGAATTTCTGTTTAGTTCGTTTGAGTATGGTCTTATTTTAAGTATATACAAACTGTATTAGAAATTCGTAACATCCATTTGAAGACATCAATAGAAAAAAATCCAAAGTTCGACGTAAACGAATTATCTTTTGAAAATTTCTGTATCTTTTATATTGTTTTAATAATTGGGATATAGTATATAATGTGATCAAGATGTAGGTAGTATGAATGGATTTGGACTTATATTTGATTTTAATCTTGTCTACTCAATCATTTCGAATCAATTTCTGAAACAGAGATGTTCATCGCAGTTGAGAATCTGCCGCTGTCGCTGTGGCGTTCGCGGCGCGGTGGCGACAGCGCCGCCATGGACATTTGTGTTTCGAAATGAATAAAAAAAATTCCGTTTATATTCAATTACTCCGTTATCTGTGCTAGGTAACTATATAATACTTAACTAAAGTTTTAAATTTTTGTAATATTCAATTCAGCTAGTCAATCATTTGAACAAATTATATCTTCAACAACTGTACGATCTAATACGACTATATCAAACTTTTCATCTGCAAGAGAGACATTACTTTTCACAGAAAACGAATCTATTCGTATGTTATCTGATAGAATTAATTAGTTTGATTTTTGTTTTCGTATTAGTTGATATTGATATTTGCTTAAGAAAATAAAGATTTTATATCTGATATTTATTGCGAAAAACAAAATTCAAATAGTTTCTTCAAAACTTTAAAAATACTGTCAATTCGAAAAATGAACAATTTTCATTTTATATATTTAAAATCAGTTCATTCATATAATCAAACATCGTCTAGTTCGAGATTAAATTAAGTAATTGTTTAGTATCTTGATTAATAATATAATATACAATAAAGGAGATTAAATTGAAAATTCAATCATAATTTTTGTTTTAATATCATCATTATCTGTTGATTCTCCATCAATGAATTCAATTTTTGCTTTTCTATCTAACCAAAATTGTTTTTCTAAAAAGTTATCTTCAATTAAAACTCGAGCGATATTTATTTCAGTATGAAATAAAAATATGTATAATGTAAATTGTTTAAGTTTTAATAAATATTTTTCAATTAAAATTTCCCATTGATTACAATCTAAATCATCATAATTTGTTGGAAAAAAAGAAATTACTAATTTTTCTAAATTAGGACATTGTTTTAATAAATAAACAAGTAATTCTAGTGCAGTTGAACGTACTGATAAATCACAAGCAATTAAATTTAATGATAAGGGATAATCAATAATGTGTTCCTTTAATCTAATACTTGCATTTAAATACTGAAGTTTTGAAAAATGTGAAAGTATATTTTCTGTATCATTAATTTGTATGTGATGTATAAATAAACGTTGAAGAGTCGAAGATATTTCTGTTGATAATAGAGAACGATTACGACAAATAATTTCCTTATCCTTTGATGCCGATAAAAATAAGTATGTTAATGATTTTAAACGGGAACTAAAATTGTAAAGAATAGCTCCGTACATATCTAATACTTTCTCTTTACATAAATCCGATCGAAATGATATTATTAATGATTTAAGATTATCTAACTGAAAATGTTGTTGAGTAATGGTATGCATTGTATATAATCCAATATAATCAAGCATTAACGCATTTAAAGAAACCATATTTTTCAATGGAAAATAACTGTTATCTAAAATTCGATCTATCTGTTCATCATAATATTCATTCGATAATACAAGAGTATTCACATGTGAACAATTAATAGTTGAAAACATCTTCAGTAAAAAAATAAATATTAAATTAAAATCTATAAAATAATTACCTTTCGACTTTCATTGAATGTTATCTTACTTAGATCGATATATTTGATGCCATAGGTTAATACTAATGTTGATAAACGATGATTAAGACCATAAAATGCTTCATAACTATCATAGCCATTCATATACGAAAATATTTGAACAAATATTTCAGGTGAAAAAACTTCTAATGTAGCCATTGATTTATTGGACATTTCAATAAATAATGAGAATTATCTGTTTGTACACGTTCTCTTCTTTCTACAATATTTTTTCTTCTAAAATACAAAATATGAAGAACATTTTACATATAATTATATAAATGGTAAAATTCAATCATTTTTTATTCATAGTAAATTTTCCAAAAAAATATGTTGTAAGTTCAATTCAATGAAAAGAAAAAAGTTCGCTTACGAGTATATATTAAGTGTGATTCATTTATCTTTACTTTATAAATGAAGATAAAATAAAGACAGATAAGAATCCATTCTTCAGAATCGCAGTGTTTAGTTTAGAAAATATGAAGCAAACAACTGCTATAAATATCATTTATTCTTAAATTGAAACGTTACAAGTATCAGCAAAAAGGAAACTTCCAACTTTTAAATTTACTCATAGGTCATCTTCAGGCAAATGCTTCGGGACCACACATTGTCGGGCGAAACCTAGCCGCTCTTCGTACGGTACTGATCTTCAATCACACTGCTGTAACCCTCAACAGTGTTACTATTTCCGGATTATCTCGCTCAACTTCGTCTCTCGAACTTAGTCATTACCTCTGTGTTACTCAT
The DNA here is from genome assembly GCA_905250115.1 of Adineta steineri. Classification (NCBI taxonomy): domain Eukaryota; kingdom Metazoa; phylum Rotifera; class Eurotatoria; order Adinetida; family Adinetidae; genus Adineta; species Adineta steineri. The sequence continues at coordinate 226,079 of CAJNOI010000066.1, read as the reverse complement.
AAAAAATAATTTGCATACTAAAGAAGATTGAAAGAGTTGATTAGAACACGTTTATAAACAATCCAACAATCGATCTATTCGTTTTATGGTAACAGGTGAGCAGAAGAAAAGAAAAAAATAGTTATGATGGTGTGCCCGTTTCTAACGTATTGTGATGACCTGCCCGTTGCTAATGTAAAACTGAAATCATAAACATAAGGTCAAATAGAGGGAAGAAGTGAAAGAAGGGTCATAAGGTTAGATGAAAGAAAGAAATCGGTAAAGATTATACAATAAATTTACAGAAGGGATCAAAAAGAAAGTATCAGTACTAAAAAAATTCAAAGTAAACCTATTACAATAAACCATAATTCATCAGCTAACTTTCGAGAACCACACACTACGCCAGAGTTTACCATAGGAAAACAAAGACAGCAAGAACAATGAAGTTTATGATTGTACACTTTTTCTCAAGATATATGTTAATGACATATCGTTATAAGCAATTCGTAACAAGATTACTGACTATTCATATGACCATTCTATTCTATAAAAATCATTCCAAGAGACAAAAAAAATAAGGAGCTGGAGTCTGTTAAGTGTCTTAAATAAAGAAAGGGAACAAGATGAAGAGGAGAGGAAAAAAGAGTGAATCAGAAGTGACTGACCAACTGACTGACTGACTTAAAATACGTTAGCATAGCTATTTATAGATGCATGCGAAAAGAAAAAAGAAAGAGGTAAACGATGGACTGATCAGAATCTATCACACTATTACATTTAATAACATAGTATGATAATTTTTTTATTGCTAATTCAACAAAATAGAAACAGAGTAACGCTTTTAGCATATATTATCTCATAGATAATGAAATACAAATTATTAATCAGAAGTATAATATTTCAAATATATATCTATTGTATTCTTTGATATAGTAGTAGCAATATTTTTTTTCTTTTAAATATTTGTTAGAAATATTTTATCAAATATTATATTAGATGAATATAAAGTATAACAACTGTAAAAAAAATCATGACTTGTCGTTCTAATCAGATTAAAAACGTATTTTACAACTATTACATGTCAAATATTTAGATATATTCATTATTCCGACAAATTTAATACATAGAGTCAAACGTTTTTAATATAAATGCCAATTTCTATTTCATTGATATTCACCTTTCGAAATTCAATATAGATAATTAACTGCCATAGATATTTGTATATCTGTACCCTTTCAATTGGGTGTGGATGGGGGTGTGATGTGACTTTGTGTAATAAATAAACTACACCCACACCCACACTCATCCTGTTGACGATTGGTCATCGAGTTGTTAGATATTTCATGAAATGGTGATTAATAGGTGTTTTGCGACAAACCTCATGAAAATGCTTTTTTACTTCTGTTCTTTGGATCATCTTGGGGATGTGAATGTGGTTGTACGTACAAAGAAGATCAACATCCACATCTCCGAGATGGTTGTTTATGGTGTCCAAGCTCCAACTAATAATATTACATTTGGGTTGAGTGTACTTTTCAGTTTTATTTATAGTACAATGATTATGTTTTGCCGAAAATTAAAAATTATCGACTAAACAAGATTCTCTCCACCAATATTTACAACTACATATGAAATGTGTTTTGATTAAGGATGAATGTGATCTTTTTTTCTAATGACTTGATTAGCATATGATAATGTGTCTAGATCTTCTCATTCGTAGAAAAAAAAGGAAAATATGTATCTGCACACGTTTTACTCTGACAGGTACTGTCGTAAGAGAGTATTGTCTATGTTATTTTCGACAAATCTAACCATTTCTGTTGATTCACGTGCACTTTGTGTATCTACCCATCCAGAAAGTTCCGAAGAGAGACGGTGGCAATATTCCATCACGAGCTCGAAGTGTCTGTCTGCTTCACCAATGTTGCCGGAAAGTCGCTGTTGATGGCCAGCTTTTCGATGAGCACAAATTGCAATGGTTAAAAGAGTTTCGACTAACTGATTTTCAGGGAATAAATCGACTACTTTTTGTGTTCGTAGTTCATTGGCACTAGTCCCGGCAGGACAGTAGGCGTAAATTTCAACATTGTTAGGTGTTGCGTGAAACTGATGAATGAAATCTATTGGAATGAACAGTGAAGTTTTAGCGGTGATCTCGTTGCTTAGTGTTTGAGCTAAACATAAGACAGGATCAGTGCCATAATGAAGTAAATCATCATCCACGAAAACTTCTTGTGTTATTTGTCGACGGTATACGCCGAGAGGATCGAAAAGGATTATTTTGCTACTCCACTGGATCGAATACCGTCGTTGATATCGCCTTTAAAGAGAAAATAGATGAAGTAACACTAGAAGAATCGATTTCTTGTGCATGATACTTACCATAAGGCAAAGTATATCAAGATGCAGATAATCGTTGTTGAAGCAATGAACAAATGATAAAATTTTTGAAATAGTTCGTATAATTTTTCGCTTTTAGTAGACAGTGTTTCTTTTTTAATGATGTTACTATAAGAGATCAATGTTAGATTCGAACGACGGACTCTTTATTTTAGCTCCTCATCAATGCATTCTGCTCATTTTAAAAACCGAATCAGTGATTATATCACGTTAACAAGGAAACTATTCGAGACGTCTCCCTCAGTTTGAACTCATATTGGATCCACAAGAAGGTCTAAACGAGATTAGTAAAGGCTTAAAATGGTTCGAGCTGATAGGTCTTTGAAGGTCAGTTATGGTTGCTTTACTGAATTTTAGAGCAATTTTTAGATATTTATCGAACTATCAAATAAGAGTTTCGACCTGAGGTCTTGTCTATAAATAGGTCTGATGTATCTTAGAATACCTTGAAAATTTCAAGTAAAAGAATGCTTCTGTGTCGAGTTATTGACTTTTCAAGGGAACTCGATTTTTGTGCGACGCCTGTAACTAGCAACTATTTTTTGAAAATCGAGTATCTCGACATAGAAACATTTTTTTTAATTGAAAGCTCCATGGTATTCTAAGATACACCAGATCCATATGTCGACAGAATTTTAGGTCGAAATTCAATTATTTGATTGTTCAATGTATATCTAAAAATCGCTCTAAAACTCAGTGAAACGATCATAACTGACCTTTAAAGACCTATCTGTTCGAACTCTTTTAGGCCTTTACTAGTCTCGTGAGAGACCTCCTCTTGGGCTCAATATGAGTTCAAGCTGAGGGGAACACCTTGGATAGTTTCCTCGTAGGTAAATCTGTATTTGAGAATAGATTTTTTTCCACAAGTTCCCTTGTAATCATCACGCAATGTTTATTATACTTCTTAGCTTAATTTGTTTCTACAGTAAGAATAATTCTAATGTATTGCGAGTGTAAATTTTCGAAATTGTTTTAAAAGAGTAATTCCTTTTACAAAGTATGTTGAAAATTTCAAAGTCCGAACAACCACGAAGGCTCCTGAACCATGTACCTTACATCCGCATAACACTCTCGGTGTATTTACTGTTTTCATCTGAATCATCGAAGTTTTCATCATTTTTTGAAAATGGAAATAGTATAGAAATATCTGAAGAGATTGTCACATTCGAAAAATATTCATACCACTCATCACGTATTTGTAGTTCTTCGTCCGAGAAACGTTCTAAAACTAAAAAATAGAAAAATTATATTTTGATTTATTTTGAAGCCTTATTTATCTTACGTGTAAAACTTGACGAAGAAAAGCCGTTAGTGCTGAGGACTAGAATGAGAGAAACACTCTTCAATTCGGAAGTCCGTATTTTATTGGGATTTACCTGCACATTCATTTTCAGAAACTACTTCCCTATGTTTAAACAGCTCCCTGAATTTTTCTATTGCGTGTTCACGCCTCAGCAGAGTCATCAAGTGAATGCATATCAGTAAACTCAAGGTCCAGAATATCTATGCAGAAGCAATGGTAAATTAAATTTTGTCGTTATGTATATAAAGAGAATTTACCCAGAACTTTATTTTTGATATTATTGCATACTTCTTTTCTTCCTTTTCGATCTCAGACAGCTTCTTTTCAAACCGTCTACAAACGAAGCAAAGTGCTGGTATTTTTAATAAAACGGACAGAATAAAACAATACGTACTGTACGTTCGTAGAATATTGCTCTTTCTTGTCAAAATCAAAAGTCGTCTGTACTTTTTTTCGATAGCTAACTTTTACCGTTTCTATTGAATGCTAAAAAACAAATAACAGTTTACGAGATCAAACGCTTGGAAAGAATCGTTGTATTATGTATCTGTAGACGTACCAGTATGCGCTTATCTTCTAATGCCTTCGAATCAAATAGATGCATTGTTACCGATGACTATATATAAATGTAATGTGATCAATAATGTTTGGTCTGTTTTTTGGACTTTCAAAAGATTGTTCTTTGGAAAATAATTCTGCGTTCAATGCAATGTGCACTACTGAATTACGCTAAACTTGCGTATGTTGTGTTTTTTCCAAAATAAAACTACCTAGAAAAAAATCATTTTACTTTTAAAGATAAGAAAAGGGTGAGGGTGTGGGTGAGAGTGTGGATGAAATTGTGAACAAGAGTGAAAAGGATAGTACCCGCGCTCACCACACCGACACCCACACCCGTACTCATCCTCACACCAGAGCCCTGACCAAACACGAGTCTTGACTGAGCCCGAGAGTCCCAGTCAGGGTTCGGACTCGTTACATCTCTAGAAGTGGATGATCAACTGACTTCATACCTCACTTCTATTTTTATGTATAAAACTCTATGAGTATATCAAACACAATATTATTATTTTATTAGTCATAGTATTTTTTTATATAATGGAGATGGTGATCTGTATGAGATAGATGGATCTCCGTCTTATCTCAAACCACAATAGTCAAATAATTCCACAAGACTTTGTTTTCATATCCATTAACCTGCTCATCTTTTGTTCATTTGATTTTGATTTCATCTGGGAAAGTCAATTAATCCTTTTTTTTCATTTGTTATCATGTGATATGATGAAATAGATTTCTTTCCTTTCCCTTGTGTCTGATTCTCATCTCAAGATCTACAAATAAATTTGATATCGAGAGAAGATTTCAGCAATGTTCAACTTTTTAATCGTTTTTGAAACTATGAATCGATACCAACTCAGATATCTACAATACTGTCTATCGGCATTTCAACTTATACTTTTAAACTTAAAGTACACTCATTCTTCAAGCCACAAACAATCTCCCATAATCGCTGTAAGAGATGAGAACCATCACTTTTGAATATAATTGTAACAGAAATTCCTGTCAAACTCTATAATCTATTATTTCACTCCCTTTTATTCAACTAAAACGCTAAACGAATAATATCATTTGTGCAATGACCAATCTTTGAAATGTGATAAATAAGAGTATTTACATGATGGTTCATTGTTGAGAATCAGAAAAAGAATAATAATAAATACATAAATATCCTATATCGATCAACAAGATTTTGTTTTTTGATAAATCACTCAACTGGTAAAATAATCTTCCTCTTTGCCTTCGATGAAACAAAATAACACTCGTTGTAGATTTTCTTTCTACTTATCTCTCTCTCTTTCTCTCGTTCATTGGTTCCTAACTAACACAGAAAAAGATAAAGTAGTGTTATAGAGAAGGTTTCGTCATAGATAAAGCACATCATTGATTTCGGATCTGACTAATGAACAGAATTGATTATTTAATTTAACATTTTCCATTGAATTTGCTCGTTTTCGAAAGTATAGAATGGAATTTAAACTCGACATGATCCTTTTCTTTTTTTTAATTTTATAGAAAAATCTATAATTTTAGTGAAGAACATGATGAAGATAAAGAAAAATTGAACAATATTGATGTCAATCATCAGTCGTGTTTTTAATAAAAATACGATATTAAAAATCATCGTCAACAAATGATTGACGTCAATCAATAAGTCATGATTAGTTTGATATTTTTTTATTTGAACCTGTCAAATAACCTGCTTCGTCAGGACTCACTTTTAATCACGTTCCTTGTTTCTCTATGCAATAAATATTTTGTAACAGATATATAAAGAGCAGAATTGTCCATCGCGATACAATGTCTTTTTCTAAGAGACATGAAAAAGGCGCATTAATTGAGCTCGAAATTCAATACATGCAAAAACAAAACTCTGAAGATGGATGTTTCTTTCAATCAATCCGACAGCGACGAATTGTCAATCACAATGGATGTCTTTGATTAAATTGATGGATGAGGATGTGGATGAAAGCTGACTATACTTTCCACATCTTTGTTCATGCGCACGTACTTACACCCTTCATTATATACAAAATATTCTTAACTAATTTGAAAAATATTTATCTTATAAAATAACTGAAAATCAATAAAGTTTGATTCTTCGAAGAATTTATTACTATGTTAAGACTTTATTTATTTGCTTTGTTTTGTTTTATCACAAAAGTCAAAATACAAAATAATTACTGGTATACACACACACACACACAAAATATAAATATATTTATATATATTACAAAAAAAAAATTAGAGAAAGACTAGGTATTTGATTTCGAGTGCGTGTGAGTGTGGATGTGGGTGCTAGGTGAATAGAGTATCCACACCCACACCTACACCCAAACAATGAAATCTGTGTTCGTCGAGCAATTCCATTACCATTTAAATAAATATGACGATACATTCTGTAATCAGTAGATGAGGAATAAATCGATGTTTGTTTTTTTTTGATTGTGCATCGACCATGAATAAACAAATAGTTTATTTGTACTCTTAGTATATATCTTGAGCACTTATCAATTCTTGAAGAATTAATATTTATCTAACGATAATACACATTAATAGAATATGATTGATTGAACAAAATATCAATACATCTTGAGAGCATGAGTGTGAATATAATATTTTCATTCCTTAAGCACATTCCTGTCGAGCAAGACTTTTCATTTACTGTAATGGATTAGAATGCAAATTCAAAAACTTACTCATTTTTAAACTCTATGCGAAAAAATAATATAAGTATTATTGAGCATGTTGGTGTGAATGTGAGTTGAGCAGAATGCCCACATCCACATCCTATCCTTATATATTCTGTAAATTTTAATAGTTTCCGATGGATCCTAAACATCTTGGCAGTTACTGGGAATCATCAGAAATTGCATTGCGTCTTGATTACTTTATTAAAACCTTATGAAAAAAAATTTTTACATCCAAAACTTAGTCCATGTAATGTTCAATTGAGAGAAAAAAGATTGTATAAGCTTCATATTCACGGAAAGCTCAGTAGAAGATTATCCATTCCATACTGTGTTCCACTTCCACCATAAACATTTGGATTTTGTATTCCCCCTGCCGTTGTAAATACAACTTTGTCTATTCCTGAATATCCAGTGAATGCTATATTGGACAATGTAAATACTTGAAGTATAAAAGTACTGTTTGCAACAACGATATTTGAACGATATCCAACAACCGTTAATTGCAAATTATCATACCATGCTGCAGCCATTGAAGCAGAATATAAAGTAAAAGGACGACCGTTGGCACTTATCATAGTCATCGGATCACCATATGCGTTAAACGATGTAACATTTCCGCTGACAGTAGATGTATTGTATCCACTCGCATTGTATAAATAGGAACTGACGAAGGCAGCCCCATTTGTCCAACCAATACATGTATTATCATAACTGTTCGGTATGAATACGTCTGGCCCGAATGTTAGATCATCAAATGTTAAAAGTACACTGCCAGTTGCACATCCTACATGTTAAATTATTAAATTAGCAAACTATATACAGTGCTGGCAAAAATTATAAGAATCGCCCGTTTTTTAGTTTTTATATATATTTTCATCGAGTGATAACGAATAGTAAGCCTGAACATATGTATTTCAATATGCTCTTACCGATGGTGTACTCAGATTTGGTCTTTTTTAATTTCATGTTTTTGGAAAATGGAAATTTATTAAAAATCACGTTTGTAGAAACAATACGAATAAAATACTGATCAGACTCAATGTTTTATGTGTTATAACAAAATATAGATGAGCACACTTCTTACAGTCGACCATTAGATAGAAGATAATTTTTGCTACACACAAAAATATTTTCGTGTCCTAACAAATATTTTATTGGCTATCAAGCGCTCGTGCAGATTACGCGGCTGTTCTTTCTTTTATTTTCTCTCTGAATATTTACTGCTAGCCCCGGACTCGTGAACTTTAATCGATATCAGACATCTTAGATACCAGTGGTTTGGATGTGAACTAATCTTTCCATTAGCCGCATTCACACCCACACCCACCCTCAAAGAATTCTTATCGAAATTTTATTGTTATAATACCAGTTGAATAAAGATGAAATAGCGCAAAAGAACGAACTTTCGTTTTCTCTATCACCTCACAAAGAAAGAAAATTCTCTCAAGCACTCTATAAGAAAATAAGGTAGCTTTGCGACTACTTTTGCGTACTTCTAAGTATATTTTAGACTTACCAGATGTCCCACTAACACTTGTCGTACTGGTTGTTGTCGTCGTACTAGTTGTACTAGTCGTACTAGTTGTACTAGTCGTACTAGTTGTACTAGTCGTACTAGTTGTACTAGTCGTACTAGTCGTGCTAGTCGTACTAGTCGTGCTGGTCGTTGTCGTATCTACACATAATTATAAAAATATATTTGTCAATAATATAAACGTTTGCGGAGGGTTCCTATTTGATGTAGATGACACTACTGTGTCCAGATAAATTACTAATGTCGAAGATGTTGTTTAGATCAAGGGAAAAACACGAATTTTTTGGAACTATAGAAATACTGTTGGATATTTTTGGATCCACTTTTCTCTCTTGGACTTGCTCATTACCTAGCTTTTTTGAAATCAGAATTCCAGCTGTAATTCCACCTCCCACTAATAACAGCAACAATAAACCCAAAAGAATGCAGCACAATGGTGAACAACAGAAACCTCCACATCTAAAATGGACAAATATTCAGTTTAAAGAGAATAATTACTTCATTAGAGTGAGGGTGTGGGTGTTGTATGCTCCTTATATCCCCATGCATACACACTCCCATACCCTCTAGTAGTTTTCTTTTCTCATTTTTTTAAATGACTAATCTCTCGTTCATCTTCACGTACATATTGAAGGGATTTAGTAGGTCGCCAGTGAATTTGCACAATAAAATAGAAAAAAACATACCGACGTTTTGAAGGTGGTGGTTTAGTGGGATCTGGTTTGCAAGAGACGGGCGATTCTGGAAATTCCAACGGAGCAATAACTACTGCAATTTCTTCAGTTCCAGCCATTTATTGTCACTATTCTCTGATTTTTATCGAATATATTCAATTGTCAGCTTTTTCACTTCTCTTTATATACATTCGAATTTCAATGCAGAGTAGTATAGTGTCTGAAATGTTATTGTCTTTTTTTTCCAAGTAAAAAAGTATTTGTTTGTATTTCAAAGCAAATGAATAATCGATTTCATACATTAGTCATTCTTTTGTGTACATTAGTCTCAATCGCTCTAAACACTGAAAGGTGATTGGAAGATTTTGTCGTTGAAACATTCCAACCACTTTGGTCCTTCCCCGTCTCAAAAATTTGTAACTGCGTCTTAAGGGTATGTAAGTAGAATAGAGAATCTTACGTGTTTTGTTTGTTTGACGTCATAAAAATAAGTGAAAGCAGAGTAAGTTGGAAGAATACTCTTTACATTCTGAATATATATATATAGTGAGTGATTTAAAAGATTTATTTCATTTAGCAATGATACAATCGTGAGTATTTAATATAAAGGGTGCGGGTGTGAGTTGAATAGAGTACCCACATCGAGACTTTATATTGTATTTTTCAATGAAAAACCTTACTTCATTTGCTTTTCTTCTTTGAAGATAATACTAATACAACAACAGCAAACAAGTAACGTTTAATACCTACACACAATAGTCAACACATTTACAACCATCTAAAATAATAATGGGAACTACTATTTCAAAACGACAATCTTGCGTCTCCGTAACACAAATCGACTATGAAGAAACAACAGTATCAACCCCAGTAGCTTCCAACTATAGAACACATAAAATATCTCATTCTTCTCAATCTCAAAACGGTGAGAAAATCAAATGTGTGTTTACTGAAAACTAGATTTTTTAATTTAGTGAAACGTGACGACAAACAATACTTGCATGATTCACTTCTGATGAGTATTATACCCTCAGGTAAATATACAACGAATGATTTAAAACAACTTAATCAACTATTTATTTATTGGACGATGGTTAAATTAATTATTATTAATTTTAAATGTGAAAGAGACGTTCATAAAGAACTTTTGAAAAATTTAGCTGAATTTTCTCGTAAATATTATTTGAATAATACAAATGAATTAAAACTGATTGATGAATTTGCACAAAATTATCATGGACATACACCGATTTGGTGGTATACAATGACTAATTTTATTCGTTGTATGCTTAATCAAGCATTCGAAACCAAAGATCTTGAAGTTTTTATGAAAATGGCATTTTTTATAAAAGATCTTTATCAACAATTAAAATTTTTACAAATGAATACATTAAAAACAAATAAATTACCGATAATTGTTTATCGAAATTATCAAGTTACAAATGAAGAATTGGAAAACATTAAAAATAACAAAGGAAATCTTTTATCATTTAATAATTTTATCATAGCAGATTCTGATCATGAGATACAGAGTCATTCGAATAACCTCATGATTAATATTTTATTTCGTATTAGAATTGAATCGAAACGTACATCAACATCTTTCGCTTCCTTTCAAAATGACAATGATTCTGGTGATGAACAGAAATCTTTTATTTTTTTCATGCATAGTATATTTCGTATTGTTGATATGAAACAAATTACAGAACGATCATGGGAAGTAGACCTTACGTTAACATCAAATAAGGATGAACAAGTAACATGTCTTACTGATTTATTACGACATGAAACTCGAGAAACAGTTGGTTGGTTAAGACTTGCACAATTAATGTCTGTTATAGGCGATTTTGATCAAGCAAAAACTATTCATAATAAAATATTTGAATTAACACCTGAAAATGATATATCGACACGATCACGTATTTATATTGAATTAGGAAATATTGATAATGAATTTGGAGATTATAAATCTGCAAATACACGTTATGAAAAATCAATCGAAATCCAACAGCAACAATCTTCTAGTCATCATCTACTTCGTTCTTCTTATAATAACTATGGTGAAGTTCAAAGGCAACTAGGAAATTATTCTAATGCACTTTCTGTGCATAAAAAAACTTTAAAAATGAAAAAACAATATCTTTTTCCAGATGATTTATCATTAGCTATTACTTATAATAATATGGCACTAGCTAGTGAATCACTTGCTAATTTTGCAAATGCATCGAAATTTCATCAACAAGCACTTTCAATTAAAAGAAAGACTCTTTCATCTGATCATCAAGAGTTTGCGATTGCATATAATAATATTGGTGAACTTCAACGATTGATGGGAAATTTTTCTCTAGCATTACAATATTTTGAAAGAGCTTTATATATTCGTTTGAAAAAATATTCTACTAGTGATGGACCAGTAGCTATTCCTTATAATAATATAGGTCGTATTCATTGGGAACTAGGAGATTATTCTCTAGCAACATCATATTTACAAAAATCACTTGATATTAAATTAAAAACATATTCATGTAATCACCCATGGTTATGTTGTACTTATAACAATATTGGTGATGTTCATCAACAGATGGGAGAATATGCAAATGCACTTTCTTATTATCAAAAAGCACTTGAAATACAAGAAAAAGCATTTTCAGAAAATCATCCTGAAATAGCTATAACATATACAAATATGGGCAGGACTCATCGATCTTTGGCTAATTATCCAACTGCTCTTTCCTACTATCGAAAAGCAATTGAAATTCAACAAGAAACACTTTCTAGTAATCATCCATCACTTGCAATATGTTATAATAATCACGGTCATGTATGTCAATTAATGGGAAAACATCAAACTGCATTGGAATATTACCAAAAGGCACTTGAAATTCAAGTAAAATCTCTTCGTGAAGGTCATCCATCGTTAGCTGCGACTTGTAATAATCTTGGAGATGTGGAAAGACAATTAGGAAATTATACTAAAGCACTAACATTTTATGAACAATCACTTGATATTAAAAAGAATTCTCTTCCATCTTATCATCCAATATTGGCTAGCACATATAATAATATAGGTGTTATCTATCAATCAATAAGTAATTATTCAACTGCACTTGAATATTATCAAAAAACACTGGAAATTCAACAAAAAACTCTTCCCTCTCATCATCCTGATTTAGCTGTTTTCTATATTAATATAGGAGCTTATCATCAGTCAACGAAAGAATATGACACTGCACTTGAATATTTTAACAAAGCATTAGAAATTCAACTGATAAGTCTTCCAGCTTCTCATCCTGATATTGCTGTTACGCATACTAGCATAGCAACGGTATACGTAAATCAAGGAGATTATAAATCAGCTTTAAAGCATGAACAAAGTGCTGTTGATATTGCTAGTAAAACCTTTGCACCCGATCATCCGAAGGTCCAAATGTTTCAAAGTTATCTCGAACAAATACGTGCGAAAATAAAATAAATTAAAATAACACAATCCGCTATTTATTTCATTGTTCTTCGATACAGGAATTTTTTTATAGCTTTTTATTATGATCCTATAAAACTTTAAGAGTACGTCTCTGAGAAATCCAGATGATCGTGAAAGTTCGACCTCTCAGATTTCGCTGATTTTTTTATATGTTAGAGGTACTAGTGAGGTAAGTACCAGGTAAAAATTTTAGCTCGATCGGATCACTTTTTCCTACCGAAAAAGTCAATACACGAGCAGAATTTTTGATATTTGTCAATTTCGACTTTTTCCGATTTTTTTTGATTTTTCAGGGATTTTCATGGAATATCCTTGAACAAAGGTGATTTGTTGATGCGATACCTATCAGAAGCTTTGATGAATCTCGAAAAACTTCTTAAAGATCAATAAAAACTTCAATATTGCTTGTCTCCCTAGATTTTCGGATCAAAATGTGGATCATTCCTATATTACGCGCCAACAAGCAAGCGCCCTAATATTTATACTGGTGATAGAGGACCCCAAGGTCTATCACCTAGAATGCCCAAAAGTTTTGGCTCTTCAAAAAAGTTAGGCATTTTTTGAAAAATGCTGATATACCCTATATACACGCTGTATAACCAATTTCTATAGTTTTGTTCCACTAACTTAGGTACTATACTATGGTTTGTCATCAAGATTCAACTAGAATATGATTCTAGTAAGTCTTTGTATCGTTTACTATCATTATTTCAAAATACAACAAGAATAAGAGTGAGTAGACTTGAAAGCAAATGAAGTTCTGCATGTATGGAACTGTTGCGGTGATAAGGAATTCGATACTGATCTAATTGAATGAATCCGACTTCGTATTTTCTATTTCTGTTTTCTATTAACCCATGTTCCACGTTTTATCTCTTTCGAAATTTCATAAATCAACAAAGTATTAGATCTCCTAGCTTTTTCAACAACTGCAACTAAGCAACATTAAACATATGAAGGCCATAAATCTAACACTAAAACACCTGCCTGGGAGCCAGGCGGACCTCAGCATTTCATTTAATATTATATACACAAAATGTCAGAGTCAAATCACGTTTCTCTGGATACACTTTAGCGAAAAGTAGTAGAGTATGCTGCTAACGTTAGTCATTCGCTATTCTTATTTATTTATGTGATGAGCAACGTTGAAGTACATATGAATACTTGTTGCGTACCTGGGTTCCTTCGAACCTCAGTGAGATTCAGTTTAATGTCTTGTACTCTTAACTTTAGCCCCAAACTTGTCTTGCAAGATATGTGTTGATGACATTTAGTAGAATATACTGATAACATCAGTCAACCAGATCTTATTGTTGCTAATGCGAAAAATCACCTCAAAGTACTCATTGATGCTGTGTGTGCGATACACGATCCGAAACTTTCGATAAATAGAATATGTCAACAAGGTACAAAAAGACTGAATAAATATTGTTCACGCTAGTTATAATTCTGTTTGTTCTTCTTGCAGTTTAATCTTCTCTAGAACTACTGTAGTTCCCTAATAAACCAATGACAGTTTTATATTTTAATTGTCTTTCATGAACCTGGGGTCCACACACGTCCACAGCGGACAATAAGTGATAGCCGTATAGGTGGACAGTTTGGGATTAAGAAAACCAGTAACATCCGTATGTAATATTTTAGAACGGTTTTTGTCAAAAAATATATCAAAATTGGAAAAAGATCAATTTCATGATTAACAGTTGATAGCATCAACATGGCTTATCCAGATGTTATTTATAATAAATAATGATAGTAAACGATACAAAGACTTACTAGAATCATATTCTAGTTGAATCTTGATGACAAACCATAGTATAGTACCTAAGTTAGTGGAACAAAACTATAGAAATTGGTTATACAGCGTGTATATAGGGTATATCAGCATTTTTCAAAAAATGCCTAACTTTTTTGAAGAGCCAAAACTTTTGGGCATTCTAGGTGATAGACCTTGGGGTCCTCTATCACCAGTATAAATATTAGGGCGCTTGCTTGTTGGCGCGTAATATAGGAATGATCCACATTTTGATCCGAAAATCTAGGGAGACAAGCAATATTGAAGTTTTTATTGATCTTTAAGAAGTTTTTCGAGATTCATCAAAGCTTCTGATAGGTATCGCATCAACAAATCACCTTTGTTCAAGGATATTCCATGAAAATCCCTGAAAAATCAAAAAAAATCGGAAAAAGTCGAAATTGACAAATATCAAAAATTCTGCTCGTGTATTGACTTTTTCGGTAGGAAAAAGTGATCCGATCGAGCTAAAATTTTTACCTGGTACTTACCTCACTAGTACCTCTAACATATAAAAAAATCAGCGAAATCTGAGAGGTCGAACTTTCACGATCATCTGGATTTCTCAGAGACGTACTCTTAAGAATTTTTTTCGAAAATTTGAATGTCTGCAAGTCTTTACATTTTTTGGAACTTTTTCAGTTTTTTGGGATTTCATGAAACTCGTATAAGCCATTATATAAAATGAACTTCAGCAGTACTTTGAAAAACAACTAGAAATATTATTAGATACAATGTGCACTTTGAAAAGCTTAGAAGCACGTTTAGAGTAATTTGGAGTTTGCGCAGCGTAACGTTCACTTATCTGGATCCAAGAATGTTTCGGTTCCACTTCTCTTGAAACTGCGAGGCTCTACAAACTATACTTGCAAAAGAAAAACATCAAATATCGAAAATTCGTCATACAGGCAAAACCTGAATGTATCGATAATCGATATCCATATAATAAGTGCACTGTTCGTTCTTCAAGTATGTTTGACTCTTTTGTAGATAACTTTCGATCGTTCTATACTTTTCAATCATTGTCAAGTTATCAGAATTCCAGTGTAATACGTTTTTATTCCAGGGAAACTTGATATCCCTTTCGGGCCTGTTCCAGTAGCCATGATACCAAACATCCCAGCTGTTATGTGGAATCTGATACAGAATATTAAACTTGATAGCTAAGTCGTAGCGAATAAAAAGCAAGTTATTCCAATCATAAGTGCCTAAGAGCACGTAACCAAGCTGATAGGAGAGTAGATCCACCCATGCGGTCACACTGACGCCGTACAAATGATCACGTTGATAAGCATAAACAGATCGATAGCGAGTGTAGTAATGTATTGGAGGTGGAAATTTTTCATTCATTTCGACTAAGACGTAAGCGGGGTTGAAATTAGTTCGAGTTTTATTCGAAAAATGTATGAACAATGATCGAACGATAGTGTAATCATATCCATCAATATCGAGTTTAAAAATAAAGGGTTCATCGGGAACATTATTATCGAAGAAAAGTCGTTGTACTGTGAGTGGTTCTAAAGCAGCTTGTACCTTACGTATATTTTTAGCAGGTAAGTTAATCTGAAGCTGTTTAAATAACGCTTCTGAAAATTCAATGGCTATACCAGGCAAATTGAACTCGGTAAATAACGAATATAAAGGATCGATGGTTCGTCCATCTGCTGCTCCCCCATTCACTATGTAGCGTGAGTCGTTTTTGACATATTCAGTGCCAGAGTAGTCAAGTGTCAACAGATCTCGCAGCTTAAAATCAACATACGGCTTGTTATTTTCTAGTTGAAACGATGTACATTTCATATTCAGCCATTCTCCAAATGAAGAACATCGCGGCTTAGGAATGCGTCCTGATTTCTGCCTATCGACAGAGAATAAGCTTTCGTCGAGTTGATAAAGTAGTTTATCCTTCTGGCAGCCCCATTTAGTTGTTGTTTTTAGATTTAATACAAGAAATTGTCCTTTAAGCCAGATTATAACAAAAGCCACAAATAATAGTAACAAGAAAGCCCATTTTTTTCTGAAAACGGATTGAGCTAGCATCAGAAAAATTAACTTGATTCGCCAAAAGTGTCTGGAATTAGTCATTTAAGTGTAAATATAGAATCCAACTATAGTTTTACAAAAACACACGTGAAAATAGTTTTTCATATCTAAGCGAAACACGATTTTTGCGGCATAATATGGATCAGCACGAAGAGTCGGTTGCGAAATGATAATCCAGTCAGGTCGGTAAACTAATCGATTGAAATCACTTATACCGAAAAAATCTCGAATTCTTTTCAAAAAACAGTCTTTATAGAAAAATAAATCCAGATATGAGATACATTTGTGGACAAAAGTCTTTTCTTCCTTTTTATTTATGTACTATTATACTTTGTATAAAATTTATTACCAAGTAGAGATATGACTTGAGGGTTTTATTGCATTGTGATCTGCATACTATACTGAAATAAAACTCTCAATCCATATCTCTACTCGGCAATAAATTTTATACAAAGTATGATAGTACCATCTTGAGGGTGTGGGTGTGGGTGTGGGTGTGGGTGTGGGTGTGGATGTGGATGTATCTTATTTATCTCACCTGTATCACATCCGCAATCGTCCACATTCTCAATTTGATACTCTTAACAATAACACAAAATATTAGTATTCGACGTTCTGTATGCCTCAATTCTTCTGAATATTTCAACTATATATTTAAGATCTATGTATAACTAATAAAGCTAGTTATTTCACTTTTTTTTCAAATAATTTAAGAGTAGAACTTACGGAAATGAAATTGCTTAGAAGAGACGATTTGAAAAAAAATTCAAATAGCTTGTAAATTTCTGATATTGTTATGTATATGTGATTGTATGTTCGCTTTGGCAAATAATTCATTTCATTGGTTTCATAAACGAATAATATTCGTAACTTTTTTATGTTTTTCCA
The DNA here is from genome assembly GCA_905250115.1 of Adineta steineri. NCBI lineage: Eukaryota > Metazoa > Rotifera > Eurotatoria > Adinetida > Adinetidae > Adineta > Adineta steineri. The sequence goes on along the minus strand of CAJNOI010000066.1, from coordinate 208,725 downwards.
ACTACGTATGCATTTTATTACGAAAAAATATGCACACATTCAAGAGAAGCAATTCAAATATTTTTTTTTGATTAATATAAGTCAACAGGTTGATTGACATATTAATGAAATTTTGAAGAAGAAAAAAAATAGGATGTGGATGGGTGAGAGTATTCTCTTTATCTAATTTCCTCATCCTGGTACCCACATCCACAATCACACCCTTACCCACATCAGTGAAATGGTATCAATCTAAATTTATTGCTATATCTCACTTGTTCACAAAGATACAGTACTATCTATTATTTCCTAGAAGCAAAGTAGATTATGTCATGTAACTCAATAATCAGAGATTGTTGTATTTAACTAATATATAGTTTATCTATTCATAATTACGTGGTCAGACAAAACGTAGAAACTAACGCGTAAAAATGTGCGTTTTTATAAATTTACCTTTCATCAAATTTTGATAGATTTTTTCTGTTATTTCTTTCCTTGAGACTCAACTATAACATGAAAGTATATAATTAAATTATATTATTTTTATTTAAATTTGATATAACAACTAATTTAATCGTAACTATGAATTTTCAGTTTATAAATTCATATCTATAATTAAATTAGTTGTTGGACATATATTAAAGGTATATATATAAATGTAACTTTTAACGTGTCATATAAAATTCATTGTATATAATCGATTTCATTGAATAATTTGTGGGAACGTTTATTAATGAAAAATACATATCAAGTATTAAAATAATTCTGCTAAATAGTTTTTATTGAGTTTAATGTTAAATTATGTTTTGAGATTATTTTTTATATTCTTGAGATAAAGATATAATAGACATTAGTATAAAAACACATTTTATTAGTGAGAGAAATTGAACACCATAAATTGTGGATGATAACTTAAATGATACTTTGTAAATCTATACTCTTCATGCATGTCCAATTTTTAAATACTGAAAAATTAAAAAACTTTAAATTGACATAAAAACATAAAATATCGTATATAAACTTAATAGTAATATTAATTCAGAGTACAAAAAAGAATTTAATTTTAACAAAAAAAATCTATTTCAGACTCAACTAGATTTCATACTGATCTGAAATATATTCATATAAAGTACTATAAAACAGAATCACATTGTATACTTTCTTTTTATTATTTCTACTTTATTATGGAATTTAAATTCTTTTAGTCCTCATGACAATTTTTTCATTCTCATACACACAATAAAAAGCGAGACGCATGGACAGAAAATGTCCTGTTGTGTTTTTTCATTCTATATAAAATTAAACAAACAGAAGAACTATAAAATCGATGTGAATCTTTCAATATTTGATGTACTAAATAAAAACGAATACAGATGAATGCAAAACTATAGGTTTTACGTATTCAATTAAATAGGGTGGGTATGATGAATTAATAACAATTTGTCAGATCTAATTAATGTTATCTTATGAATATTTCCAATAATACTGTTGTATTTAAATCATACTCAAAAGCATTTTTTTCTTTAGTCCAACGATATTAATGATTCTATTATAGATATTACTTTTATTATATATGATTCTAGAATCTAGTTAAACATTTTTGTCTTTTAATTCGTGTATATTTTATTAAACGCAAATGTTAGTATAATGTCTGTATTCAAATAAAAAAACACTCAAAATCATTTTTTGAAAAGTATAGAGAAAACTGTTAGTTGAGAATAAAAAAAAAGATTAGTTTTGCAAACTCATCAATAGCTTGATTATAAAATAAAATAAAATAGTGTCAAGAAAATTGTCTTTAGCGTCGAAGAATATTTTTCATTCGTTGTTGATGTCTTGCTTTTGCGGCAATGTTTGATGGTTTGAACATATTCGTGAACTTTGTGAAAGCAGCATACATTGCCAGAGTATGTATGGGCATGAAAGCAACCATGAGAACTGCTGACATAATTGCAACTGGTTGTTTACATGCATTTTCCTAATATATACATATGTATTTATGTCAGGGATATTAATCATATTTCAATAGAAACTTACGAAATCTAGTGGATAAAAAACAGGAATAGTTGATTCAGTTGTTACGCCTGTGGTAGTCGGGCCTGCTGTTGTTGGAGCTATAATACGAATTAATCAATTATAAAGTACTCTATCAAAATGAAATATTTTATTGAAAATATCATTTCTTACCAGCTGTAGTTGGAGGTGTAGTACTGGCAGTTGTTGTAGTTGTAGAAGCATTCGTACTAGTTACTACTATTCCACTTGTTGTACACTATGAAAAAGTGTAGTATTGAGAATAAAAAATGACAATTTAAATAAACTTACTGCAGTATTGATTGAAGTAGTAGTTGTTCCTAGGCTTGTAACTGTATGAGTTGTTGGTGGAGTAGTGGTTGTTGTAGTTGTACTTGAAAGTGCTGGATTCCAGATATCGAATCGCCAAAATGTTTTATCAGTAATGGCTAACGATTCAGCATCTTTTCAATTACATCGATTTTAATAAAAATATTTAATCTTTTACTTTAACGAAAAAAAATAGACAAAAAAAGCTTACGACAGAATACACTTCCACTAGCAAATCCATTATCCATTGTTACATAATAGGATTGACCAGGTGTCCATGTTATAGTTGTTACAATCACAATTGTATATCCAGTGTAAATAACATTTGGAGAATATCCAGCATCATAACATAGAACTGATGCATTTGTAGTGTCCAAGTGAAAGCAGATATTTGTTCCATTACGAGAAGGACGACCAACTGCATTTGTTGCTGTTTAATTAAAGTAGAGAATAGAGAATAAGAGATTAAGTTAGAAACAAAAGCAAACTATATGTCGGAAAAATGCCTACCTTGTATCGAAAACAACGATTGATTTGAAAAGACAGTACCTATTGGACTTGCTGATCCTTGTACCAATGTGGGACGAATTAAATTTGGTGAGTCATAGCCAACTAGATATGTAATACACCATGGAGCTGATTGTAAACTACTATTGTCCATTGCACCAGCACAAAAACCTTGAGGACCTAATTGTGTTGATGAGGGTGTCCATGTCAATGTCATTACCCACAAACCTGTGATATTATATTTCAAATTCAAAAATTTGCATATTCTAACAAACTACTATCCACTACTCACCAGAACTTGGATTACTAATAGCACTATGTGTCATTCCAACAGGTGAACTAGTGACAAAATTAACAATTGTTTGGCCAGGACAGTATGTTTGTACCTGTACAGTTTCATTGAGCTGAACACCTAAAACATAGATTGTAAATATTAGAAAAGAAAAAGCATCCACTGCACTTACCAATTGGAACTCCAATGCAAGCTAAAAAGAATTAAATAGACAAAAGATAGTATTTTTAAATGTTTAAGTTTAATTTAGAATAGAATATACATTCATACCTCTATTTGGACGGACACCAATAATTAAAGGAGCAGTTGCACATGCACCAGCTGTAATATTGTATGCATAGAATAAGAATTGTATTGGAACTGAACTCATTGGATTCGGGGAGCTAGAGTCATAATAATCTTCGATTTGCAGTGCACAAGCATAATATTTATTAGCAACTGTTAGAGTGAAAGTTAACGTACAATTGGATCCGGTAAGTGTATATGGCGGGGGTAATGCCATACAGACACTTCCACATTCATCATTTCGGTTGTAATTATATGTGGAATTCGAGTTGGACCAACGACATTGCAATATATCAGTACCATCATTATCTGCCATTTGTACAATATGAACTACTGGTACACCTCTTTGGTAAAGTATACATGGTAATGTAGTTGTAACAGGACTGGAATTGATATAACCATCAGGTCTCGGAGCTAGATTCATTCGATTGACAATTGCCCATGCACCACTAAAACCTTTCCAGAGTGTAGTCATCCATGCACTTCCTGTATAGCCAATTGTAATTGATGTTGTCAAAGGCATTGTCAAAGTATCGTAGCGTTCACCACCCCATGATTGAATGATCGAGCTTGTATCACAATCTGAAGTTATCATATTGGCTGAAAGTCCACTTGTAGGATAATTAGAACTTGTGCAGTTTCTTAAACAGAGCAAAGTAGCACCGGATACATTAATAGGTCTTTGGATAAGGATATCTGATTCGAAGCATAAAGGTGCAGGAAAACTGCCCCATAATCTATACCAAAAGTATCTTTGATGTAAAAGAATCTGTGTAGACGTGCCCGTTACTGTATTATTTAACGGACGCCTAAGAAAAAGAAGAACGTAAAAAGTAAAATATGCAAGGTTGATTAGAAGAACAAGCATTATTTAAGTATACTTACCATGAAATGATACCACCACGAAAATGATCACCATCAATCATACAACATAGTGTATATAAAATGAAAAGGACAAGGCGTAAAACCTGTTCCATAATGTTAGTGGACAACTGTTGTTTCTTCTTTGTGTAATGAAATACACGATCACACAGCAAACTGAGATTCAACGTTTATGTTTTTAGAGTGAATATAGAATGAATTTTGTTTCTTCTTTTATACGTATGTGTGTTTGTCCTCAGAGTTTACAAAAAAACTGCATTGATAATTGATGATGAAATGTTTGCTCTTGAGATGAGAGAAAAAAAGAAATTTTAATAGATTATTTCGCAACATAGATGAAAGAAAAATCAACCAACAGAGAATATTATATTTTTGTTTGTTTTATTAAAATCCTTCTCTCTGATTTTGCAATGAGTAAAGAGGAATGAGATTTAAATGGTAACCAACACACAAATAATTTTAAATCTACTGTTGTTGTATTGTTTTGATGACGTAAAAAGACAGGGTAGTATGGGCGTAGTTTAATATAAATTTCTGACACATATCAATATAGATATGTACAAATCGTGAACTATTCGCAAGATTATATCAACAGAAAATAACTTATTGAGCCTACAGACAGAAAAATAGAGACGAAAAATAGGTTAAACTTAGATTTTTTCGAGTTTATCATAAAACTTTGAAAGTTTTCGAAAAAAATCTCCAAGATTTGGCAGAGAGCGAGGTATCTTTTCAAATTTTTCTGACTAGATTCTTTAAATTATTGACTCAAAAGTCTTCTTGCTGTTCTAACAAAATATTTCATAGTCGCATGGCTCTTTGGTAAGAAAAAGTCTCTCTCGAAAAGGAATATGCTAGATATATATAAATTCTTCTCTTAATTATTTTATTACTAGGAAAAGAAGGGTATGAATTGAAAATTGATCAAGACTGAAGTTAAATGCTTTCTTTATGTTTCAATCCAAAGAAAATCTTTAAGACGTATAAACTATCGCGATGTTGATAGGCATTAACAACATCCAAAAAAAGTATAGCAACCAAAATGTTGAATGAAGAAAGATGCAAACAGTTTTGATAAGAAAAACAATTGTTACATAGGTACTTTTTTTTTCTTTTCTGTTTTATATTTCTTTCTTTTTCTTTCACTCTGTTTTACTATTATACATATGTGTTCTTTGTATTCTACCACTAACGTATTTTTGTAATGGATATCTTTTATAAATAAGAAGAATAATTATTTTAATTCTTCTTATTGTTCATTATCTTAAACAAAAGTGGAGAACCTTCGGGGACTCTTCCTTGGTTTATTTCGCTCACTAATAAATACTTCATTTTTTTAAAATAAAATATTCATGATTTCATCTCATTTTTTGACACATTTCTAACTACAACGTTAACAAAAATCGTCTATGAAAAATCCGTCAAGAATTGCGTAGTAAACCATTCGATTATAATTATTTTAGTTTATTTATTAAGAAGAAACACAATGTGTAATATGTTGAAAACTGAATACTAAAATAGGAATGAACTGATAGCATCAAACTGACTTTTCTTCATAATTAGAAATAAGAAGCCATTTAATAGTTTTCCAATATGAATATCTTTTTTTGTCGTATGATGTATTAAAAGTTATTCTTTTTTTCAATATAACGTGAGCGAGAGTGTGAGTGAATAAATGAGACTGACTGTGATTTTACTAGGTTTGTCTCTAGTAGTCAACCATACTCATGTTCACGAAATTTTCGACGTTTCAGATCTATTGCGGTATTCTGCAAAACATTTACACATTTTACTTGTTATGGATATCGTTGATTAACTTTTAATTTGTATTTCTTTGTATGAGAAATATGAAGATATTTTAGTAAATATACTGTGAACATCAATTCTAAAGTTTTATTCACTTCTCTTGATTAATATATCATAATACTGATTGAAATTCACCTGCTTGATTTTGGGATCTAGAATCTCACACTCACATTCATGGTCCTAATAAAGCTGAAGTATCTCAAACATGGTTCTCGTGTATTTTTGTAAGCATAAATGGAAGAGATGGGTATGAATGCCAATATATTTGATTACGATTGAGATGTGATGCAGTTATATCACAAGTAACGCTCGTCTAAGGACTCGCTTAGCTCTTTCTCGTAGAAATGGTGTTCTCCAATGCTACGGGACCTTTTGCCTGTATAACTTGCAAACACTAACATCAGATTCGTGTTCCCCGACCTCAAAAACCACTTCGTCAAATTTTCTATAAAAAAGACTTTTTTTTGTAAAAAACCCAGGAGAAACAATCCTAACTAACGGATTCCGGTCCGGCTTTCGTCGGAATCCGTTACAATCCGACAGAATTCGGTCGGATTTTCGACGGATCCTGTAGAATCCGAAGGTCGGAATCCTTTAGTTAGGATTCTGGTGAAATTTCGACGTGTTCCGATCGGAATTATATGGAAACGACGGAATCCGGTCGGGCGTGATTGACCTGGGAAGGGTCCTTTATCTAAAAAAAATTTTTTTAAAGAATTTTGAAAAACTAACAGCAGATTCGAAGTCCCTGCATCGAAATACCTCCAGAAATGTCTTTTTCGAAAAATCATTCTTCGATGCTTTTTTGACCCTGCGGACATACAAGCAAGCAAGCAATCAAACTATTTATGTTTACTGGACTCTCCTCTACGAGAAAGAGAATTACAGTTCCAGCATTAAAAAGACAATCAAACTTCTAATAATATCTGTAGATCAGACAAACATCAGTTTCAATTTAATAAAACATCTACTTTTGAGCAAATCACCATATTCCTTATTATAAATATCTATTCAAATAATTATTTCATGAAAAATCTTTAACTTAAGAAAGCTGCTCTTGTTTTGTTACGAATTCCTCGACTAATTTGTGCTTAAATTAGTCTTTGTCATCCTATTCAATGCAATTTACATCTCACAAGTTTGTTGATGATGAATTAACTATTAGAACGATGGTGGTTAATTGATGAGCTATAGTTTATGCGAAATGTTTGAACAGAAAAGATGAATTTATAATCTGAAAATAGATGAAACATGTTTGGTAGAAAAGATATTTAATATATAAAAGAGAGTATGGGTGTGAATGTGAGTGTGGATGGGTGTAGCTGTAAGCGAAGAACGATCATGCCAATCGCAACCACCTACACCAACCACACACACACACACACACACATCCTCAGCCACCCGCACCACACTTACGCTCACTCTCAAGAATCCTCAGTCATTCGACACGCCAGTCAAATTGGAAATTTTAAAAGAAAAAACTCATGTTCTACGCCTTCTCTTGTAACGAAAAGCATATAATTGGAAATTTTCACTGATAACCTGATATTTCATCGTCGAAAAGTTTCTTATCAGTTACCAACAAAAACATGCACAGTCACTTACTTTCTCCAAGTGGAGTGTGGGTGTTGATGTGGGTGGGTGTGAAAAGAAGAAGAACACAATACCTACATTTACACTTACACCCACTCACACCCACCACTCATCTTTAACAATTTGAGTCTAAGATGACCATGTTCAGTGGGAAATCGTTTCTCAGGAGAGAGCCTCAAAATAATTTTCCCATCGATTATGTCGATAAAAAAATAATAAGCACAAAAAGAAAGGTATACTTGATGTGAAAAAAACCCCTAACGCTTCATTCGATTACGTGAGTGGAAAAAACCATGTTGAGGTTGATTATTCTTGAGTACATTTGATAAGAAAAAAATAAGGTAGCCCTGCCAGAGAAAAAGAAAGGAAAACATTTCTTTTCTTACTACTGAGGCTGAGAAAAAACCGTTTTATGTTGGTAAAAAACATCCATTGCATAGGCTCGTTTGAGATAAGTTTTTTCGATATAACTATATAAATATTGTTTTGGTTTGGTCGTAATGACATTCTACATTCAGTTTCTGTTGAATAATAAAAGGTAATGAATTGCAGTCAATTAATTGTGTGGCTCGATGACAATGCTAATGATCCTGTGAGTAGTTTTCGTACTAAACTAAGTCAAGATCAACAACAATGCGTAAAAGTCTTTGCTGAAATCAATCAATGTATTACATTTCTTGAAAATCATGTCAATGAAACAATATTTTTTATTCTTTCTGGTTCATTTGGTTCAAAAGTCGTACCATTAATTTATGATTATGATTATATACATCAAATATATTTATTCTGTGGTTCAATATCTAGTCATACTAGTTGGGCAATAGATTTTACAGATAAAATGTTAATATTTGAACATGAAAATGATTTATTGCAAAGACTTTTCAAAGAAATAGAAACATATCTTCGTCAACAAGCAGAACAATATTTGAAACAAGCGAATTTTTATAAAGAACGTTCACAAGTATATAAACAAGAAGCATGTGGATAAAATATCTTGATTATTATACAGAAATCATTACATCAGTTTTATAACGGTAGTATTTTTAATAAAATAAAATCTAGTTTAGTTCATCATGGATATGATGACCTCTTACTTCAATTTTTCAAACTATACGAGAGGGTGTGGGTATGAGGGTAAGGATGAGAGTTCATCTATACTTATCCCATTCACCCCCACATTCAAGTTGGATATATTTTGAAAAAATTACGAGAGAAAACTGTCATCGCTGTGAATTGTCAGACATGCGCTCACTCTTGTCTCTATATATGTCGGCAATATACAACTGCGTTTATTTAAAAAAAATCAAAGACAATGTTCACACGCACATCTTCAACTGCTATTTGAAAGAGTTTTTATCGATATTTTTTAGTTTTTGAACAGAATCGATGCTTGAATTTATCATAAGTCGGTCGTCGGGGGATGGTATTGAAGCATCTTGATCGGGCTAAGAAACCTTCTTTTTCTGTTTTTTCTACGTTAATTTCCGTTGGTGTGTCATTTGTGCGATAAGATGTTGTAAAACTGTCTGACCATAATTCTCTGAACAACTCCCTGAAGGTAGGACGGTTTATTGTGTAGTTTTTCGTAGATCGCATTATCCAGAAGTCGTTCAATGGACGAATATTATTTACTTTTAACGCTATATAAGTACCTTTCCAAACAAATACATTTGAGAAATCATCAGGAAGAGGATTATTATCATTATATAAATACATTAAAGAGTTTAACTTTCTCTGTTTTTGAATATTTTTATGAGTGGTATAGAGTTGAAGCTGCTGTACTTTAGAAAAATACATCCAACAACATTCCTTCGTTACTGTTAATGTGTGATGACGAAATCGTGAGCTATAAACAGTGGGATTAGTAAGAATAATCTTAATCAAAGAAATAATTTCGTTCACTGTTTTATAATCATGTAAATTATATGCGTTTTTACTGAGAGCAATGACGAATTCAGCAGTTGTATTTCTTGTTTCTACTAAATCAGCACGATGATATGTGACACGTCTTTCATTAGTAGTAGAAGTTGCGAGAAGTAAATCTGTTTCTTTCAAAAGAGGTAAAGGGAATGAAGTACAGCCCAAATAATCAATTAGTTGTATTGCGCCTAATATATATTTTCATGTTCTGGTAGTTCAGTGAATAAAGTATACGGTTGTTCGGAACTAATTGAATGTTGAACAGCTATAAACCAAGTATAATGAAAGGGAGGATGTAATAAATATTCACCAGTTTCATTTTGATTTGACAGAAAATTATCTTTATGCGATACAAGAACAGATAAATAAGGAATACAATCAAGTTGCTGTTTATTGAGACAAGTACATTGATTAGAATCAGTAAAACGAAATGTATACATTGTATTATCAACCTCCAATGTGTCAGTCATGTTTATTATAATAAATCTTATCAAATGCAAGGAAGAAAAAAAAGTTTATTTCGTTTCTTTTCAGAATATTGAATCATAAACATCTCGGGTTTTTTCCAAAATGAATCATCTTATATGATTATGTAAATAAAATATTTCTTAACTGATAAGTGTGGCTGGTATATTGACATTATTCTATCCCTATACCCACACTCTCAAGATAACGTTACAATATTCTTATCATATTCTCATTCACACTTTCACAAGAAACAGAAATTTTTTCAAAAACCCACTGCTTTTATCTAGTTTATGATAATATTAATGGAAAAGTGATACAGAAAAAAAAGCAAAAATATCACAGACAAAAAGATTTGAAATTTACAGCTATTATTGTTCTTCCGATTGATTCACATCGTTGGCATCAGATGGATTATTAGTCCATACCTACACATAAAAAAGAGATTCCATCTTAAAAATATCTTACCACATTAATACTTACAGTGAGATTATCTCGAAGTAATTGCATAATTATAGTGCTGTCTAAAAACGAATCGGAAAAATATTGATTTTACTATTAGTTTTCCTCTTACCTCTATAAGAATCTTCACCAATGGAATCTAATTCGGCTAAAGCATCGTCGAAGGCCTATGATGTAAGTATTTAAATGTGTAAAGAAATGAAATAGATCAAATCGAGCAAACCTGTTTAGCCATACGACAAGCAGTATCTGTATCATTGAGAATTTCATAGTAAAAAACGGAGAAATTTAGAACAAGACCAAGTCGAATTGGATGTGTTACTGGCATTTGATTTTTAGCCATATCAAAAGCATCCTTATAGGCAATTTCCGATTCTCCAGCAAATTCTAGAATTAATATCAATGTATATATTTATGTTCGAATAGAACATTTTCTATCTTACTTTGTTGTTCACTGCCAGTAGTAGCTTCAGCTAAATATCGATAATAATCACCTTTCATCTTCAAATAGACTATCTTTGATTCAGCAGTTGTAGCTTTTGGAATGAGATATTTATCAAGTAACATCTAAATTGATAAATTTTTATTTCGAAAACGATTCTTAATTGAATAAATCCTACAAAAAGCTCTTGACATGTATCTTTCAGTTCATTTTCAATCTTTTCTCGATATTTCTTAGCCATTTCTCGTTGATGTTCGGTACCACCGCCTTTCTGTTCAATGCTAGATATAGTTCGCCAAGGTAATCGACAAGCGCCAACTGCATATTTGTAGGCAATTGAGAGCAAATTGCGTTCTTCAGTCGTCAATTCATCATTCAATTCAACAACTTTTTTCATAGCAACTACCATATCAGGATATCTAAATCAATATTTACATTTCCAGATCAACTATATTTACTAAGAAAACAAATACTGTACCGTTCAGCTTGTTCAGCTAATTTCGCTAGTTGTACTTGTTCATCCTTGTTTGTCATTATTCGATATAGTTTATCGTGATCAGTGCGATTGATGACTAGAATAAAAATTATGTAAAATAGGTTCTTATCGCAAATTGATCAGTGAAGACTTACCTTAGCAATATAAATATGTTACTACTAATTGAAAGAAGTGCTCGAGTATTTATACACTTCTTTTCAGATACATTCTTTCTTTTTTGCGTTCTAATTTCATAACGAATATTTAAATATGACGTCATACATTATCGAATAAGGAAACTTATGCTAAGTATCGTACAAAAGGAAGGTGAGTATTTGATTAGTCATCCATATGTGCAGAACGAACATCGGACGGAGCGCAAAGTTTATTATGCGACGCAGCGTCATTACTTAGTAACCAGTTACGATAGATTTTATTTCAATATGTATTCAAAAGAGGGCGACAGTGTAACATGTTTTTATGATTAAATATACTATTTCAGAAAGATAACTATCATAAAAAGTTCGCTCTTTTTAATATGAATCATTCATGATACATAAGTCAAACCTAATATGTAGCAGTAGTTTTAAATGAAAACTAAGTAAAAAATTTCAATTTCTCTAGGTAATTTACTCAACACAAGTTTAAGTAAGGGCGTGGAGGTGCAAGGTGAATGATCAAGATAGTACATACATTCATACTTATACCCTCACACTCACACATGTAGTTCTGAGTTGATGATATTGATTTAATACAATCTAAAATGTATGTTTAAATATTAATACAATTATTTCGAGCGCTCAGTTATATATAAAACTATAGATAGTGGATAACTTCTAATTTTTATTAGGGGAAGTCAAAGGATGTGTATAAGGTGAATATATACTGCCTGTGACTTCCCCATAGCTTCACTCGAAATCAGTTTATTCACCCTTGATTTTTGACTATGTTTGAGATTTATTTGAATAAATAATTTATGGCTTACAATCACATTTCTTATCTGATTTTTATATTAAGATGTTGTACAATAGATTATTTCTTATTGCGGATAATTAAAATGTCTTTCTTAATATTTATTATGCTTCACGATAAGAATTTCGTCGAAAAATAGATGTAAATTACAAATGTATAAATAGGTAGGAATATGAGTATTAGTCGATCATGAAAATCATTGCAATGAAGAATACAGTTCGAATGTACTATTATTTTCTATTTATGTTTTTAATTTTAAAATGTAATGGAAATCCAAATTTACCAATGAATACAATTCAAATTCCTTCAAATCGAATGTATAATAATTTTATTCGATCTGAAAGATATCATGTTAAACGGCAGCTTCAAGATCAGTTTATAATTCAAGGTCCATCCGAAACTTTTGTTAAAATACCTGGTCTAACAATGCCTTTCCAGCATACAGAACCATTATTATATAAAATTAAATTTGAAGGAAGATGTTTTCACCTCATTCTAACTCAACTTGGTTATATTTACGTTTTATGATTAATCATAATTTGCTTTATGCAAATAAATTTCTACCAAATACAGCTAATCGATATCAATATATTGCCGGATATAGCTCAAATGACGGTATTGACTATATTGATGGTTTTTATTGGCATGCAACTTCACCGACAATGATACAATGTTCATTTAGTGATATTATTTATTTAAATCCTGGTTTACATGTCATTGATGTAGCTGTTAGAGGTGGGCTTGATGATGTTCATGGTGCTTTTCCAACCTATGTTCATTATGGAGCTTTAACAATTGAATTAGTTGAATATGATTTGAACGCAGATATTGGTATAAAACCGATCAATGCTAATTTAATACCGGATTCTATCAGATAATTCATTCGAAAACTAATTCATAAAATGTTTTTTTATTACTCACGAAATATTCATAATTTTCAAATAAACAAAAGAGAATTATTCATATGACTCTCAAGTTGCTAAAAAATAGTGATCTAAATTTACTATGTAATTCTGAAAGTACGAATGACGTCAACTAATTGTATTGTATCACAACTATGATTTCATTGATCAACAGTTGTCAAATACAGCCACATTCGTGATATTCGCTTGTTGTAATTCTTTTCTATCTGAACAAATCAATCGTTTAATGAATTAGTATGCTATTAATTAAAAATTTGAATACCAAATGACTCATAGAAGAATATTCAAAGTATTTTTCAAAGAATTAAAAAACATTTCTGTATACTGGTTAAAATAAATATCATATCACGAGTATTCATATATATTAGCAATGAATAAAAAAATATTCTATATCAAAAATATGAAGAGATACTATAAAATACTAATACATTCATAAAGTAAAGAAGCCCACTTTATTTCTCTTGTCTACAGATCAGCACGCTGTCGTAGACGAAATAAAATGATCAGTAAAACAATAGCAAATGAAATAGATGCTGCATCAATTATAAGTAAAATGAGAGCATATTCAAAATAAAAATTTATTCCAGCAGTTCAAGATTGTTTGAGATCATTATGATAGCGATTCTCATATCATTCCTTGACTGTGATTGTAATGATTTTTGAAGAGAAATAATTGATAGCTAGAGTGGTTACGCTTTCAATTTTCTCTGAATATCAAGTTTTCGGAACAAAAGAAGTGGATGCAGACTTTATCCGTGCTATTATAATCATGCAAGTTAATGAATATTGTTCAAATGGATACAATTGATAAATTCAAAAATGAAAAAAGAAAGATTTAGATTTTCAAATTCAAGCAATAAGAAATACCGATGCATGATGTTTCACTGGTCTAATTACAGGTGGTGATCAATATGATAATCACATAAGATGTATACATACACACTTGCTACATACCTTATATTGCTAATTCAACGTACCAGACTGCTGCATAAGATTTTTCATATCGTACAGCTTTCGTAGCTCGCCGATAGAACACGACAGGAATCCTTTGTATAGAATTGTACTTTAGAGCGCTCTTGAAGATAGAGCGGACCACCAACTACTAAACAGACAATGGCAACAGCACCGAAAACACATCCAAAACCAAGTACAATCTTTGCTAATTGAGGTCTGGAACAGGATTCTGCCATACACAAAAAATAATCTGGAAAAGCAGAATTGTAATAAGATGACGAATCATTTTAATGAATCTGAAATGACTGCTATTTAAATAGACTTTTAATCTATCGACCGCTTTGATCGCATAGAGATTCTGCAGAAGTTCGAACACATTTACCTTGATATGAAACAAGCCATGCTTCTATAGTCGAATAAGATTTTATACGATATGAACTAAAAACGGTTTAATATCTATTGAGCGCTTCACAAGACTTCTACAGTTGGACTTATCAAGTTATTTCAAAGATAGATAATCTTAATGAACTTCACTTGCATGCACAATGCTTATGTCAAAAAGAAAATGACATATATTTCTATTAATTACATAAATCATGAAACCTGTCAATGTAAAGGTCACTCTACTTTCGAAATGTCGAGTAAAATAAAATATTTCTGAATATTATTCTTCAGATATTCCAAGGATAGATTTGTATATTCATTTCAAACGACTTCGTTGAATATATTTTGGTTATAAATAAATAATAACTACTTTTGTTATGTTTGACATGATTTAATCAGTATAGTGTCAATGTACTTTTTCTTTAAGTATTTGAACAAGAGAAATCTATATTCTATTCTCTTTACAAAAAAATATAAAAATGAATCAATTTTATAGTATATTAATTTTAAAACAACAAACGATCGAACAGTTATTATAAATTCTATTATTTTACTTTCTTCTTTTAACAAAATTTCAACAAGACCTACTTCTTCACATCATTATAACTGTATATTATGTGGTATATATTCGTCTGTCTATTTCTTTTTTGTTCAATCAAAACAAATTCAAGCACTATATATAATATTCCAATAATTCATAATGCTTCTTTACAAGTATTAAACTATAGTTCTACGACAATGATTGGCACTTGTGAAACATGTCTTTGTGCAATGTTATTGAACAGAACACAGATATCTTCTTTCAATTGTTTTTACAATAATTTTACATGTGAATTATTTTCCGAAAATTTCACTATCAATTCATTCTCATTGGTGGATAATTTAGCAAGTTCAGTTTACTTTCTTTCAATACCCAATATTAATGTAACATCGACAGTAACTTCTACTACACAGAATACCAATAGTTTGACGAGTAAGTCGAGTCTTAGATTAATATCCGTGCAATAAAATTTTTCTTTACTTAGGTACAAGTTCATCATACATTGTAAGCCTTCCCTTCGTTACAAATACATGGAATTGCATCAATGCTAGTTCAGTCAACATTCCTAACAACAACACGGCATTATATTTTAAAAAAAATATAACGAACAGTGCTTCGAATATGGGTAATATTACAGTTTATCTCGAGTCGAATGTTGTTTTAACAATCAGCAATGCCCAAAATATTCTGATCTTCGTTCAATCAGGTGGAATCGTTCAAATTTCAAATTGTCATGATATGTTAGTATATCTCGAATCAACAGCAAAGTTAACGATTAGTAATGGTGGAAATATCATAGCATATATGAAGTCAAATGCTACGTTTACCGCTGATAATATTAAAAATGTTACTATCTATTATGAAAATGGCGCTACTGGAAGTATCACACACAGTACCAATGAAACAACCATTCTATGTCCTTCAATAACATTTAGTTATCCAAATACTTCATCTATTCACTGTTAACAATTATCTAAGAAAAACTTCAATAAAATCAAAAGCTGAAATTATTCTTAAGTATGATTTCCAAAAGTTTCTAAAACACCTTTTGTTTCCATTTCATCAAAAAACGAGCAATTTCTATTCCATGTTACAGATGAGAAGTTATGATCAGGTGTGAAATAAAAATATTGTGGCATAGATGGATCATATATCGGCCATTGATTTAATGGTAATCCGGTTGTAGCTATATTGATCCAATGTGAAATAATTCCGTTAGAAAATATTCTTGATTGATTGTTCCATTTACAATGAATTTCTCTATGTGAATCAGCATCACTGACCGTTCCGAATATAAATGGAAGTTCTGATGAATGTCTACAAATACCTTCGTCTGTAACTAAAGGACATCGTGGATAACAATTTAAATGATAAGAAAATAATTTCTTTTTTTCATCTTGTCGATCATATGTTCGATAAAAAGCATTGAATATTCGACGAATATCACAATCATAAATTTTATCCATTAATATTAAACGAACAATATTACAACAACGAGTTATATTAGCACTTCGTTCTGATGAACAATTATTTAAATGATAATAATCTACAATTATTTGTATCCATTTTTGTTCTATAGATTGAGATAATAATGCAATAGCTTCTTTAAAATTCATAAAAGGATGTTGATGACAAATTGGTTGTTCATAATCATTATTACCCATAATAAGACTGACATTATTATATGTACCATTTTGAATTGCTAATGGAGGATATAATGGAAAAAAATAATTGTCAATTATTGGTTTTGTATATCGATTATCATAGGCTTTCAATAGATCTTTAAATGAAGTATTACGTAAACATGAAAGAGTTTTTTGTTTATCTTCATTAGCACAATGTAATCGTTGAACAATAGAGTTCGAATAACTAAGAGCATTATTCATATTGTAATAAGATGAATAAGTTCCAGGAGAACCTAAACCTGATTGACTTATAGCCGTTTGATAAAGATTGACGAAATCTTTTACTGCACCAAGATCAATAACTGAAAGTGCTCCAGCACTTTGACCAAATAATGAAACATGACTTGCATTACCACCATAATCCACAATATTTTTCTTTATCCAACGTAATGCAGATAACATATCTAGATACATATAATTACCTGCTGTTGGCCATTCTGAATCTTCTTCAATTAATTCTTTTAAATACATATCTGCTAATACTCCTAATCGATAATTGATTGTAATAATAATAACTGGTTGATCTTGTGGTGAATGAGCAATCATATTTGTACCATTATATATCAATGGAATACTTTGTGATGAACATCCATGATTATGTGCACCACCATGAATCCAAACAAGTACGGGTAATAATGAATGATTTGCTGGCATTATTGGTTTAAAAATATTTAAATAGAGACATTGTTCATCTTGTTTTGGAATGTATGCACTTGTTTTTGGTTGTGGACAGCATGGACCAAATGATGTTGCTTGAAATGAACCATTTGGAAACATTTCCATTCCAAGATCAATCGGTAGTTTCCATCGAATAACTTTTGCATATTGTATTCTATACAAACATATGTATTGTTTCTAATCGTTCAATTTTCTTTTACCCTAAATATTCAGTTGAATATTGAGTTTGTCGACCATAAACCACTCCTAGTTGTGTTCGAAGACCAGGATTAGCAGTTGACTTGTTTATTATAATTATTAGTAGAATATAAAATAGTAAGCAAAATTGAATCATCTAAATAATAGAGTCGATATACTGATCTTACGAGAATGTTATCATTTATCGTCAAACATTTTAAGCTCTCTTCTTTTTTTTTTTTATTTCTTTGTTATCATCACATGATATTATCTTATAAGCAACAGCACAGATGCATATTTGCTTTTGATGTTGTCTAGAGAAAGAATCGGAGTGTGCGCGTCAAACGCAACTAGTAATAACTGAACATGCTCTAGAGACAATGATGATCCAGTTTTAGCTCGATATCAAGCGCAGTATATCTCACTGAGAATTATAATTATATAGGTAATTTCAGTAAAAAACCTGCGAATGTGAATGGATGATATACTAATGTTAGTAAATTAGAATTTGTGACTAAATGATATTTGTATGCGTTCAAGAGCACGAAGACAAATAACATCAAATATTATTCATTCTGTTAAATTGTTATTTTAAGTGGAAGCCACGTAGAAGAAGCAAGAATTTATCCGAAGTGATCATGTTGACTTATTATTGTATGGTGGAAGCACGAGAACGTGGCATATCTTTCTTCGCTTGTGAAATATTTTTCAATTTTGAAGGCAGTCGTTTCAAGTTAGATTTTAATTACAATCATTCATATATTTGCTACATTGATAGAACGATCGATCCAATAATAGTATCATTTATAGATATGTAAGACACGTGTGATAGGATTCATCAGTGGGTTTAGTATTGGATTTATATTATATAGTGAAACAGATGATAGAACCACACTGACGACTGTAGTTACATCTATCAAGGACAAATATATTCTCGTTTTGATCATTCAAAATTATACAATCATCATTATGTTGATTCTAGTGAATGAATTTATATTTATTCAGATAAACATTTTTTAAATTAATTTAAACAAAATAAAAGAAATATGATCAAGTCATTCAGACGCCAAGGAAAAAGTCAGCACTGGTTAAATTTCCAGTACCAAGATACTGAGCCCACATCGCAATTTTGTATAGATGACCAATCTGAGTTGAAAATGATTGACTAATATAATCAGCAGCTGTAAGGCTTCCACCCAAATAGTAATAGATACCTGACCTAGGATAATAAGTAAAACTTCCAGAGGTGTAATTGGATTGGACACCATCAGTAATTGTTTCATTATTTTGATTACAATATATCCAAGATGACAAATTACCTGTTTCAAAACCTGGATTACTAAGCAGTTCAATACTTGGTGCTGCATAATCTCGTACAGAAACATCATCCAGAGTAAAATAGGCAGTTTGTCTCCGAAAAGCAA
This sequence comes from Adineta steineri, assembly GCA_905250115.1. Lineage (NCBI taxonomy): Eukaryota > Metazoa > Rotifera > Eurotatoria > Adinetida > Adinetidae > Adineta > Adineta steineri. The sequence continues at coordinate 189,536 of CAJNOI010000066.1, read as the reverse complement.
ATACAATACGAGTTGCGTTCGCAACCGCTGTATAATTATAAATATATTGATGATAACTATAAGCAGGACAAGGATAACAATTAGCTACTATTGCAATATTAGCCAACGCTGCTGTACAAATATTGGACGTAACGGCTAATAGAAAAGTTACATCAAATTTTAGTTTCTTTTATTTTCAAAACTACATACTGATAGCTGTTGTACTGCTTGTTGTAGCTTGACATATAAATAAATTCCTATATATGATTCTCATAATATAAATTTAACTTACTTGAACTACTACTGGAACTTGTTGAACTCGTCGATGCTATAGAAAGAAATTTGTGTATTGATTATTATAAAATACGGGTTGAAATTAAGGTAAATTTCGTTAAAATCTGATCCTAATGCTAGTACTCTTAATGATTATATATATCAAAAGTTCACTCACTAGTGGCTGTTGTAGTTGTCATATTATTTGATGAAGTCGTGGCTGATTGATTTAAAACGAACATTAAAATTAAAAGATACATGTAGAAATGGTTGTAGAAAAACAACTCTTACCTATTGTCGTAGTCATCGCTTTTGTGAGTGTAATTACTGTAGCCGGTATTACTGCAATGGTGATAAGAATTAATGATATAACGATGGCCAGTGCTATCAGAGTACGAGGCGAACATGACGGACAAAATTTACGCTTTTTTTTATTTTCTATTTGTGTTCGTTCAATGGTAAATAGTTGTCGTCGATCACCTAAACTAAATCGTGATTGTTTTGTTGTTGAAACAGAACTAAGATTGGAACTGATTGTTGATCGTAATAGATCATAATTGTTCGATGGTACTACCTATTGAAATAAAAATAAGTACAATTGATTAAATCATTAAAATGTATTTTCGCATGTTTTACCTTTGATGAAAATCTATTTGGTAGGATTGATTGACGAGCTACTATATCCTATAAATGGAGGAGACAAATAATAGCTATATTATTTATATCCTTTTTCTACCAATGGAGATATTAATGGGACTGCGGAGTTAGTCATAGTTGAATGTAAAATTTGAGGTTGATTAACATCATTCTTGACTCCTTGTTTTATATTCACATCAGCTATTGACATGTTAATTTTGCTCACACTTGGAACACTTTGTCGATTTGTTCTACATGATCCATTCAAACGTGATTTGATTCGTGTAACTCGAACTACATTTGAAACTCTTCCTTTCTAATAAAACAATAGTGATCGCATGGAAAATGCAAACTAATAAATACCTTAGAATGATGTGTAATTGAATGACGTCGATGCTTTCTTACTTTGGTTACTAAAACTTTCGGAAGAGGTGGCATATCTACGTCGTTTTTATCTTGTATTATTAAAAATATATACTCAAGATTATTCTAAAATAGTTTATATCATTGCATTTTATAGTCAAAAGTTGATTAGATTAAAATTTATTGTTCTGCCTCTTGTTTATTCACCTGATATTTAGCTGGCTTTTTCATAATTAAAAAAATCGTTCGATGATGTTGAAAAAAGATTGTTATTCATATTTATTTACAAAGACAGTTGTAGTGATTTTTTATATACAAAAAAAATCTCTAATTATTTTTTATTGTTAAAAAATGTAAATATAAAAAAGGATGGTTCGATATATATAATTATGTTACATTCACATGATGCCATTAGTGTCAGATCTATAATAGTAATTTGTGAGATAAGAGCTTAATTGAAAATCTATTTTATTGTCAAATTCATTCAATCTTTATTTTTCTTTTTCGTTCTATATTATGATGTATGTCGTCAATTTGACATATTTTATTCTTACAGGCTTCCTTACAGAATCTTATAAACTGAGAGTTTTCCATCGTCAGCACGATCAAAGAATTTTTTATAGATCAGTATCTTTTTCAGAGCCGAATTTATTTATTTCATCACTAGTTAACTTCTGAATTATTTAGAATTGAATCAAAATCTTCTTTTAAGGCTTCTAAAACTTGATTTTGACATTCTGAAAAAAAATAATGATGTCCAGGAAACATTCGAACACGAAATAATTCTTTCTTTGTTGTTAATTCACTCCATCTAGATAAATTAAATAAAAATAATTTTATTTAATACTATAATTTCTTTTACCTATTCAAAACTTCTTCTGTACGTTTTTCTTCTTTGTCTCCTCCATAAACAATAATTGGAATATTTATTGGATTTGATGGTAGTATTGCATTGCCAGCCTGAAATAACAAGAAAAAATGTTCATAGTTTTATATAGAATTTTCATTCAATTTATACCTTTGCATCAGCTCTTAATATCGATAGTTGCATATCAACAAACGGTTTAAAATTAAATAGATCTTTCGCTTTAGGATCTATTATTTTATATTGAGAAAATATATTTAATGAAATAAAAATGAATTATAATACCTGCCGATTGTTTTAAAATATCAATAAGTTCTTTGTCAGTCTTTATATAAAAATTTTCAGGGTCTAAAATTAAGTATTTTCAAAAAAACAAACAGAATTTATTTTTAGTAATGAATACTAACCTTCTAAATGAGGTGGTACTCTTGCCATTGCAATTAACAATTTAATCAAATCTGCTTTTGTTCCTGTTTCAATCATATTTCTAGCTAATGCAAAACTACTCATAGTTCCACCACTAAAAGACAATATATACGCAAAATAGAGAGTATGTTATTAGAATTGTATACCTATGTCCAATGAATATACATGGTTTAGTTATAGATGGAAGAAGTTCTCTTTTCATATGAGTAATATAATCCGGTACACTTGTTATACATTTTTCAGCTAATCTTGTTCCTCTTCCAGGATAGATAAGTAATGCGAATTCATAGTCAGGAAAATTTTCTCCCCAATCTTTGTAGTATGGACCTGAATTTTTTTTTTTACAAAAAAAATATTAATAAAATCTAAAAACTATTCGAAGAAATACCTGGACTACCAGCTCCGGGAAATATAAATACTTGATATTTAGCTAATGGACGTGGATGAAGAATTTGAAACCAGCGATTATCGTTATTAGAACTATTTGCCATTTTAGTTTCTTCTCGATAAATATCTAAAAGAAAAATATAATAAATCCGTGCAAAATAATATTATAGGTAATTATCGATCATGCATAACATACAAACAATATATCAAACATGTGCATTAAGGATATTACACTGAATCACGAGTTACGTATTTTTCTATACACTATACTACGCTTCATCTGTTGAGAATGTAATATATATGTTCTACATTAAAAAGAATATCGTTGACGAGTATAATTATTATTCGTACTCGCGTCTTCATGCAGATAAACGAATTATTAAATAATATATTTGTACCAATTGCTTATGAACGATTCCAGTAGGAAATAATAACTCCATAATAATTAATAGAGTAATAGACGATTATATCATTGATATTTTTATTGATCCAAAACTTCGAAATAATTTAAACAATCTCGTTCGGTCTAGAGGTCAAATGAATTCGTATATTATATGGATTGTAAGTCAAAGTTGATTCGATACTTAAGAGAGAAAAAGACATATTTATGAACAAGATCATTTAAGCGTGTCGAATTTGTTCTTGTTTTTCTCATATTACAATGAATAAAGAAATGAATATATTATGAAGCAAGAAATTTCTTGATATACAAAGTATACCTGAAATTAATAAGGAAATTAAATTAAACTAGAGTCTTAATCAACTTCTGAATTTTATTTCCTCAATACTTCTACAACAGAGGTCAGTATCAATCACAAACAATGGCCGCGTTTTAACCAATTAATATTATAAAGATTTTTTGAACAATATCAAGGTCATATATGAAACATTCTGCATCAATAAAAGAGTTATTTTCAACAAATCAAACATTGAAATATTTTTGAACTTTTCAAAACTTATATTTGAATCAATTTCTTTCTCGTAATATAAAAATAAGATGATGTGCAGAGGTGCCAAATCTGCCAGTGTACGCCAACACGCGTTGGGGGAAATTTTTGAAAAGAATGAAATGATTTAACAAATCAAAAAATAAATGAAATACAACGAAAATCTTCTAATGATAATTAGTCCAATAGAAATCAAATGCTTAGTCTTTCTCTAACTCGTTTTATAATATATATTTTGTATGTGTATGCCAGTAGTTGTTATGTATTTTGAGTTTTGTGATAAAACAAAATAAAGCGTCTTAACATAGTAATATATTCTTTGAGAAATCAAACTTTGCTGATTTTCAATTATTTTATACGATAAATATTTTTCAAATTTGTATATAGTGAGGGTTGTGAGTATGTGCGCGTGAGTAAAGATGCTGAAAATATAGTCATTTTTCATCCACACCCTCACCCATCAATTTGAATCGGAGATGTTCATCATGATTCACAACTCGTTGCTGCTGGATGGGTTGCAAAGAATGTTAGATAGGGTGTAGGTGTGGGTGTGCGTGTGGGTGGGTCTCAGTATGGATGTGGGTATAGTCAAA
>CAJNOI010000066.1:142553-185057 GCA_905250115.1 Adineta steineri | reverse complement strand
AGTACGAGAGAGGCATCCACATCCATACCCACCCACACCCACACCCATTTTAAACGAGAAACTGGTTTGAAAATAAAAAGACACCTTTATAAAACTTAAAAATTAACTTGATAACCTACGAAAAACCATGAGAATCTGTTGCTTCCCATGAAACAATCATAGAATATTTCTTTTTTATATATTTTCTAGATTAGGCTTTGACAGCTTCAATTATTCAATGCTTATGAAGGGAAATTAAAGCGATATTATATGACTCATTAGTCATTCCAATCGTCGACTTTACATATATTCTTATGAAATTTTGTTTGTTGTCGCAGTCTTTTTCAGGTATTACATCATATAAAATAAGTGTATGTACTTTTTCATCCGTTCTCTCTTTTCTAAGCAATATAACCATGACATTATTCATTTACATAATATGACGTCATTTAATCGTGAATAATCGATGTAAACATTTTTCATATTTCGATAGAGGAATATAGTGAGTTTGATAAAAAAATTTATATTTTATTATAGATTCGTTATTAAATTATATTATTTATGTTTGTACAAATATTTATCTTCTGTTCGATGTTTAATTATTATGTCACTAGTTTACAAGCTAGTGACTTCTACGTTCAAAATTTACCTCTTCTACCAGACGTTGAATCTACTATTCGTATGCATGCTGGATATTTACCAGTTGGTTCAAAAACAGATGGTGAATTATTTTTTTGGCACTTTGCCAAAAAATTCATAGATAATAAACCAAGAACAATCATTTGGTTGAATGGAGGTCCTGGTCAAAGTAGTCTCATTGGAGCATGGACAGAAATTGGTCCTTTTCGATTTTTAGATAAAAATACCATAGTTACAAATAATGGTTCATGGCATTTGTATGCTAATCTTTTATTCACTGATCAACCTATTGGTACTGGGTTTTCTTATGTTGATAGAGGAATGTTTATTGAGGAACTCGATGTAATGGCAGAACATTTTCTCAATTTTTTCGATCGATATGTTGAGATTTTTCCCGATTTACTCGAAGAAGATATTTATTTAGCTGGTGAATCTTTTGGTGGCCAATATATTCCTTATATTGCAAAAGCAATTCTTGAAAAACGATCATTATTGAAACTACGTGGCCTTCTGATTGGAGATGGATGGATTGATCCGATTTCTCTCTATAATTCGTATTTACCATATGCAATTGCAAACAATTTAGTCAAAAACGACTCTGAACTTTATACTAATATTACTCGTCTAGTTGCAATATGTCAAGACATATTATCGAAACAATTACATATTTTTGTTAATCCATGTTTTCCTATTCTCGATGAGATAATATATAATGGTAAAAGGTGGGAAAATAACGGAGAATGTATCAATGCCTATGATATACGATTAAATGCACAAAAACCGATGTGTGGAATGAATGGGCCATCTGAACTTGAATATGTTTCCGCTTATTTAAATCGACAAGATGTCATGTCTAGTATTCATATAAATGGAAAGAAATCTCAATGGAAAGATTTTACAGAATCGGTTCATAACGCATTTCAAGCATTTAATTCTAAACCTTCTATCGATCTATTGCCTGATTTACTTGAACAAATTCCAATCTTGATCTATAATGGTGAATATGATTTAGTTTGTAATCATTGGGCAGCAGAGAATATGTTGGATAACATGACATGGAATGGTGAATCTGGATTCGATTTAGGAAATGGAAAAGTCGCTCCAATCTATGCATGGATTGTCGATGGTGAATCGGCAGGTTATATACGCTATGCGCGGAATTTAACTTATATTCTTTTTTATAATGCTGGTCATATGGTACCTTATGATCAAGCACGTCGATCACAAGCGATGCTACATCAATTTATACAACTGAATTTAACTTATCCTAACAATCAAATAGGAACTAATCGAAAATCGAACTATGCAATATCAATTGTGTTTACTGTGATCATTAGTATCATAGTTTTTATTGGCGTCATCTGGTTATTTATTCTTAAACAACAATCAACAACTTATTCACCTTTTAAGATTATAAACGATGAATTTGTTACATTCGAAGATGATGTTTTAGTATAATTTACATCGAATTTAGCGAAATTATACTCATTTTGTTTTTTTTATTTTTATTAATCAGGATAAATTCCGTACAATAAAAGTGTTGTTTTTAAGACTCTTCATGCAAACAATTTAGCATATTTTGATTTGTGGGGTGTGAGTGTGTGAATTAATCACTCACACTTTTCAAATGCTGAATTTAGAAGGAAACTAAATTACTGACGAAGAAACAAATCTCTCAAGAATTACACTTTGATAAACAACAGATGAATAATTTTATTCAAAAGGCTGTGAGTGTGGGTGTGGATTAAGAGCCGATAAATATCCGCACCTACACCCACACTCTTGCTTATATTTGTTAAACCAATATTTTTGAATCACTCTACATCTTTTTATTTCTTTTGATATTTTAGTGTTATTTAAATTAGTTACAAGACAAGAAAATAAGAAGCGTGTCGTCATTATTGTTTCATATGTGTAAATTTGTAGTAAGATGAATTCCATGTAATATCACATGTACATATATGTTTTTGCAAGTTCTACATACAATGAGAAGAACAGATTGCTTTCGATTCACATTAATATTTAAACTTGACAACAACGTCTTGTGACTGATTCGATAAGAAAAGTGCGTACTGGTTGATTAGTAGATATCAACGTTATTACGCCCTGAAGTACAGATGACGCTACTAATATTTGGAAAAAAACGTTTAAACCATATGGAATAGAAGCAGTTTTGTTGAATAGCTGTATTACAAAGAAAGGAGTCCATCCGACTACAAACGTAATAAAAGTACTAATTGTTATTTTGAGTAAGACTATATCACGTTTATGAGATACTTGACCAGTAGTATTTGCAGCATGGACTCGACGAGTAGAATTACGTACAAACAAAAGAGTACGAGTATTACATATGGTAATGATTGTAATCGGTAGGAAAAGAATAATAATGATGGAATAATATGGCAAAAAAGTTGTTTCCACTGAACTTGAACATAAAAAGCCGTTCAGAAATAAGTAAGGCGAAGCGACGATAAAAGCCATTACCCACCCAGTAATCATATAACTCCACAAATATATATTAGAACGAAAGGTATGTTTATGTGCGTAAACGATAGTGAGTAATCTACTAATAGCAATTGCGCAATGTGAATACATTAACTGACACGTAGCTGTAACTGCCAAAAAACCTTGTACACGACAGGGTAAGTAACTGGATTCGTTGAGTAGTTGTGGAACATTCATCACTACCAAAATAATACCTAGCCATGCACTTGCGAGACAAACGTTGACTGTGAACCAATTGAGTTTATTTTTACGAAATACTGGTCGAATAACTATGAGAGTTGTATAAGCAATAGCAAGAATAATAGTAAGCGAAAAAATTGATAACTGGACAATGATAGTTGTAGAATCACTACTAGAAAATATATTACGATTGAAAGTGATATTATCGCTGATGTTGTTTGTTGTTAACATACTACCGTTATTCATCATTGATCTCACGAAGTGTTCGCAGTTAGTTGAGTAACGCGTAATATATAGTAATGATAATGACAAACACTATTCAAAAAAAGTGAATAGGGTTGTTGATTTAATTACAGTCTTGGTGAATATCTGAAAGAAACAAAAATAATAAATTATTCTCTAGTATGTGTAAGAAAAGATTTCTTAATTACTAACACTGCAATCTTATAATATAATGATGAATATGAAATATAATTGAAAAAGTGCAGAAGTATTGTTAATGACACTTTCATACTAGACTAATGCATTTTACACAGGGCAGATAATGGTATACTTCACATCTTTCAACATAAATCTATACTTTACTGAAGATGCTTATTATATATCTGTTTGTCACTGTTCTGTTTCTTTCTAATATGCTTCATAATTTTGATTAGATTTTTTTTCTATTCATCACAAATATATCAACACAAAAAGTAACTCTGATGAATAGTTTTTAAAACCATTTCTATAGACATGATTATGAATAAATCTTCGCTGGGGGTATTTGCGTTTTTAGTTATTGTGTTGACTTTTTTAATACTTTGTGTGCTGCACGTTCACTTCGAACGTTATAGTTCATCATTTATTTTTAGACTCATAATTTGAATAATAGTGAGCAAAGTAGATTACGTATAAATATATGACATCTTATTCTTAGTTTTAGAATAGAACAACAAGAATAATAAGAAATGTTTTATATGTCGATGCGTTGTTTTATTCTCATCAGTTTACAATGGTTTTCGAATAATAGCAAAGAAAATATTTTATCTAATTAATAAAAACATAAAATAACCTCAATGAAGAAATGTTCATCTGTCTGTATTTAAAAACTGAGAGAAAAATACTTTGAATGACTCATTCATTTTAAATAACATATTTTTTATTAAAAGAAACGAGCGCATTTCGCATTACTCCATCGTTACTACCGAGAAGGATGTGGGTGCGGGTGGGTCTCAGTATGGATGTGAGTATAGTTAAAGATGATGAATAAGTAAGAGAGAGGCATCCACATTCACCCACACCCACACCCTCATTCTTTGAGCAAATAAACTGAGAAATGTCATGTATTGGGTTGTTAAAATTTTACGAGCAGTAATTAATGAATCTGATGATTGGAAATCAAAACTATTCCTGTATTCAATTTATTATGAAAAGTTTTATAAAATGATTGCAACAATAATTGTGTAAACATGACAATATTTTCGGACGGATTTTGAAAAATTGTCTGTCAATTAATCTGATATCACAACATTGTACGTTTTAAGACAATCTCTGACAGATTCTATATATATATATAAAGAGTCGTCGCAATTATTTCAATGGAGTTCTTGTTAAATTAATCATTGTAAAAATTAAGGATTAAAAATGGTATGTTTTATATCAGAGATAAAAATAAATATAGAAAAGTACCAGAGTAGTGCGTTGTAAATGTGGAAACAACTTATATTTTTAATTGCTTTTATAACAACTATAAAGAAAGGTAATTATACATAAAAAGAAAAACAATGTAGAAGACGATGATTATTATAATGATAATCATAGTTCAATAAGATGAAGCGATGTAACATTCTCATTTTATTTATTAAGTTTGAAAAGCTTAACTTTAACATTTATGACATCTGTCGAGTAGTCTTCTTCATCTGACACTCATGACTTCATATCAACGTTTTTCATTGGAAACAAACACAACAAATTGAGGCGATTGGCCTTATACTATTGGCTATAAATAACATACTTATTTTTATTTATCGATAGTTTTGATCAAATTTCTGCTAATATTATCTACTAGTAAATTGTATCAAGTCTTCTTTTTGTAGGAAAGGACAAATTTTGGTACATATTGAAATATAGATATCTTAAAAACTATAAAATAACGAGAAGAAATATGTTCAAATACTTGAATAAATAAATATTTACAAACATTTGATAATAGATGAATTCTAGTTGCAACTAACCTATTTTTCTTAACAACTTACCCGAACAAGTAAAATTATAAAAGTAATTGGGTGTTTTTTTAATTATTTCTCATTTTCTTCTAAAACTTTTGAAACTACTCATAGAAGTATTCAACCGAGTTCTATGTTCTTATTCAGGAAAAGCCATATGCATGTCATACATCAATTATTTAACAAATGCTTCTCAAATGGAAAAGAAGAAATTATCATGTTTATATAAAAATCATTAACAATTAATAGAAAACTATATTGAAAAAAACATTTATTAACATATACAAATAACTTTTTACTTTATAAAATATAAACGATGAGCTATCAGTATCATTTTAATATTGATTAATTTATTTTGTAATAACCAGACGTTAACTTCCATATGGAAGTATTCTCTAAAGTTTTTCTAGGGTAATAATAAATCTACAAAATATATTGTCATGTTTTGTTATTTATGATATTCTGCATTGAACAATAAGACTCTTCAAAACAAGCTGAGAAAGAAGAAACAATAATGAGATTTTTCATTTTAAGCAGGAAAATAATTAAAATACATTTATGAATATTATCAAATGACAACTGTAATAAATATTTTTCATTCAAATATCTTGAGGGTGTGGTTGGTATTTATTTCTTAATGTGGTCCACACCCACACCCGCAAGATGCATCAACAGCATATCTATTTACAAATGAACGAATAAAAATAATTTTGTATGCTAAACTTCGTCATCAACAATCAAATCAACGAAAACTTCAAAACAATATAAGAGTAATCCAAATGAATAAAACCTCAACAAATTGTACTAAGATAGCAATTCCGACACATATAGTACAAATACTACAGGCCGTTGCTGAAGAATCAGCAAAATATTCATCGAGATCTCCAATACCGTGTAGTTGGAGATTAGGGACTTCAAGAAATTGATGTGGACCATATGGAAATCAACTAACATATAATGTAAGTGTAATTTTTTATGGTCGATCATAAATATACTTTTATTGATTTTTAGTTAATCGTTGATATTGGTCGCTCTCTTCCAGCAGAAACTGTCAATCAAATACATTATTCAAGTAAAGTTGCACCTGCACCAATGTCGGTTTCTGGACAACAAGATAATTATGCACCTCCTGCTTATTCTCTTCCAGTTTCAACAGTTTGTTCTCAATGTAGTGCATTACGACAAGATCTTTCAGCTAAATTTTGCTCAACTTGTGGACATTCATTTGATAGATATTGAATTTATCTTATATACAAAATTGAGAATTATATTGATACATCTACTTGATTATTTATTTATTCCTTAATCTTTTCGATTTCGTTTTATTATTATATTTTCTAAGGCACAATTTGATTTTTTTCTTTATTTATTTTCTATTTCAAATATATATATCAAATAATAAAATTAAATTCAAATTTATGTTAGTGTAGATATATCATTGTCTCGTTTGAATCGAACCTATCAAACTACTATTCAGAGGTGTAACACGATTATGTTGAATTATTTTCATTACAATCTTTTTTAGTTGTGGTGTAAAAATAATTGTTAATATGCATACGCCTGCCATTGATATACCAACAAAGAAAAATAGAACAGGAAAAGTAAGAGGATAATCTTTGTTTGTAATCAACGACACCACTAGAAAACCCATAGCAGGCATTCCAAGACTTATTAGAAAACTAACAGTTATAAGAATACGTCGAATGACGAGTAAATCACGATCTTGTCGTTGTTTAACAATAAGTGTTTGAGTATTTGCTTGACGACGGAGAAAAATTGTTATGCGTATATAAATAAATGATAATATTCCAATCTGATTTCCATAACCATTAAATGCAAGCCAAAGCATACTATATATATTAGTAATTGGTACAAAACAATAATAATCTGTCGGAAGATAAACAACAGAATGTAAAAATAGAATCAAACTCATTAAAATACAAGTTAGAATTAGTTCTATCAATGGTAAAATAATAAATAATCGATATGATTGAAGCCATCGTATACTTGGATATACAACTCGACAAAGACGAAAGAACGCCTAGATTATGAATAAAACAGAAGGTTCTCATTTTTCTAGTTAATCAACAATGAATTACCTGATTTACAAAAGCCCAATATATGCAACCGATTAGAATAGGTGGTAGATATCCTAAAACTACACACCATGATGAATTAAAATTATATTCATATAAATTTCCTAAAACTGTTTGAATATTAAATGATGCTATTATTCCAATATACGCCAAAACTAATGAATAAATATTAATACAATGAATAAATATTATTCGATCTTCTTGTTGTAAACGGTTATGACAAAGATGATGAATGATACAAATTAACATAATACATGAAAATAAACATGTTAATGAACAAATAATAAATGTAGTTAAACACAATACAAATGCAATTATATTCATTATAATAAACTAGTTGGAGTAAATAATATAGAAATTAAAAGAATACTTGGTTTATAATTTTGCAGGAAGTCACACAATCTATGAAATCTATTTCCGCTTTGATTAAGATATAAATTTACTTTTAATTATCTCAGTGTATTTCATGTTAAATATAGAACACAAAATTGGCACGACTTGAGTGTAATTTTTTTTCTATATCTAAACACAATTTAAAGCATTTTATATTGTAACTGTAACTTATCTTGTCGGAAAAAAATTTTTTACTAAAGAATGACAAAATTCGAACTATTGCGTTATTTTATGACACAGTTGTTATAGAAAGAGAACTTTTATATAATATTTTAGTGTAATTATTTGTTCACTATAATAAATCATTCACGCATTCTTCCTGGCAAAAAAAGATTACTAATTTGACTATTTGTCAATTGTATCTAATATAGGAATAATAACAAGGACACGTCCTTCATTAATATTAAGATCTGTTTATGAAGATGCTTTCATGATTTTCTGGTGTTACTTTCTCTCAGTGTTGAAAAAGTATGTTGGAGAAGAGAAAAAAAACATCCGCAAAGTTATATTATTACTGGTTGAATACACTTGATAATGAATAGAAGTAGAATCTTTCACTATACAAATAAATAAATTAGGAATACAACAAATAGGTTTTTCACATTCAAGAATCTCAATTATATGAAGACGAGCGACGTATATATGTTTCACCGGTCCTCAAAGGGTTAATAAATCTATTATTTGTCAAATGTATTCCTACAGACTTAAAATGTGACTATACCTGATCGAATTCAATGATAAAGTATTTTTGTCTTGACGTGGGGAAATATTATTCTTAACTTCACTAAAACTAGCAGTGAATCCATACTTTACTCTTTCTCTGAACAACAACGTAGGCTATTTTTTATCATAAATAAACACGCATTTACTTACATTGATAAATGATCTTCTCATCATTTCTTTTGATGTAATTTATATAGTATAGAATATGTAGAGAGAAATGGCGTTCTCTATCTTTCCATTTTCTCTACTTTTTTTTGCTAACGAGAGATTGTAGATTTTTATTTTATTCATAAAATGAAACAGCTCGAGAACTAATTTCATTATTTCTTTTCTATCTTGTCATTTCTATTTGTTGCATGAAAGATCTTTCAAAAACATTAATGAAGTTGCTTTGATCTCTGCGCAAATTATTCTTCGCAATATATTTTTTTCTATTTAATGTCTCTTTTCCAGATAAGTGCGTAAAATATTTTAATTAGAAAAATATATTTATCCGACGACTTGACCTAAACATATAGAAAAAGAGTTGATGACATTTCCCTAGTGAATGAACTCATACAGGAGTACTCAAAAAGTACTCACGTTAGAAAATGTCATGAGTACCTCTGATATTTGAATATTCGTATGCTGTATTTGTCGCGAATGTTAAGTGTTCGAATGCTACTAACGAGTACTTATATAAAATGCTGAGTATTTGAGTAGTTTAAGGAACTACTTGTTTCTAATTTTACGAGTATTCTGTTGGTACATTTCATATACGACCATATTTGTATTAGTTTTTGAATTATTGATATACTCTGGTTTTTAATCATTTAACAGTAACAAGATAAAATATGGCAGAATATGCAATTTAAAAAAACGAAGAAAGAAAGTAAAAAATAAAATGATATTTATAATCAGACATGTCGATTATGAGCTATGCTACATCTGTATATATAATTATGTATCATAGTTTGAAGTATGTTATATCAATTGATGAATGATGCATTTGTTATGTTCTATGAGGATACTTCAGAGTAACATACATCGAATCTAACGAAACTATATTCATTTAATTTTTTTATTTTTTATCAATCACGATTAATTCAATATAAAAGTATTGTTTCTTAGTAGTTTCATTATAAAAAACTAAAACTGGAATTTTAAGACATTGATTACAGCACCAACAACATGTTGATACAATTCTATTGATAATTCACTTTTTCCACCGCCACGAAGACATCCAGCTGGTTATCCTTAATTTTTCTATTGGTTCAAATTTTACAAAAATATTGTTTTTAGATGTTTTATTTTGATAAAAGTAAGAAATAACATACCTAAAAGATTTCAAGAATCTATTCTTACGAGCTATTTAAAGAATTGTTATTATATTACTAAGCTCTCGTGTGTATATGTCGTACCACATATATATATGAGCAAGATTAATCATCTTGTCATCAATCGTTTACTTCAATTCAATATAAAAACTCAGCTACTTTTACTACTTATATCGTATTACGAGCTTTTGATGGAGAAAAAATCATTTTATTTATTTATATAATGATAATAAAGTATATATTTTTTTAAATACTTTTACAAATATTGCTCAACAATAACGCACATTTATTTTGAAATTTTCAATAAAAAAAATTTCTTGAATTGCCACGAAAATTATTTAATTTTGTTGAATTGCATTAGTTCTTCCAACCGAGTATTTGTTTCAATGAAACAATTGCTTCTTGAATATCTTTTGATCCTTGAATATCTTTTGAACGCTCATTATTGCATGCTTGTACTAATTCACCAAGTACAAATCGTAGTTGAAAGAATTTCAGCTTCTTTTCGCTTAAACTACCACCCTTCTCAGCATCATAATTGTTCAAGAAGGTATCACGAAATGACTTGCTTTCATTTTCACTAATTCCAGCTTTTCGACATAGTTCTACGAGTCGTCCTTCGAAACTAGCTATATCTCGTTCTGGTGTACCAATCGGTTTGCCCATGGAATCCATAGAATAATGTAGTGAAGGTGTATCTATGAAAGTAACACCTACTGATGAATCCCAGAATAAGTTGCCAGGATGTGCATCTCCATGCACAATTGCTGCCTTACTTTGTTCACAGCAACACTCTTCTATCAAATGATCTAATTGTTGGCGCACTTCGTCGATTTTGAAAACAAAAATATCTTGAAGCTTTGCGTGTTCTTTGGCTACCACAGATACTAGATGTCGTACTCGATTGATCGATTTGGTTAGGTAACTGTTTAATGCCAAATTACCGGAACCAATAGGTTCTGTATGTAATTGTGCAAGAGCACGTGCTATATCGACTACTGCTTTTTGTAATTGATTCAGTATATTCTTTCTGGCACTGATTGTCGTCGCTTTTGTGATTGAATCAATGAGATCAGCGATTGATTCTCCTTGCGCTACCTTTGAGACCAAAACACCGGCATAATCAGAATCCTTGATTTTGGCTGCAGCCAATGGAGCTGGAATTTTGAAGCAAGTGAACTCAGGTTCTCGAAGTCGAGACAAAGATGATAGTTCTCGAACGAGTTCTTCGGATGTGGGAAATTTCTTACAAACAGCAACCATTGCAGATCCATCATAAACGAAGTAGATTGCTGCACCTGATCGACCTTTAGCTCCACCACCTGAATTTTTTTGTAATTTGACCTGCACTCCACCGAGAACAGCTTTTGTGAACTTGATTAAAGCATCATCAGTATTGTCAATTTCTTCAAGTTTATCTAAAAGTAAACTCATCCCGGGTGGATCCACCGATCCATCTGCTGTTCTGCATTTGATCGCCATATCCAATAAGTCATCGATCTTTTGACCGACTGAATATGTGCCTTCAGATTGAGATAACATGGAAGCTTCTTGATAATCATACATCTCGAGAGGAACCATTTCAGAGAAACTCTCATTTTCGCTGGTTGATGTTTGTTCCACGCATACTTTTCCTGCAAAATGTATCGACGATACGGCGTTAGAATTCGTTTTAAGTTGAGATCCGCCTATCGATAATTGAGTTTCAAGCAATGAATAATTTTCTGTATCCATACGTGCGGTTTATTATAGTAAAATAATATAAATTTAAATTGGCTTATGTTCAATTTACTAGTTTCTAAAGAAAAAAAAATATCAGTTAAAGATTGATTATAACGGAAGATGGATGCTTTAAACTATAAAGCGAAATATTTTTGCCTTTAAATATGACTTTTTCTCCTGTAATTTATAGTTTCAGAAGCCAGAAGAAACTTATTATATGTACATGTATGACATTGTTTGCATAGTGACTAAGCGTTTGTTTGATTTGCGTCAGTATTTTTAATACATTTTGGCTTTTTTTACATCAGTAATCGCACTTTCTCTTTCGTGTACACAACGAAGAAAAAAAAGAAATTGGATTAAACCCATCGATAACGTCATAAAATTATTTATTAGATGAAGAAAAACTATTTTATAATCATCGTGTTTCTGTTATATCAATAGAATCTAATTGAATATGTCGACGAATCTGTTCATCTTCTGGTTCATAGATATTTACAGTAGGAATACGAAGTTGATGAAGTTGATCACGACCACGACGACGTTTAGGTAAAACAGCGTTTATATATTGATTTCGAACAAATGAAGAAATATCAACAATACGAAGAATATCACGACCATCGAGAAAACTATCGATTTGTCTAAGACCTAATTGAATTGCTCGACGACCAAGTGTTGATTCACCATGTGGTTCATGATCAGGATCCCATTGTAAACGAACTCGACCTTTTAAACGTATTGATGAATCAGAAGGAAGATCATCAATATCAGAATTAACAGATCGTGCAAGATAATTATCAAATGCTGAACGTCGAAGCCAAATAGCAAGAATATGTTGTTGATTTGAACGTGATGCCCAATTCGATCGATACATCATCCAAAGAAAACTTGTTTTAATCCCTAAAAACTTAGATAAAAGAATGATATTGACATAATCAAAAATATAATCTTACAAGTCATTCGTTGTTCATTATAAGTTGGACATCCAGTAAAACAACCATTTTCACATGCATATTTTGCTATATCATGATTATAAGCTTGATATACAATAACTGATTCATCATCAAAAGATGCTAAGATCCATTTACCACCTGGTCGACTTCTTCGACTTGGCCATCGACGTTGTGCATCGATATATAATTCTGTATTCATCTCATATCTAGTTAACCAATCCATAATATTTTCTTTTCTATGATAACAAATAACTATTGTATATACTTTTTATAACTCAGACTTACGCAATAACAAAGGACGTATATGCAATTTTGTCATAGAGACACACGTTGTTCTTGTGCAATAACAATCGAGAAAGAAAGAAAGAAATGTGACTTATTCATAATATACTAATCAAATATTTAAGATATATTATATTTTACACTTCTCTTCAATTGGTCCGGACTTTTTTTTTAACAAATTAAGGGTGGGTGTAGTTAATAGTTATTTCTTAATGTGATCCATACCCACCCACAAACTAAATATGTCTAAAGTAATTTGTGTTAATGTCTTGAGTCCTCGTGATGTTATTATTGATAATAATGGTTATTTAGTACCAGTTCAAGAAGATATGAATTATTTTCTTCGATTTTAATCCAATAAACTTAACAAAAATTATCTAGGAATACACAACAAACGGCAATGATATTCTGAAAGAATGAATTGATAACAGAAATCGATAGTCATAATCTAACAATATTATCAAATATTTCAACATCTATATCTGACATTCGTGGAATGATATTTCTGAATGTTGGTTGCTACTGTCTATGAGAACAATAGTCTTGTATTTTCCAATCGGACAAGTCTTTTTTCACTAGTCAACTAGTTTCAGAAGTCCACATGGAATATGGCGTGTGAATGATTCATTTTTCTATGTTACATCGAATTTAAATAATTCACTTTATTCATTTCAAAGTATTGAATCATATCGATTATGGAATGAAGCATTTGTTCTTCATGTGTAACAATCGATGAATGTAATCGATTTTAGTTTACATATGAAACAAAATTAGCTCAGTGGACAATACCAAATTCGTCGATATTTGATATTAAAATTATAGATAATTATTTGATGTATCTTAGTGAATCAGGTATAGATAGAATTTGACGTATTCAACTGGATATTCATCATGAGAGTGTGGATCTGATTTGGGTGTTAGTAACTACATCAAGTCACACCCACACCCTCAAAAAGTAGATTTTCATCATGAGTAGCTCAAGTTCTATCAAATAATATAATTAATGTGGAAACTTCGGATTTTATCCAAGAGTTATGTGTACTGCAAAAAGTGTATATGGAAATCATACGAAAATATCAGTATTTTTTCAATAACTCGGAAATGGCTCGTCCAGTTAGGTTCTTCTTCGAACTCGGACGAGATCTTGACGAGATTAAACTATGCACAAAATTTCATGACAATCGGCTTAGCCTTTCATCAGTTATCGTGTAAACGGCCGAACAGACACACAGACCGATTCTAGTAGTGTTCTCACTTTTTGAGTACACAAAAAAAGATTTCACTTAATTTTTGCTTTACCAGCACCTTGTATAATGTCTAATTAAATATTTCAAGTGTAAAGGAAGAGCTGTCTAGATTTTGTAATGACGTAAGAAAAAACCTTTTATCTCTGTAATAGTTCATTTTTTTTCTTTTTTTATTAATAAATTATAATTCTATTGAAAACTACGCATTTTGTATGCTTATATTCCTACGTGTATCTTGTTGTGATGAATAATATTGATAAGTTGTTATTTTAGTTCAACTAGAAGTGAGATCGAAATCACAGAATTCGAACCGTTCATATTTTGTAAAATACGAGCAAAAATTAATGGACGAGAATAAAAATTTACACTCCCCTTCCTTCCCTTCAGATGCGATAGCCATTTAGTATTTCATATTTTATTTCCATTGAGTTAATGGTATTCCTTCTGGAAGATTTAAAAATATATTTTATCATGGTTCGTTGACTAAAAGTGCAAAATAGATAATTTTCAACTCGAGTTATTTTATCCTTCGTTGCATGAAAAAAAAATAAAAAAATAAGTTCAACAAGCGAAAAAAATGTCTTTTCACATATAATCAGAAAAAAAAAGTTTCTTTTTTCTTTACCTATGACAGCTTAAGACAGAAAGGAAATAGGATGAATACATTTAGATACACGTACAAAACAAGTCCTGCAGAGTATAGTTCATTTTAAATAATGTGAACTCACGATAATAAGTAACGTTCATATATATACTATTTTGTTTTTATAGATTCAAATTATAATCCGCTGTCTATTGGATTAAGTTTTATAATGAATAATAAAATATCTTTCATATTTGATATTCTTATTCTAATTTTAATATCAACTGCTTTTCTAACTTCTATTATAATACTTTTTACAATCTTTTATCATCGACATCGTTCTCCAATCAATACACCTATTTTTCTTATTTGTAATACTTATTTATCTATCATATATATCTGTATCATTTTTTTTGATATGTATGCTCATAATTTATATGATGATCTATATGGCAATGTTTCGTTTGATAACCACTGGTGTTATATACGTGCATATCTTCTTTATGTTGGTCTAGCTACATTGTATCATTCACATTTATTACAACCAATTTTTCGTTTCTTTCGAGTAGTTTTCTATAAATCAAAACAATTACAAACAATACGATTTATGTTTCGATTAGTTCTTATTCAATGGTTAATGGATTTTCTTTTAATATTACCTGTTTTATTTTTACATAACTTTGATTATACACCACAATATTACTATTGTCAAACATTATATATAGATATAAAAAAATTATTAATTTCTACTTTCATTGTATACTATATACCAATGGTTGGTATTGGAGCGATTTATTTTTATATTTTATATTATATGAAAAAGACTAAAAATCAATCAATTTTACAAAATCGCCAAGTATCTAATCAACGAGGTCTTGTTGTTCTTCATCGCATTAATTTTTTAATTGGAATACTTTTTATGGTTTCTTTTCCTGCGGTCATTATTTATCTCATTTATCTAATCACTAATTATCTATATTCATTAATTTATCATGTGCAATGGTTGACATATGTGTGTTCATTATCAATTCTTCCAATAATATCAGTTTTGTTAACACCTCAATTATATAAACTATTTTCCTGGAAACAAAATCAACGTATTCATCCAGTAA
The DNA here is from genome assembly GCA_905250115.1 of Adineta steineri. Lineage (NCBI taxonomy): Eukaryota > Metazoa > Rotifera > Eurotatoria > Adinetida > Adinetidae > Adineta > Adineta steineri. Next base: position 169,120 of record CAJNOI010000066.1, on the reverse strand, counting down.
AAGCAATTCAGATTCATCATCATACTTAGATTATTGCTGGAAGACATTTAAAAACAGCATTTATAATAATCCTAATATATCTGCAATCTTTGAAGATGTGAGATAAAGGCAATGCTCTCACTCTAATCGATCAAATCCTTGTTCATGTTTATATATGTTGTACTTGTAATGTTTAACTCTGCTTAAGGACTAAAAAAAATAAAAAACTATACTTGCCACCCACATCTACACTTATATCCACGATGAAATTCGCCATCACTTGTATCGATGTTTAAAATCCATATGAATATCACATAAACAAAATTGTCCACGAATTCTTAAAGTGAATAAAAATAGGTGTAAATGGGTGGAAGGACATGAGTGTCAGTATTAAATCTATTCTTCCACTCATTTAATCACATTCATCATTGTAAATTTAAAAAAAGAATCTCATCGAGAAAATTATGCAGCACTCACATGAAAACTATTATTTATAAATAAGAACAAAATAATCATGTCGATTGCGTAACATCGTAACATTTTAAATTCAACCGACAAAAATAGTAAAAATTCTGATATTTAGTTATAGATTTTTGTTCTTCAAACAAGTAATTATACCATCATGAAAAATCAATGACGCGTAACAAATATAGTCTCATCTAATAGAAAGAAAGAAAAAAGTAACATACACAACCATACAAAACACGTGTCAGTATCTATTATCGATGTCGAATAAAGTTAACATTTCTTTTCATACATTGCCAGTAGAAATTGTTTACCGAATTTTGGATCATCAAAATGATTTTACTATTCTATGTTCAATGTACAATGTGTGTCAGCGATTCAATAGAATCCTAGATCGCTATTATCGATATCAGGTAAACATATTTTTATAGCAAACTACTTAAAGCATCAATCATTAATCGCTCTTGAAAAAGTCATTTGCAATATTAGAGGAGTTTTTGAATGTTCTACTGAAATCGTTCGTGAAAGATGGGAGAAAATATGTTGTTTCTTATAGAAACCATCATGAGAAAACCCGATCAACTTCATATAAATCATAGTGCTATCACAGTCTTTAATAATAAGATAGCACAATTTGTTATAATCTAAAACAGAAGAACACTATGCGATCTAACTCAACAGTCAGATTTAGCTGTTTTCTCTCCAAAAAACTTGATTACTCTTATCCTCTCTTCATATGTCTTATATATCTGTTTTGTATGATTTCACATAGGCACTAACTACGCTAGATCTCTATCAACATCAAATCGGAGATGTCGGAGCACAACATCTAGCTGTTGGATTACGAAATAACACGGTATCTCTTATTCTCTCACTGTTCGTTCTATCAATATATCTATATTTTTCATATAGACGATCACTACATTAGATCTCCAATCAAATTCTATCTGCAATACAGGAGTACAACATCTTGCTGATGCATTAAAACATAACACGGTAACTATTCTACTCTCATCATCTGTCTCTTGCATTCTCACTGGTATTTGTTCATTCAGAAACTTACCACACTACATCTACAATATAACCAAATTGGAGATGTTGGAGCACAACATCTGTCTAGTGCATTGAGAAATAACATGGTAACTCTTATTATCTGTCTCATAAGCTTTAGTGTATTTTTTCAAATAGACACTTACCACACTAAATCTACGATGCAATCAAATTCGAAATGTCGGAACACAACATTTAGCTGATGCATTGAAAAATAATACGGTGACTACTATTCTCTTTTTTCTGTCCTTGTATCTCTATCTGTATTTTTTTACACAGACACTTACCACATTAGATCTTCAATACAACTGCATCGGAGATGTTGGAGCAAAACATCTAGCTAATGCATTAAGATATAATACGGTAGCTTGCAGTTGTTCTTCATCTATCGCATATACTCATTTGTATATTCCACACAGACACTTACCACATTACATCTCGTAGGTAATCAAATTGGGGATATTGGAACACAACATCTCGCTCATGCATTACGCAATAACGTGGTAATTATCATTCTCTCTTCATTAATCTCATATACCTATCTTTATTTTTTTTTATACAGGCACTTCTTACTCTGACTATCGAATTCAATATAATCGGAGATATCGGAGCACAACATCTGGCTAATGCATTAAAATATAACACAGTAATTCTTCTTCTCTCTTATATATCTGTTGACTAATTTTTACATAGATACTCACTACACTAAATCTCTATAACAACCAAATCGAAAATGCTGGAGCACGTAGCCTAGCTAATGCATTACGCACTAACATGGTAATTATCATTCTTTCTTCATTTATCTCATATATCTATCTAAACTTTTTTCATACAGACTCTCACCTTACTAAATCTTCAATACAATCGAATCGGAAATGAACTTAATAATCAAATCGACGGATGTATTGAACGGAATAAAATGCTAGCAAAATTAGGCGTAGTGCCATTATCGATATGCTGCTGACGAAAAAAAAACTAGTTAATGCATGTATATATCGATTGATTCTAGCTTGTTACGAGGAATAAAACTGCCCGATTTGTATCGTAATAATGGTTCTAGAATACTTCCTCTAATTATTGATTTTTGCTAATTATATAACATACACTCATATATGAAAGAGAAAAAAGGTAAGTACCATCTTGAGGATGTGGATGTGACTATAGATTTTATTAAATATTAGAAGAAGAAAAAAAGCGAAAATTTATTTTGTCTTTATAATATACAACTGAAATTTAAAGATCATCATGTTCTTTTGGATTATTTGAAATAAGTTGTGCAATATTAATAATTTGTTCTTTTGATGTATTTTCTCGAGCTTGAATAACTAATTGTTGAACTTCTTTAGCTTTATTTGAATAACTATTATTACTGAGCATATGTTCAATATCATCTTGAAGATTATTTGAAACTTGACGAGCTATACCCATTTCAATAATTTGTAAAGCATTATCAAATTGATCACCAAAAAAAGGCCATACAAGTATTGGTTTACCATTTAACATACTTTCTAAAAGAGAATTCCATCCACCATGTGAAAAGAAAAATGCTATTGAAGGATGTGATAATATTGCACGTTGTGGAGTCCATTCAAGAATAAGTTGACGATTAGAATCAAGATTATTTAATGATGATGGAAGAGATGTTTTTGTTTTTAATGACCAAATAAATGAATGATTTAATAAAGCACGAGCAACAATATCAATAGTAGTTGATGGTAAACGAGCCACTGAACCGAAAGAAATATAAATAACTGAACTAATAGGTTGTTTATCAAGCCAATCGACAATATCTTTAGCCTAAAATATAAATTTTATATAAAAATTTTTAATTTAATTTTATACATTATCTTCCATTGATTGTTGACTATTAAAAATAAGAGGACCAATAAAACGAATAGGTGCTAAATTTCCAGATGATCGATAAAATTGTTCAATATATTTTCCATCAAATTCTTTTAATGAATTACAAATAAAACCATTTGCTTGTTGAGTATTATTTTGAATATAACGAAATACTTCTTTTAATTCATTATTATTATTTCTTTCATCATTATGCATACCATTAACAACACCTCGAAGATTACTCGGTAAAAATAAATAAATAGGTATTGATAAATTTAATAAAGGTAATGGAGCAAATGATCGAACAATAATCATATCAATAGGCAAGGAAATATTTCGTGTAATAGGTGATTGAAAATTTGAATGAAACAAATGATTTAATGCTGTACCCATTCGATTGATTACACCATTGAATAATCGAATATGATCATTACCAGGAATTATCTGTGAAATATTATTTAAATTGATTTGAGAATCGTGAATTTCAAATTGAGGAAAATTATCATTTCCATCAATTAAACCAACGATATCCAGTGTTTTACTATTGTTTAAATCAGATAGAAATCCTTTACGATCAAGTTCATTGATTTTATTTGCTGAAATCAAATATGTAACATGACAATAAGATGATAATTGTTTGGCAAGTTCTAATGAAGCTATAAAAATTTAAAAAAAACAGTATTATATAATTTATAGTTTTTTAAATTAAAAGTATTTACGTAGCATATGACCAAAGAAAGGCGGAGCAATAACAAGAATATGATTGGGATTTTCTCTTGATAATGAACAGAAAATTAATACGAAAAATAACGATAAGATGAACATCATTTTGTATTATAAAATATATTCGTTTGTTCGATCGTATTTATATATATTCTCGATGAACAGAAAGAAAGAAAAGAAACGAACGTACTTTAACGCACTTTTAGTGTTTATACTTTGAACCTATCGTTCGAATGTAATAGATGAGTGATAGTCATTTATTAAGGACGAACGATTAAAACATTACGCGATATCTAAATCGTTAGTAAAAAAAAAGAAAAATTATGGCTAGTAACATGTTTTTAAATTTATTGGTTAATCAAATTCGTATTTTGTCTATATATTTTCCAAATAATGAATCTGGCGACATCTATTTCATAATTTTACGCGTCCATATGATTTATAAATGTTTATTAAATAAACAAGATGTTTTACAAAGAAAAGGGGTATGGGCGTTGGTATATCTGTCTTCTTTTAATCTACACTCACAATTTATTCTGTATTGAAATAAAAAATCTCGTGATTATTACAAAAAATTGCTTATACATAAAGAATTTAATCAAATTTAAAATCAGTAATTGTTATTTCAAATACTTTCAGCAATAATCGTGACCATACCGTACTCTTTTAATGAGAGATGAGCTGATTTGACTTGAAAAAGAAATTTCTTCTTAATTTGTTGATTATTGTCACTGGTAGTCGCTTGTAGCATTGCAATTTTTTCTGCTTTAACTTTTGGAAAAAGAATTTGGTATAATCCTTCTGCAGTTCGGATAACAAAATATTGCTTTGTTTTCGGACTGAATTCATCAGTCGATTGATTAACAATATTTCGAAGTATTTCTAATTTTTCTAATTCAGTCATACCAACATATGCAGCAAGATAAATAAGTTGACATTGATTTAAAATCGATTTGACATTGTCACATAATGGATTTTGACTAATATCTTGAGTAATAAAATGCATACGTTTAGAAAGGTGCGGAGGTAACACTTGTTCACTTATAACTGATGCTAATTGATTTGCTTCTTCACACATATCAATATTGTAAATATCTACAAATGGTCCGTGATCACTAAGAATGATCATTGAAGAAGTTGGTATAGGACCGGATCCAATAAAAGCTACTTTTGTAACTAACAGATCACTTTCGTCATTTATTGTTGGACTTTTAGCTAGATGAACACCAAATTCTTGTAATATGTTCATTTCAAACTGAATTAACTCTTCATAACTGTGACGATGTTTGAAATAGTCGTTTATGTTTTGATTTTTATCAGCAGCGCATATCCTTGCAGATTTTAGTTCAACAGAAAATCCGTGAAAAGCAAATAAACGGCACAAGTTTTCACATGCTGTTGCTAGGTCGGTGTCTCGTTCAAGCATATGATTCAATATTGATGAAGAGATTTCATTTGAAGAACAAAATGTGACAAGTTCATCAAACATACGAATAACTTCAGGAGAATGTTCAGTTATATTGAGTTGAGAGAGTGTATTATTCAATTGAATAAGTCGCTCACGAATAATGTTGTCTTCTGTTGAAACTTCCATCGTTCTAGAACAACAAAAATAGCTTTTGGATAAAACTATTATGAATGCCCGTACGTACCATTGAATATAGTTATACTTCGTACCCTTAAGATTGTATTGGCATGCGATGACGAATGAAATGAAGTCTCAAGGTAAACTCTACGTTCTTTATATGTGATACTTTTCTTATCATTGTTTCTGTTGACTTTATTATATGACAACACACTTGCATAACAAATAACAAAATATCTCCTTGAAGTCTTCGCTCGTATGTAAACTGTCATAAATTATGTCAGTTTCAATATTTGATATAAAGAATTGATATCTGGGTGTAGTCGAAGAAGAGATTATTTCACCCATATCCTCAAGATTTTTAGAGATACTAATTTATTTACATTTAAAAACTAGAGAAATTAATAAGTTTGTAAAAAAAGTTTTAAATTGTCAGTACCACTGTTGATGATTGCAAAATCAAATTTTTTATCATTATTAAAACCATCAACAATAACGACGAATGAGGGTGTGGGTTTGGGTATTGTCTTTTTCAGAAACAGCACCCACACCCTCAATGATATATCAATTGAATTTAAATTCGTAGGTGTTCCAATCATTTTCTAAATATATGATGGAGAAGGTATATTTGATTGAAGAGAAAGAAAAAGTGAATAAATATTAGATTTTTTTTCTCAATATTTAACCAAAATATATCTGTCATTTTATTCTCTTACTTTGTTGTCGTACAATAAAAAATACCAGTATTCTGTTAATGAGAACGACATATTTTTATCGTTGGTGTGTTTTGCCATTTTTTTTAATCTTCAATATAGGCAGAAGAACGAATATAAATATAATCTATCACATTTTATTGTATGAAGAGGATTTTTTTTGAAGAATATTGACTCAAACTTGTATCGAGCTACTGACATTCTATTGGATATATTTTTTTTTCTTAAAATACGTGATTTTTTAGTTATTTGTCAATTAACAATGTTCTCTTTCTCGTAGAGAAGAGTCCAGTAAACATAAATTGTTTGTTTGCTTCCTTGCTTGTGTGTCCGCAGGGTCTAAAAAACATCGAAGACCAATTTTTCAGAAGAGACGTTTCGATGCAGGGACTTCGAATCTGATGTTAGTTCTTGCAAGTTATATAAGCAAAAGGTCCCGTAACATTGTAGAACACCATTTCTACGAGAAAGAGCTAAGCGAACCCTTAGACGAGCGTTACTTGTTCAGTAATTGTGTGTAATATTAGACGTCTTAGAAATTTATGATTATTGAAAATATTTTATTAATGAAATAGTCAATAAACGAGCATTTGTAAAAATCGACAAAGATGTATCATAAAATATAGTAAAAAAAACATTGAATATATATATTTAATATTTATTAAATGAATGTCCACATGATGAACAGAATTGACTTGTGGGAGCTTGTCGTGGTGCATTACATTGAGGACAAAATCCTGTTGATTGTCCAGGATAAGGTGGAGGTGCATAGTTACTTTGTTCACCAGGAGCTATTGTTTGATATGGAGCAATTTGATTACGATGATACGATACACTTCCAGGAGCAATAGAATGACCAATATCTATGGCTAACTAAAAAGAATGATGTTAACAAATTTATTCAAAGCTAAATCTACTGACTTGATAAACTACTCGAAATCTATGTTGCTTTTCATAATATCCAGCATAAGTTGTTTTAGTATCTAATCTCCAGCTACATGGTATTGGTGATCGAGAAGAATATTTTCTTGATTCTTCTGCAATTACTCGTCGTATATTATCTCGACGTCGAGATAGTAGAATACGAAATGCAATAGAACAAAAAATTATTCCAAAAATAGTTATACCTATTGCAACACCAATTAATGCAGGAAATCCACGGCGTCCAGAAGAATTAGCTGCTGTTACTCCACCAACAATAAATAATATTAAACCAATTATTATACTCAAAATAAAAATAATGCCTACAATTAATAAAGCTTTACGTTCAGCAGGTACATTATTAATTTTATAAATTGATTCTTCAAATTCATTTTGATTAATTATTCCATTAAGACGAACTGGATATGTTGAATCAAATTCTGATTTAAAACCTCCAGCTAATAATACCAAAAAATATTAAAGAATAGAAATTTAAAAAATGAATAATTACTTCGAACAACAGGTATATAGACTGAATTAGAATTTACCGGTACCTCAATCATTTTTTTTCTGATATATATCACATACAGATATATTTAAAAAAATCTCTTAAATAGTAAAAACCACATGACGTGTTAAAGCTGTAACAAAATAAAACACACAGATAGTAACTATACAACATTAGAAAAGAACAAAATTATATATTTGACGAAGATATTTGTCAACACGTATTTTTACTATGATATCTTATAACAACAAAATGACGTCGGAGAATATTCGTTTGTCTACATACAACATTAATTTTTTATCTTTATAAAACGACAGAACAAGATATAAAATATCAGTCATATATTTTTCTACGAATATTACATCAACATAATCTTATTCGATCTCATTTAGATCGGCGACAGTCCCTTCAAAAATAACGTTCGAATAGCTACGGTCAAGCAGCGTTGTCTGAGAGAGCACAATCGAAAGGTAATTACTCACTGTTCAAGGGTGTGGGTGTGGGTGTAAGCTGGAAGAGGAGATGTTCATATCCACACCCACACCCACACCCTCAAGATTTATTAACAAAAGATATTAATACTAGTATAGAGGGATGGACCATATCCCTTAAAAGGAAGAAACTGTTCCAATTCAAGGAGAAATCATTCACCCACATAAAATCAACGGGATATTCTTTTCCCATACAACTCGAATCAATTCGAGGTCCAAACATTGATCCATATCTCCACTCATAAGGAGAAATGAAAGAATGAAAGTGAGATATGGATGGTTTATTTTTTTACTCTAAGGTGATATTGCAGCAGATTTGGTTTTTTTATCAGCAGAAATGAATTGAAAATAAGATGAAATAATATATGCATATACCTATTCATAAGGAGAAATGGAAGAATGAAAGGGGGATTTGGATTATTTTATTTTTCATTATAAGGAGATGTTTGTGTTATCGTTAGTTGTATAAGAAGATGATAGTTTCGGAAGCGGAATATTAGTTTTGTATCAGTATAAAATGCGAATATTCAATGAACAGGTTGTGTTAACTTTGATCATTCTGATTTTTTGTAATAGAAAATATTCTACGAATATTATTTAAGTGATATGGTTTAGGTCAGCACTTGAAAACAAGGCATTTCAATGAAGATCGAAAGAATATAAGTAGGACGCATGAAGATAAGGGAAGGAAAAATACCATATGAACATATATTTAAAAGAAAAGAAGAAAATTCTGTATGATTATACAAGAAGGAAAAGAGAAAAAGGCCATATAGATATATATGTGAAGAAAAGTTAAAAATACTATATAATCATATAGATGAAAGAATAGTGAACAAATAGTTTATATGTTCGCTCACGAAAGATATTCTAGGGGATATTGTTTTTTACCATTAGAAATGGATAAATAATGATGTGAAATGGTTCATCCATATCTACACTCATAAGGAAAAATGGAACTTGAAAAAAGATTTCTCTTTAAAGAAAAGATAGATATCGTATTGATTTAGATGTTGAATACATATATATTCAGGTTTGTTTGATTTCCGTTTAAAATAAAAAGGATTTCTCTTTGCGGTGTATATCGATAGGGTATAGAATAATTCATTGAATCGATGTCGCTTTTGGTTTTTCCATTTCTCCTTAATGTGTTACTTTTATTGGGGTAAACCATTTCTCCTTAAAGTGGAACAGTTTCTCGGTCGACTTCTCCAATGGTCCACTGCTGCTAGTATAGAATTATTGAAAAATAATCGTATTAATATTTTACTTTCTTTGTTATCTTATAAACAAATAACTTCACCACCTTCACAATTAAAAGATCATAAAAAAATGAAAATACTTGAACAAAATCCTCAATTACGAGAAACATTATTTCCTTGGGCTATGTCATTATGAACTGGTGATATTTTAGTTGCATATAATACATCATATGAAGCAATATTATATTTAATTGATAAAATATTATTATTTGGTATTGAACGTCACATTTGACAATAATTATTTTCACAAACATTCGTTATCGAAACTAATTCTTTTTTTTAATAAAAAATTTGTGAATATCAATAAAGAAAACATAAAAGTTTGACATACCTACTCTTTTCCTAATTCAATGCATAACTTAAGAAAGAACTGAATAAACAATAATGTTTAGAATTTGTTTTTACCTCTTAGAAACGATAAAGAATATGTTATTTATTTTAATTCGAATACAAATATTAACAAAGAAATTTTAATAGTTACCATCATGCTTTTATATCGAAATAATAGAAGTTTAAATTATATAATTCGCTTTTCTTTTCATTAGAGATTTTCAATATAAATATGAATAAAACATTTGATTTTTTTTTTGATATTTTATTAATGACGATAAATAAATAAAGCGAGATTAAATATTTTATATAAAAAATTGCAAGATTAAAATATTCAAAAATGAAGAAAACGAAGTAAAAATTAGAAAATGTTTTTGTTTGTTGTTGTTTGATATAGATGCAAATGATTGTGTTTAGTTAGTAGGAGAGGAACTAGTAGAAACTGATGAACATTGAAGACTAACAAGACCATTAACGGTATTTCCCTAAGAAACAAAATTGAAATTATAAAAATAAAGAGAATTGATTTTGATAACATACTTGACAACAACTTTGACTTGAATCACATCCTGTATACTGGGTACCACTGGAACCACTTGTTGCAACATTATCACATGCAGTTTCTAACAATATAAATAATACTAATTATTTATTTCTATAAAAATGAAAAAAAACAAAACATACGCTGACTATTAGTATTGGTATTGCCACTAGAGCCTAAAATAACATTAGAATTTGTATAAAATAAAAGAAATAAATTCTATTTGTTAACATGAACAAATGATTAAACTTACTTGAACTACCACTATTATTACAACAGTGAGTTGCGCCTGATGAACATTTATTTTCTGTATTTGTAATAGTAGATTGTTTATTAGTATAATAATAATCTCCGTGATTAAGTGTATAGGGTTGTGCATTGCCCTTGTTTGTATTAGAATTACCGTTTGAGTTGCCTTGACCATTGCTATTGCTGCATCCAGATTTACCACTGCGTCTTTGTCTAACTGGTGATGCATTAGCTACAATGACGATCACTGCAATAATCACAAGACATAAACATTTCGACATTTGCATATTGAATATTAACGATTGTGTAATTTGATTGTTGAATAATGAATAATAAATGAGATAAATTTTGTTGAGATTTTCAAAGGTTTATATATGATAGAAATGATTATTCATGTGGAAAAAATATATTCTGTTTTTGTTTAATATTCATACGTCAATCGTTTGATTTATTTTGAGATTCAAAAGAAATCTTTACAAAATATGATGATCATATCTGGATTTAGTCAAATATTATTGACTCTTGTCAATAATACAAAAGAAAATAATGTTTAACATGAGAATGGTTTAGAGAGTAGAGTAATGACGTTATCTTTTCTCTTTCTTTTCTGTCTAATTCATACAAAAGGTGTATTTTCTAAGAAGAAAGGAAAAATCATGAATAAGACAAAATTTGCACTTGATAATCTGAGAAAAATAAATGTTCGTTTCAAATAATTTTAAATTTACAAAATAATAATATTTTGTTTTTGTTTCAAATACGAAATTTAAATCGTAGAGAAAGTATTGATTGCGTATATGATGAAATTTAAATAATCTTTGTCACATAATGAATAAATATATAGAAAGTTTCATCAACGAATATTTAAATCTCATAATATTAAGAGAAGATAACATGAGTGTTTTTTAAGAAATAGTACCATACAAAGTTTTATTAAAATAAATAAATACGAGATTATTGATTGAAAATTCGTATATAAGATATCAGTTTAGGAATATTTGAGAAGATATGTTCATTATTAAATTAATTGAGAATTTGACAATAGGAAATTTTAGTTTAATAATTATCTAAAAGAGAAATTTCTGACGCGAAATACTGATATTTTTCAGCTTTCTACATTATATTAATATTCAATAATAATAGATTTTAAAATATCACTTGATATTCTTTAGTTTTTTCATAATAGAATTTAGCTTCACACAACTAATGTATTATTATTTTCTACAAATAAATTATTTCAAATAAAAAATGAAATGAAGATTTATTTTTCTTTTTTTTGAATTTTATGTTCGCAACAAAGAGAATCTTTCATTTTCAAACAGATACATCGAGTATTTATCTCATATTATCAAGTGCAACATTCGTCTTATTCATGATTTTTGTCGTCGTTTCTTTTTTCTTTTCTTCTTAGAAAATACACCTTTTGTATGAATTAGACAGAAAAGAAAGAGAAAAGATAACGTCATCACTCTACTCTCTAAACCATTCTCGTGTTAAACATTATTTTCTTTTGTATTATTGACAAGAGTCAATAATTTTTGACTAAATCCAGACATGATCATCATATTTTGTAAAGATTTCTTTTGAATCTCAAAATAAATCAAACGATTGACGTATGAATATTAAACAAAAACAGAATATATTTTTTCCACATGAATGCTCATTTCTATCATATATAAACCTTCGAAAATCTCAACAAAACTTATCTCATTTATTATTCATTATTCAACAATCAAATTACACAATCGTTAATATTCAATATGCAAATGTCGAAATGTTTATGTCTTGTGATTATTGCTGTGATCGTTATTGCAGCAAATGCATCACCAGCAAGAAAAAGACGCAGCGGTAGCTCTGGATGCAACAATAGCAATGGTCACGGCAACTCCAACGGTAATCCTAATACAAACAATGAAAGCGGAGAAAACTATACGCTTCAACCAGGACAATATACATATACTAATAAACAATCTACTATTACAACCACAGAAAATAAATGTTCATCAGGCGCAACTCACTGTTGTAATAATGGTGCTAGTTCAAGTAAGTTTAATCATTTGTTCATGTTAACAAATAGAATTTATTTTCTTTCATCATGTAATTTATTATTCTTGTACAAATTCTAATATTATTTTAGCGGGTGATCGCCGAAAACGAAATTCTGGTTCGTCCTTTGGAAATCTCTTCGGTTCCAGTACTAATAGTGAACGTATGTTTTGTTTTTTCATTCTTATCGAAATAAATAATTGATATTATTTATATTGTCAGAAACTTCATGCGATAATGTTGCAACAAGTGGTACTAGTGGTACTCAATATAATGGATGTGATTCAACTCAAGATTGTTGTCAAGTATGTTATCGAAATCAATTCTCTTTCTTCTCATAATTTGAATTTTGTTTCTTAGGGAAATACCGTTAATGGTCTTGTTAGTCTTCAATGTTCATCAGCTTCTCTTCCTAGTAACTAAATACAATCACGTTCATCTATATCAACCAACAACAAACAAAAACATTTTCTAATTTTTAATCCTGCAATTTTTTTGACTAAAATATTTAATCTCGCTTTATTTACTTATCATATTTAATAAAATATCAAAACAAATCAAATGTTTTATTCATATTTACATTGAAAAGCTCTAATGAAAAGAAACGAGAAGAGTTATATAATTTAAATATTCGATTATTTCGATATGAAAGTGTGATGATAACTAATAAAATATCTTCATTTAATTTTTCTAGTACTTGTATTCGAATGCAAAAATGAATAACATATTCTTGATCTTTTCTAACAGATAAAAACAAAAACTATTGTTTATATTTTTGTGCAAATCAATTTTACTCAATAATTCTATGATATGATTATTTTTGTTAAACTAAGTAATATTTGTTTTGATTTCAATGATTTATTTGTAAGGTGTGAGTGTGGTGCATAGGCTGCGGAACGTCTTGAATTTCGATGGGGCTCATAGTGTTTTCTAATTCTCATCCATTGAACTGCGATGGTGAAACTTTTATTAGAGCTGCAGTGTCAGAAAAAGCTGTTTTATTAAGTTCAATAAATCAAAAGAATCAGAGAATAAAAGATGGTTATGATTCAAAAGAACCGTTTTCTTTGTTCGTTTCTTGTTTTAACTGATAGAATCCATCTTCCCCTTGTAAATGTAAGTTAGAAATGCACTATTCAAACGAGTATGTATCATAGGTAGGAAAGAGAATCATCAAGGCAGTGAAACGAGGAATAAATATTATTACCTAACACTTCTAAATACATATTCTTATCTCAAGCTATTAGTCTCTCTTGTGAAATCAAAGCATAACTAATATCCGATTGCAATTATGTCAATTCGACGTCAAGACTGCCACTACGAACAACACATATCAAAGAAAGGTATATTTTCTATGTCTCTGAAAGGACAGTAGTGACGACAAGTGAATAAATGACGTGAAAACTATAGATTAGCATGGAGTATCAAGTTCAAAATTAGGTGAGTCTCATAGACTCCGACGCCCTTGAACTTCTACATTATTTCTTGTATAAGAAGAAATGATATTGATTGCGAAGAAAAGTACATCGAATAGAAAGAAAGATGAATAACATTGTAAGATAAACGCAATACAATTCAAGAATTTGATTAATAAAAATTGTCGTATTTATTATGTTGGTGCTATTCAGAAGGTGATTTATGTATTGTATTTATAGTAAAATCAGTTTTTTTAGTATTACTTTGCCAATATTACATTCTTTCAAATTTTGACTAAATTCGAACATAGTTTAATAAATGATTTTATTCTTATTTCTAACTGAAGATAATTTCTATGAATACATATCGAAACTTATATCTCTTTGACCAAATTTAACATGATTCGATTTAGATCTTGAAGAAGATACAAAAACTTTTTCCAATTAGATTAGGAAAAAAAATAACTTGTTTCGAATTGAGTGTGTGCTGAAGCAAAGATAATTAATATTATCACATATTGTTCCAAATTTAAAAATATTTAGAATTCATATTGAATTACCAGTTCATAATGATTACTTCTTACTCAAGAAATTTCTACAAAATTTTCGAAAACTAACTCATTTATTATTGAGAATATGGTCTGCTAATGATAAATATCAACAACATAAATCGAAATTTTGCGAGAAATACATGAATATATTGAATGGCATGAAGAGGGTGGACATTATCTAAATATTTGATTATGAATGATCTTTTATATTGTTTTAACTGTGCCGATATGGCTAATAATAATTCAGGACGAAAGAGCAGTTCTTCTTCTATATTTTTTTGTGTTTGTTTTGTGAAGATCAAGTAAGTTTGATTCACAATCATAAAATAATAAAATATGAAGATTAAAAAACGGCTTATTCTAATGTGTATACTTACATTTATTTGTACTTATCTTGAAGATTTAGGAATAATCAGAGCAACCATCTTGAGGGTGTGGGTGTGAGTGTTGTTAGATTAAGATAAGAGAAACCCACGCCCACATCCAATTCACTGTAAATAATTCTCTCATTGGCGTTAAATCTCAGAAATTATTCATTATCAAGTGTATTCAAGCAGTAATAATAGAACTTCTCGGATGTTTTTTTTCACTTCTTTCAACATATGAGGAAAAGTAACACGAGAAAATCATCAAAGCATTTTCATAAATAGATCTTAATAATTAACAAAGGACGTGTCCTTGTTATTATTTCTATTTTAGATACAATTGGTAAGGAGTTAAATTATAAAGCTTCTCTTTTCCTAGATGAATGGCTTATTGTAATAAATAAATAATTATAATGAAATACTATATAAAAATAACAATAATTTCATGCTACAAAAAGTTTTTTGTCTCTCTAACAACTTTCTCGTATAAAAACAACACAATAGTTCACATTTTGTCATTCTTTAATAAGAAAAAAATCTTCTATTGAAAAACTATTTTTTATTCAATATTTATATTATAATCAAGATCAAATTCTGTCAACTACTAAAAAATGTATGTTATATTTGTCGCTTTTTTCCGACTACATAAGTTACGGTTACAATATAAAATGTTCTGAATTACGTTTAGATATACAAAACAAATTGCATCCAAGTCGTGCCAACTTTATATTTTTCATCTAAAATGAAATACATGGGGATAATTAAATGTAGATCTTAATTAAAGCGGAAATAATTTTCATAGATTCTGTAATTCCCTGCAAAATTGTGAATCAACTACATTTCATTACCATACAATCGTATATTCAGCTAAAACTATTAAGATTATGATAAATCAAATTGCATTTGTATTGTGTTTAATAACATTCATTATCTGTTCATTCACATGTTTATTTTCATGTGCTATATTACTTTGTGTTATTCATCATCTTTATCATCATCGTTTACAACAAAAAGAACGAATAATTATTATTCATTGTATTAATATTTATTCATTAGTTTCGGCCTATATTGCAATAGTAGCATTATTTAATATTCAAACAGTTTTAGGAACTTTATATGGATATAATTTCAATTCATCATGGTGTACATCTTTAGGATATCTTGCTCCTATTCTAATCGGTGGAATATATTGGGCTTTTGTAAATCAGGTAATTTATTGCTGATTAATATACTAGAACAGTAAAAAATGTTTTCTTTTGGTTCTTAATCTAGGCATTCTTTCGTCTTTGTCGAGTTGTATATCCAAGTATACGATGGCTTCAATCATATCAATTATATATTATTTTACCATTCATAGAATTGATGTTAAATTGTATTTTAATGAGTCTAGTTCTTTTTGTGCATGAAGTTGTTTATCTTCCAAAAGACTATTATTGTTTTGTACCATTTACTAATGTGTATAGTATGCTTTGGCTTGTATTTAATGGTTATGGGAATCAGATTGGAGTATTATCATTTATCTATATACGCATTACAAGTTTTCTTCGTCATCAAACAAATATTCAAACACGTATAGTTAAACAACGACAAGAACGTGATTTTCTCATCATTCGACGTATTCTCTTAGTTGTTGGTGTTTTAATAAGTCTTGGAATCCCTGCTATGGGCTTTTTAATGATGGCATTTATTACACATGAAGAACATCCTCTTACGTTCCCAATTTTTTGGTTTTTTATTAGTATATCAATGATAAGCATATGCTTATCAACAATTATTTTTACACCACAATTGAAAAAGATTGTTGTTAAAATAATCCAACATAATCGCGTTATACCTGCGAATGGCAGTTTGATAGCTTCGATTCAAACGAGAAAATGATACGTCTACTATGTACTAAATTCTACTTATTATATCTAAACTATGTTTTATTAGAACATATTTTAAAGCGATAAAGAAAAGTGGGTGTGGGTGAAGCTGTGTTCTCTTCACACAGATCTGATGACGTTCATTAAATAGAAACAATATAAAAGAACGTGATAAAATGGATTATTTAGAGAATATATTTAATTGACGTCAATCATCTATTTATCATTGAATTTAATCATGTCTCATTATTAACACAAGTTTGACCAGAATTATTCTTTTTTCTCACGTCTTTTATCTAAAAAAAAAGGCATTTTCAAAAGAAAATCATATAAAGAATTGGCAATTAAATCTAAATAATAATAATTAAAATATGTTGTTGTTTTTCTATACGGTGTTTATTGATATTGAGAAGAGAAAAAAGAGAGATATAAAGAGTGTGGGTGTGTATGGTTGTGATTTCTGTACCTAAAAACTAACTCACACCCACACCCACCCATCTTTAGCGCCGAATTTATTTCCCATAGAAAAATAATTTCTGTCTGAAAGATTAGTGAAGTACAAACAATAACTGAAAAGTAAATAATCGAAGTATGAATAACAAACTTGCGTGCACTACAAAGACAAATTAAAATGAAGTGAAACAAGAATGTAGTTGATCAATGAGAAATCTTTTTCTTCTATCTACACAAAAGGTAACGAGTTTCAATGGATATGTTGATGATCTTTGTGCGTTTTTTTGTCCCTTATTTTAAAAGTAATAGCTGAATAAAAAACTGTGATAGTATACAACACCATATTGATACGAAGAGAAAAAGGTAATAACGTCACTTATGCATTCACATCCAATGTAAAATCTGAATATAATCAAATAAAACATATAAATGATGTCATATTCGTTGGAAAAAACCAACAAATATTATTTGTCATGATTACTCACGTAAAAAAACAATAGAAGACAAAAACCTAAACGCTTGATTGAGTTAGTTATGACAAGGAAGAAAAGAATGAAAAAGATTTTTATTCTTGATACAAAAATCAAAATCATATAAATCAATAGTTACCATGGACGCTGAAATACGTCTTTCCCCTGTAGTATCGCATTATGCTGATCCTCTCGAGATTTTGGCTGGTAATGATGAAATCAATCAATTAACAGATTCAAATCCATTATCAAATCGACGTCCAACTCGATTACATTATTGTTGTGATTATTTCATTAATTTATTTGGTATTTTGATTATTCTTTCATTGATGATTTATCAAATTGTTCTTGCTTGTTATAATTGTGAACTAATAAATAGCAGTCTTGCTAGGATTCGTACCTCGTTTTTTCTGAATACTCCATTTGTTTTAGCTATACTGATCTACTGCGTTATAAGAGTGTATAAAAAGTACACGCTTGTATTCCTGCACGTGTTTACAACAGCTGCTTCGTGCGCGGTGTTTCTTATCTTTTATTCGTTATTCACAGGAATGTTTTCTCTCGAATTTCAAGAACTGATGGAGATCAAACGCGAATTAAATAATGCAACAATTGTAAACTCATTACCTTGTCCAATGAATCATTATCAACATATGTTTTGGATGAAAATAGTTCAATTATGTTTCATCGGTTTGTGTATTATTGGTACGAAGATTGTTAAATCATATGTGGATAGTGACCAAATATCTTCTCACTCCGTGACTATGAATATCAGTTCAGACGAATTTATAAGAATTTACGAAGGAAAAAGATGTAATGAATTTCTTTTTCGAATCGCTAATTATTGGGAAAGTTTTTCTGATAGAATATTTCAACGTCATAAAGGAGAAATTGTTGTGCATGTTTAATTATTTGTTGTAATATATTCTAATTAAAATAAATATCCTTGATTTTAATCACAATTAAATGTTCATGTTTTACTTCCTTCGATGAATCAGAGAGCTATGATGATAGTATCTGCATTTTTCTTTTCGATTAGTCTGTCATGCGTGATAAGACTGACTAATTTTCGTTTTTCTTCCGATAGATAAATAAATGTAAAGGTATTCGTTGAATACATATATTTGAAAAGACAACATGTGTGAAACATATTTGGATAATTTTCCAGATATAGTATTCGATGAAATTTTTTCATATTTATTCTGTCATGAAATCTTTCAATCATTTTACTCAATCAGTGACTATATAAATAATGTTGTGAGTAATTATAATCATTATTTCTTGGATTTATCCAAAGAAGATATTCGAAAATCGGCATTTGATTCAATTTGTTCAAATATTTCTCCATCACAAATCATTGGACTAAAACTTGGCAAGACAAAATTTAATCTATTTGATCAATATTTACTTGGAAGAAATGGTGAGCAATCATTTACTAATCTTCGTTCATTGTGGCTTGATCGAACAATTTCATATAATGAGAATCTTTCACGATGGATGCAGTCAAAAATTAATCTAAATAATCTTCATTCATTTCATTTTACTTGTTTGGATGGTGATTTATTTGCACAACTACACAATTCTTCATTCGAAAATCTTTCTTATCTAATCGGAAATTCAAGCAGAAAGTTTCGTCAATTATCTAATGGTATACCAAAACATTTAAGAACTTTACATATGTTTTTTGATACTATTGATGATCTTAATGATTTAATTGGTTCGAATGCGCATCAATTCTATTCGCTTGGCGTTGGTTTTCAATGTCAAATAGATAATCTTCATCAATTCTGTTCATTATTCAAAAATCATCAATGGACACTCTTAATTCAATTCAACTTAAATTTACAAGGTAAGCTTTTTTTAATCAAATATTCTCATTTGAAAGTAAAACTGTTTTATACATAGGAATAAATAATATTCATTTCGAAACAATAAAATATCTCTTATCGTCAATGTTTCGACTCAATTATTTGACGTTAATATTTAGTAAACAAGAATTAATTCATCAGAGCGATGTGCTCAATGGTTTCCAATGGGAATTGTTCATATCCGAAACGCTGATTTATTTGAAGAAATTTTTTTTGAAAATTCCTCTTACTGAACAATCTAACGATGAAATCAATTTTTATTTTAACACATTTCAATCATCATGGTGGATCAATGAAAAAACATGGTTCATCGAATATTTTCCGGTAGAAAATGTTTTTATGACAGTAACATATTTTGCTCCAAAAATAATCGATAATTCAATTGTTGACTCATTCTTTATGATGAAACGATCGGAATTATCTTATTTGAATATCCGAGAAATGAAACTTTATTTCGATAAATTAAATCCTATATATCTATCCATTGATCATTATTATGGGCGATTTTGTAATGTTAATCGTTTATCATTGAATGGACATTTAACAGGAGATATTTTCATCAATATTCGACATTTAATTAATATAGAAAAAATTGTGCATTTTCAAATTTCATCAACAATTACACAATGTTATCGGTTAGCGCAATTTATCCGAGATATGACAAATCTTTCGTCTCTTCATATCCAATGCGTGCATGTTCTTCATATATTTGATTCGATTTTATCACCATTGGTTTTAGTTCGACGTCTTGATTTATTTGGTTATCAGACAACAACAAGAAGTCTATTGTTAAAGCGTGTACGCTTTCTATTTCCTGCCTTGATTCATTTAACTATAGAATATCATTCGAGGCGACTATTTCGTTATGTATTGAATGAATTAGTTCACCTTGAAGAGATTCATTTTCATTTAAAAGATTATGATCATGTACCAAATCATCATTGGATAGAACAATATACTCGATTAATTAATCATTCATTTCAATCAGAAGTTTTTAATGTCAATCATAAAGAAAGAACATTTGTACTATGGATTAATCAAGAGAAAGTTAACAATCAATCTATCCATCACAAATGTCTTATCCAATGATTTCATAACTGTGAATACCTTACTGACATCTATTTGATTTCTTTTTTAATCTTGATCTTAGTTTGAAGAAATAATCGAGATAAATCTTGAGGGTGTGGGTGCATTCTATGACAGATATTCTCACACCCACACTCATACTTTTAAAACCAATTTGAATCAGAGATTCTGATCGTGATTGACAATTCATCGTTGTCGAATGAATTGCAGTGAATATTAGATAGCTGATCTGATTTTCACGACTTTGATTATACTTGAATAGAACTTTCCTACTAATTCAAAAGATTCATCCACCCATTTTTAGAGTTTTGCTTTTGTATATACTGTAGTTAGAGTTAAATTCATGCATCTTTTTGCTGCTCTTCAGAAAAATACATTCTATCACGATTAACAATTCTGCTTTTTATATATGTGATAACTTTTTATTCTAAAATAGATCGAAATACCCAAAGAAGGAATCCTTTCTCATAAATACTTATTGCGCATAGAAACATAAAGAACGTGATTAAAAGTGAGTCCTGACAAAGCAGATTATTTAACAGAATCAAATAAAAAAAGACATCAAACTAATCATGACTTATTCATTAACGTCTATCATTTATTGACGATGATAGTTGATATCTTATTTTCAGTTAAAACACGTCCGATGATTAATGCAGACTTTGATCAATTCTCTCCTTTCTCTTCATCACGTTCTTCTTCACTAAAATCAAAAAATTTTTTATAAAATCAAAAAAAAAGAAACGACTCATGTTGAATTAAAATTCCATTCTATGGTTTTGAATTGGAAAAAGAATGAAATTCAATGAGAAATATCAAATTAAATCATCAATTTTGCTCATTAATTCAATCTAAAATCAATTTTTCATCTTACCTTCGACGAACAAAACCTTCTGTAGAACATTATTTTTTCTCTTGGTGTGTTATGTTGAAAGAAATGAATGAGAGGAAAAAAGAAAGAGAGAGGTATAACTAGAAA
Source organism: Adineta steineri (assembly GCA_905250115.1). Lineage (NCBI taxonomy): Eukaryota > Metazoa > Rotifera > Eurotatoria > Adinetida > Adinetidae > Adineta > Adineta steineri. Next base: position 147,363 of record CAJNOI010000066.1, on the reverse strand, counting down.
GAAAATCTACAATGACTATCATTTTGTGTTCATCGAAGACAAACAAGAAGATTATTTTATTAGTTCACTATTTTATCAAAAAAAACCTCTTGTTGAATAATGTGGAATATGTACGTATTTATCATTATTCTTCTGTTCGTTCTAAATAATAAAACATCAGGTAAATACTTTTATTTGTCACATATTGAACATCAGCTACTGTACAAAACTGACATTATTTGTTAGAGTTTTAGTTAAACAAAAGGGGATGAAATAATAGATTATAGGATTTGACAGGAATTTCTGTTATATATTGAAAAGCAATGGTACTGATCTCATGCAGCGGCTATACAAGATTTTTTTGTGGTTTGAAGAATGAATCTAGTTTAAGTTTAAAAGTATAAGTTGAAATACTGATTGATAGTTTCAAATTGATTGAAAACTGGAATATTCTTGAAATCTGCTCTCGATATCAAATTTATTTGTAGATCCTGAGATGAGAATCAGACATAAGAGAAAAGAAAGAAATCTATTTCATCATATTGCATTATAACATGTGGAAAAAGAGAATTAATTGACTTTTCCAGATGAAATAAAAATGAAAAAAAGAAAAGATGAACAGATTAATGTAAATGAAAATAAAGTTCTGTGAAATTATTTCACTATTTCGGTTTCAGATAAAAGTCGTAGATCCATTATATAAAATTTGCTATGAGTGATAAATGATTGTTGTATTTGATGTACTTAAAGAGTTTTATGTATAAAAATAGAAGTGAAGTATCAAGTTAGTTGATTATTCACTTCTATATTCATACTATTTACTCTTATAGAAAATGAGAAAATTTTAAATTTTTGGACTACAGAAAAGGAAAGAATCTCTCCTTGGAACATATGAAATTATCTTGTAGAAATGAATTTGATTGATCAATGAAATCATAAATATTCTTCATCGACATTTCCGAAACAAGATTACTTGTGAGAAAATATTAACTTTCAAACTGTAGAAATGAATACATCTGATAGAAAGAAGTCGAGAGCAGAAATCCTATAATAATGTAGAACTATTTCGCGAGTGCAAATTAGAGAGGAGCGGGCCCACGTTTTTTTGGACTCGGATCCGATCCAGACTCGGGAAAAACAGAATTTATTAGACCCGTACCTGACTCAGATCCGGTCAGGCTCAGAACCAGATTCATTTTACTAATATATAGCATCCTCTGTGTGTAAGGAAATGTAAAGGATCGAAGTCGTGGCTACTTTTAATTGGCTACAAGCAGAAAAAAATGTATATAAAATCCTTTTTGTTCATTCATATCGTATCACTATCAACCGATGCTTCAGAAATTTAAATTTTTCATTTAATTTGAAGTGATCTAAATTTGAAAGTGAATGGAAACCGGGTCTGCTAAAATTCGAATCAGACGCGGACCCGACCAGATCCCGGGTCTGGGTCGATTCGCAGCTCCCTAGTGCAAATTTATGATTGATGCTACCATTTTTATCACTAGACTATCATAAAAGAATATTGCTGTTAAGTAAGACAACATTTGAATCGAAGGTCAAATGCAAAGAAGTTTTTCTCATCTTTAAAAGGAATCGATGATTATTGAAACTGTTTTCTCAAAATATTCAAGTTGAAATAATGAGAGACGAAAACAAGAAGAGGAAAAGTTTGATTAAATTTAATTATTATTTGACAAAAAAGTTAATGAAAATAAGTTTTGTTCAGATCGATTTCAGATTTGTTTTGTTTAATTTCATGGGAATTTCAAAAGAAACAAAAATATATTATTCATAAGAAAAAAAGAATATTTTCATTTTATTTTAATTTTCATCTCAGAAGATTTTCCTTAATAATTTCTTCGAATGGCTATTTAACTAAAAATTAGCGGGAGAACTTCCTTCTCTCTTTTACATATTAGATATTCAATTGAAATTATTTATCATCAACAAATTCTCAATGTTTTTCATATGAAAATGACAAATAATTTTGAATTTCAAAGGCATTTCGTTTAGATCTCAATCAATTTCAATAACGTCATTTTCATTCTAAACAATTCTTTTTTCCTTATTCAAATTGAGTTTTGTTAAGTAAACAAAGGAAATGATTTGATTATTTTTTTCTCTTGAATAATAATCATATCTTTTTAAGGATCGAACATGAATATTTCTTTTTACAATAAAAAAAATCAACAAATAAAATTGACCTTCTTCAATTGATTCAGCCATCTCTTAGTTGATATTCCCCAATCATTCGAGAAAATACAACACAAATCATAGGAATCTTTTCGAAATGAATCTCAATGAATGTTTCGAAGAGAAAACATAAATTAACGATATCATTTCGTTTACAGTTCGTTAATATCTTTTATATTTTTCTTATTTTTAGCTCTTTCATTCAATCAACCGAAGTTTTCTTCGACACCCATTTGGAATTCCAATGGAATTACTTTTGCTAATCGATCGATTGTTGGTCAAGCTCCTCGCGCCATTTTTGTGAACACAAATAACAGAATCTATATTGCTGATCGAGATAATAATACAATTGTAATGTGGGATGAAGAGAGTGACAATCCAACAAAGATCATTCACGGTAATTTTACACAACCCACTTCTATCTTCGTGACATTAAATGGTGACATTTATATTGATGATGGTGATTATAAGAGTGGTCGAGTACAGAAATGGAGTGCAGAAATAAATAACTTTGTCAGTGTGATGAATGTCAGTTCAAAATGTTATGGTTTGTTTGTCAATATTAATGATACTCTTTACTGTTCAATGAGTGATCGTCATCAAGTAGTGAAAAGATCATTAAATGATGCTGTAATGAAGTCAAATAGTATTGCTGCTGGAACAGGCACCATGGGATCAGCCTCGAATCAACTGATTAATCCTCGTGGAATTTTTGTCGACGTGAATTTAGATTTATATGTGGCAGATGTTTCCAACGACCGTGTTCAGTTGTTCCAGTCAGGAAAATCAGATGGCACCACAGTAGCTGGAAGTAGATCAGTAAATCCAACAATTATACTTTATCAACCAAGTGGAATTATATTAGATGCTGAGAAATATTTATTCATCGTTGATAGTGGCAATAATCGCATTGTAGGTTCAGGCTTGAATGGTTTTCGATGTTTAGTTGGATGTTATGGAAGAGGTTCACAATCCCATCAATTGAATAATCCATTTAGTTTTAGTTTTGATCGTTCTGGAAACATGTTTGTTACTGATTTCGGAAATGCTCGAATTCAAAAATTTTTATTGATGAAAGATTCTTTTGGTAAGTTGAAGAAAAGTTGAATGAAATGAAGAGATGTGCATAGATGAGTAACAGAAGTTTATACAAACATTTCAATAAAAAATCATAAGGAAACAAAATAGTTGAGAAAGATTAATTAAATCAATGTGTAAAAGAATGTGTCTTAGGAAATGAAATGTTCAGATTAGACAAAGCCATGAGTGAGTCGTCTAAGACAAACAATCTTCGCTTTTTTCTTGAGATTAAAGGATAGAGAAAGAAAAAGTTTTATCCTTGATGAATTGTTATGAAAACCTTCGATATATCGTTCCATATATCTCAGAGAATATTTCATCAATGTAACAGTCGTTATCGAAATAAAATCTATTCATATTTTTTTCGATATAGCTGTAATATATTATTCTATGATTTGACTTTGTATTTCATATTTTGATTAGTTTGATTCAAGAAAAATAGTAGAAATAAAATATTACACTTCTAACAACTAATTTTTCTTCTTTTTTTGTGTAAAATGAACTTATTGTCATTGTTTCTCTTCGAAAGAGATAAATCTTCATTATGAAATATTATAAAAAATGATTTTTCTCATAAAGAAATGTTTGATTGTTGATTTGTTCTTTGGATATTTATGATAATATTTAGTTACAAAGAGTAATATTGAATAGTTGAAGAGAATCTATAATGTGATATATGCAATCGTTAATGAGAGATATATATGACGATATTTTTATAATTATAAACAAAGAATATTTGCTACAATAAATAAAATCTACTGCGCTGATTTTAAATAAAAAAATTTATTTGTTTAATCAAATGCATCATTTATGATGATCAATAAGAAAAATTGATTTTCAATCAAATCTATTTTAGTTTGTTTTTAAATGAAAATTTTTCATAAGTCAATTAACCAAATTTTGTTTACATTTCTGAACGTCATCGATAAAAAGCTTTTTTGATTGATTAAATATTTGTTAGTTATAAAATTATTTATTTTACTTTTCCTTGAAGATGTGTAGTTAATGATTGTTTTCGTTTTAAGAGAATTATTTTTTGTTTTCAAATGAAAATAAAGATTTTCTTGTTTTGTTCTTTATTTCATAGGAAAAATATTGAAATCTGTAAAATAATATTCGGATTTCAAAGAATGATCTTATTTTATTTAGATTGAACAATAATGAAATATTGTGATCTTTGACGCACCTTTTAAGATTTCTTGAGATAGAGAATCTTCGTGTGGCAATTTGTACGAAGAGCATTTGTATAGAAACAAGAAAGCTTTTTTAGATCATAAAAAATCGTATTTTTCCTTTCGTTTTTCTTTTCTTTTTCATCCACTATCGATATGACGTGTAGTAACATTGTTTTATATTTGTTAACGAAATTTACTAAGATAAATCGAGTAATATTCCCAGTAATATAGAGAGATGAAATAACATAGGGACATTTATTGTATCCCTTTGGTTTTTTTCTCTAAATTGACTTTAAATGTTTATCAAAAAAAAATTTAAGAAACGATGAATGAATACTTGAAAATTCAAATTTGTGTTTGAATAAATATTCCAAAAAAAA